>SJXQ01008079.1:175420-392566 GCA_006408695.1 Aepyceros melampus | reverse complement strand
TAAGGGTTTCCTCTGTATCATGTAGGTTTGATAAATGAAATAACATATTGGTATAAGAATAAATAGACAATCTAGGTTTTTAAATACAGAAAAACTTTGGACGATCAGTCTTGGGAAATGATTTCTTGTTTAGACAAGCCATTGAAAGAGAACGTCTACAGACGCAGATGTTGAGAGCAGACTTGTGGGCACAGTGAGGAGAAGGGGAGGGTGGGACAAACTGAAAGAGCGTCGTGGACATGTACGCACTACCACGTGCAAAACAGCTAATGGGAAGCACAGGGAGCTCAGTCCTCCCTCTGTGACAGCCCAGAGGGGTGGGATGGCTGCGGCAGGAGGAGCCAAGAGGGAGGGGATCTCTGTATACATAGTTGATTCACTTCTTTGTACAGCAGAAACTAACACAACATTGTAAAGGAATTATATGCCAATAAAAATTTTTAATAAAAAATACAAAGAATGATAGTTACCTAAAAGAACATGCGTACTAAGTCACTCGGTTGTGTCTAACTCTGTGCGACCCTATGAACTGCAGGCCGCCAGGCTCCTCTGTCCATGGGATTCTCCAGGCAAGAATACTGGAGCGTGTTGCCACGCCCGCCTCCAGGGCATCTTCCGTAACCAGGGATCAAGCCCACGTCTCTTCTGACTCCTGCGGTGGCAGGCAGGTTCTTTACCTCTAGAGCCACCTGGAAAGCCCTACAAGAACCTCGAAAGTGTTAAAATAAGCGTCTAATGAAATTTAAGCCAAACAAGGCCATTTACCCTGTAGCTCTTCCTTTAACATCTCTGGTATTCTTAACTATAAACTATAGAGAAAATTAACTAGTTCCTAGACAATATTTTTGGTTCCTTCCAGTTCCATGATCTGGAAAAAAATGACCTTTTTTTTTTTTCTTTTTAACTCTTACTGCTCTTCTGAGCCTCCTCTCCAGTAAACTCCCCTGTCCAGTGGAAGATAAAGCAAGCTCAAGAATTTCAAAAGGAGAGGCCAGGATGAATGGAGGAAGTAGCATCAGCATACGTGCATTCCCTCGTGTAAAACAAAGAACTGGTGAGGAGGTGCTGTGTAGCACACGGAGCCCAATCTGGCGCTCCTGATGACCTGGAGGGACAGGATGGGTGGCGGGGAGGGAGGCTCGAGAGAAAGGGGATATGTGTATACTTATAGCTGATTTACATTGCTGTACAGCAGAAACCAACAAAACATCGTAAAGCAATTTTCCTCCAATTAAAAAAAAAGAGTAAAAGAAAGTCACAAGAACAACTTTTGAAGCAGTACAGTGTGACCTACTGTGGGGGACAGAACTGCCTCTGCCAAATTCCCTGTGCCCCCCCTTCCTTGGGGAGAAGAGGAAGCGCTTGGGGTGATGGTGGATGTTTAATGCATGTGAGGCTTCTTGGTAAGTAATACAGTAGAATAAATTCATGTTTCCCAAGCCCGGGCACCACGAATGACCTTGAGAGAATAGAACATAAGACAGAGACATCTTTACACGAGAGGAGCGGCAGAAGAAACATGGCTTGATAAGGTTTCTAAGCATGGGGTGCTATCAGCAGAAGAAAGAGCATCAGGGCGGGAAGCTAGAGAAAAGGGGGTCCCTGGGAGACTTGTGGAATGGGATGCTGGGGGAGAAAATGAACGGCTATGAACCGTCAGCGCTCAAAGGACCTCAGAGGGCACCTGTGCTTCCCAACCTCCTGTTCAACACCATTTTTCATGAATTATTGCCAACACACACACAGACACACACACTCTCGTTCACATATGATACCTGTTGTACAGCACATTATGATACCGGTTGCATTTTCTTTTAAAAGTACTAGAAATCCAGAAATGGTTTACGACAAATGTGAACTTTAAGAATTTACTATATCCACGAATATTTGAAAAATAATAACATATGTATCTGAGACAAATACACGTCGTTTTGTTTCAACAGGCAAAGACGGAACAGCACACTCTTTAGAGACACCAGCGTATGTGATGATGAGATTCCCAGTGTCCTGTCAGTGTGCAGTACAAGTGACACTCACCTTAAGCAGTGCCCTTTCGCTGTTCAGTTGCTAAGTCATGTCTGACTCTGGGACCCCATGGATTGTAGCCTGCCCCTCCTCTGTCCATGGTATTTCCCAGGTAAGAATACTGGAGTGAGTTGCCATTTCTTACTCCATGGATCTTCCCAACCCAGGGACTGAAGCTGTGTCTCTTTTGTCTCCTGCACTGGCAGGCTGCTTCTTTACCACTGAGCCACTCTTTACATCTAGACTATAGGTTTTTGTTTCTTTAAATATCCATTTTTTAATGTATTATCTGGCTATGTCAGATCTTAGTGCATTATGCAGGATCTTCCTGTGAGGCGAATGGATTTGAGTTATGGCAAGGGGGCTTAGCTGCTCTGCCCGATGTGGGATCTAATTCCCGACCAGGGATCAAACTAGAGTTGCAAGGTAGATTCTTTACCACTGGACGACCAGGGAAGTACTGTCTAGACTAATGTTTAAGCTTCCCAATGACACTGCCCCAGGTTCCCTCTTCCCCAGTCATCCTGAAGCCACTGGTTGAATCACTGCAAACCTCGGGAAAAACTCTGGGGCTCTTAAGAGTATTTGTGAATATTGATGCACTGAGCTTTTTTCCAGTGGGAATGTTATCCAGATGGAATTATCTTTTAAGATCCATCCTATCCATTATATGAGAATGAAGAATTTTACTTCTAGTTGAGTTTCATGATTTATTAACAAATGATTTATGAATGAGGGCTTTGTGTTCAGTCATCTCAGCTCTTGGCAGGTTGGTGGTCTGATCCATTCTCGAGAATTAGATGATCTATTCAACTGCGTAGATCTGGTGACCAAATTGATTAGACAGCAAATGATCAGGCCAAATATAAATTACCATTTAGTATCAACTACTATGACAATTTTAAAATGGAGTTGACATCAAATGTTTAATAAAGTGTTCAGTATAGAAAAGAACACAACAGTTATTCTCTAGCATCAGACTCATCTGGATGTCAGACTCAGGAAGGCCTAGGCGGGGCAAGAGAATTTGAATTTTTAACAAGTTCCCAAGGGCTGCTGCTAGTTCAGAGATCACACTTTGAGGAGCACTGCTGTTTAAAAAAGAAAAGAAAAAGCTATATTTTCATTGAATTTAACATATCAAACTGATAGGAATTATAACAATATTGTTCAGCTACCCCTGAAGCCACTCCCCGCTCATGTGGGGAAAAGTCAGCCTCCACAGCTCCCTACTGTCTGTATAATTTAGCCCATAGAAAAGAACACAACAGTTATTCTCTAGCATCAGACTCATCTGGATGTCAGACTCAGGAAGGCCTAGGCGGGGCAAGAGAATTTGAATTTTTAACAAGTTCCCAAGGGCTGCTGCTAGTTCAGAGATCACACTTTGAGGAGCACTGCTGTTTAAAAAAGAAAAGAAAAAGCTATATTTTCATTGAATTTAACATATCAAACTGATAGGAATTATAACAATATTGTTCAGCTACCCCTGAAGCCACTCCCCGCTCATGTGGGGAAAAGTCAGCCTCCACAGCTCCCTACTGTCTGTATAATTTAGCCCAAATGTTTTCAGTTCAGTTCAGTTCAGCCGCTCAGTTGTGTCTGACTCTTTGTGACCCCTTGCACTGCAGCACGCCAGGTCTCCCTGTCCATCACCAACTCCCGGAGTTTACTCAAACTCATGTCCATTGAGTCAGTGTGCCATCTAGCCATCTCATCCTGTCATCTCTTCTCCTCCCACCTTCAATCTTTCCCAGAATCAGGGTCTTTTCCAATGAGTCAGTTCTTTGTATTAGGTGACCAAAGCCTTGGAGTTTCAGCCTCAGCTTCAGTCCAATGAATATTCAGGACTGATTTCCTTTAGGGTAGACTTGTTGGATCTCCTTGCTGTTCAAGGGACTCTCAAGAGTCTTCTCCAACACCACAGTTCAAAAGCATCAATTCTTCAGTGCTCAGCTTTCTTTATAGTCCAACTCTCACATCCATACATGACTACTAGAAAAACCATAACTTTGACTAGAGTATGGGCTAACATTTTCTCCTACCATAATATCTGAACCACACCCACCCTGTCTCCCCCTTTGGCAATTTAAGCACTTTGGAGCTCCTGTCTTTTGCATCTTCCATCCATCTCACCATCAGATCCCTCCCCATCTTTTCCACTGGCTGGCTGCTCTCCTGTGTTCTTTGAGCTTCTGTGTGTTTAGTCGCTCAGTCATGTCTGACTCTTTGCAACCCCATGGACTGTATCCCCCCCAGGCCTCTCTGTTCACGGGATTCTCCAGGCAAGAATACTGGAGTGGGTTGCCATGCCCTCCTCCAGGGGATCTTCCCCATGCAGGGATGGAACCCAGGTCTCCTGCAAGGCAGGTGGATTCTTAACCATCTGAGTCACGAGGAAAGCCCCTCCTTCAGCTTAGGGATGTGCATTAAGAGAACTGATCTTCATCTCTGTGCCCGGCTGCACTCCGCTACCTGTAAGGCTAGGCCAGGTCTTGCCTATCTGTGTATTCTACTACCTAACAGTGCTTCTAGGACAATAGGAGCTTGGTAAGTATTTATTAAACAAATGAATGGATAAACAAAAGACCGAAAATAGCTGTAGAAAAGGATCCCAAGAGACAGTCTAATCATAGGGCCACAAATCCTAGGTAGAATTAATAATACGGTGGCATTTTATTGATAAAATGAGTCACTGGTTAGACCATTACTTGAAAATATTTACAGGAAAACAACAACAAGGATGTAAGTGGGCTGAACTGTTTTGTTTTTTTGAACTGGCATCCCGCTGTTCTGCATCTGAGTGGAAGACCGTTCTGCAGCCCAACCCAACTGGCCCGGGTCTGACCCTTGCACACTTCCCCCGGAGCCGTGGGCGTACCGGCCTTTGGAAGCCTCCTTGAAGCTCCCCAGGGTCCGGGCTGCCCCCAAGCCTGGCTCTGCCCTGAACCCCCTCTGGAGTCTCAGGCATCCAGGACTCTCTCCTCCTTCAGAGACTGGTCGGGCTCTGAAGTTTTTCTCTCGAAATATTTAATGGGTAGTTTCCCTTTGCGTCCGTTTCTGGATTGATAAAAAGGAGAAAAAAGGAGTTTGACTGCAGAAAAGATAGTAACAGCGGACTGTAGATCTGGCTTTACTTTTTAAATGCTATCGAAGTTTGTGTTTGGTTGTGGTGGTTTTTCTTCATCTGACAGCGACCCGGCTAACTTCTTGGGGGAAATGGCGCGCCCAAAGCCCGCCAAGCCCAGCCTGAGAGCTCCAGGATTTGAGAGTAATATTTTAAATAAAACCTCGACAGATACAAACTCGAAGGAAGCCGTACGTTCCTTAAGTCAAAGGAATCTGTTCGGATCGAAGTGCTGGGTCTGCTGTTTGTAACCAGCGTTCAGAGCAGGATTTTTAAACACGAAAATGGATAAAAGAAAAGAAAAGCTAAATCGCGCGATCGGCCGACTCCTATTCATTATCTCCAGCAGCATATGGGACCATTCTCCTACTTGTCCGCGCCCTTTCTTCCGCAAAAGCAAAAGCAACCAAGCCTGTCCCGCTTCATAGCAAACCCACTCTTTGTGCCCCAGCGGTGCCTCGGCCACCGCTCCCCCTCCCGCCTCCTCCTTCTCCCGCCCGCCGCCGACTTTCGCTCTGGGAAGCAGGCGGCGGGCGCCCTTTGCGCCGGGAAGCCAGTGCAGCGATTGGGCGACGGTCCCTGAGCCTCCAGTTCCGCGTCGGTTTCAAGGCTCCTCCTTCTGGTGAAAGACAGACTGCGGGGCGCCTGGAAACCGGTCGGAGGGCGCGCGAGGGAGAGGAGAGCGAGCGAGTTGAGGGATTGACACAAATGGTCAGGCGGCGGCGGAGGAGGAGGAGGCGGAGGCTCAGGGGGGAGCCGAGACTGCTGGGTTGCCGAGAGTTGCGCGCTCTACCCGGCCGCCGCCACTAGCGCGGCGCCGCTTGCCAGGAGCCAGCTAGCCGAGGGCCAGGAAGGCGGGACGCGACCCTCGGCGCGCCCGAGCCACCCGGGCTCTCCCCGCAGCCCGCGCTTCATGAATCGCAAGTTTCCGCGGCGGCGGCGGCTGCGGGACGCGGAGCGGGAGCCGGGGGAGCGGGCCGAGCACGGCTCGGGCTCGACGGAGGGCACCGGCGGGGAGGAGATCGCCCCGGCCGCAGGGGGAGCATCCTCCGGCCGCGAGACAGCCAGCCTCAGCCGAGCGGCGCCGAGAAAGGAGCCGAGAAAGTATGGCTGAGGAGGCGCCTAAGAAGTCCCGAGCCGCCGGGGGAGGCGGCGGCGGCGGCGCGAGCTGGGAACTTTGTGCCGGGGCGCTCCGCGCCGTACCGGCGGCGGAGGGGAGCGGGGACGCGGGCGGCCGCCGCCGACCCCCGGCTGACTCCCGGCGCGTGGCACGCCGGCTACTACTACTGCTTTGGCTGCTAGAGGCTCCGCTGCTGCTGGGGGTCCGGGCGCAGGCGGCCGGCCAGGGGCCCGGGCCGGGGCAGCAGCCTCCGCCGCCTCCGCAGCAGCAGAGCGGGCAGCAGTACAACGGCGAGCGGGGCATCTCCATACCGGACCACGGTTACTGCCAGCCCATTTCCATCCCGCTGTGCACCGACATCGCGTACAATCAGACCATCATGCCCAATCTGCTGGGCCACACGAACCAGGAGGATGCGGGCCTCGAGGTGCACCAGTTCTACCCGCTGGTGAAGGTGCAGTGCTCCGCCGAGCTCAAGTTTTTCCTGTGCTCCATGTACGCGCCCGTGTGCACCGTGCGGAGCAGGCTCTGCCGCCCTGCCGCTCGCTGTGCGAGCGCGCGCGCCAGGGCTGCGAGGCGCTCATGAACAAGTTCGGCTTCCAGTGGCCCGACACGCTCAAGTGCGAGAAGTTCCCGGTGCACGGCGCCGGCGAGCTGTGCGTGGGCCAGAACACGTCGGACAAGGGCACCCCGACGCCCTCGCTGCTGCCCGAGTTCTGGACTAGCAACCCCCAGCACGGCGGCGGAGGGCACCGGGGCGGCGGCTTCGCGGGGGGCGCCGGCGCCTCGGAGCGAGGCAAGTTCTCGTGCCCGCGCGCCCTCAAGGTGCCCTCCTACCTCAACTACCACTTCCTGGGGGAGAAGGACTGCGGCGCCCCCTGCGAGCCCACCAAGGTGTACGGGCTCATGTACTTCGGGCCAGAGGAGCTGCGCTTCTCACGCACCTGGATCGGCATCTGGTCCGTGCTGTGCTGCGCCTCCACGCTCTTCACCGTGCTCACCTACCTGGTGGACATGCGGCGCTTCAGCTACCCGGAGCGGCCCATCATCTTCCTGTCGGGCTGCTACACGGCCGTGGCCGTGGCCTACATCGCCGGCTTCCTGCTGGAGGACCGGGTGGTGTGCAACGACAGGTTCGCGGAGGACGGCGCGCGCACCGTGGCGCAGGGCACCAAGAAGGAGGGCTGCACCATCCTCTTCATGATGCTGTACTTCTTCAGCATGGCCAGCTCCATCTGGTGGGTGATCCTGTCGCTCACCTGGTTCCTGGCGGCCGGCATGAAGTGGGGCCACGAGGCTATCGAGGCCAACTCGCAGTACTTCCACCTGGCCGCCTGGGCCGTGCCGGCCATCAAGACCATCACCATTCTGGCGCTGGGCCAGGTGGACGGCGATGTGCTAAGCGGGGTGTGCTTCGTGGGGCTCAACAACGTGGACGCGCTGCGCGGCTTCGTCCTGGCGCCGCTCTTCGTGTACCTGTCCATCGGCACGTCGTTCCTCCTGGCCGGCTTCGTGTCCCTCTTCCGCATCCGCACCATCAGAAGCACGGCGGCACCAAGACCGAGAAGCTGGAGAAGCTCATGGTGCGCATCGGCGTCTTCAGCGTGCTCTACACCGTGCCGGCCACCATCGTCATCGCCTGCTACTTCTACGAGCAGGCCTTCCGGGACCAGTGGGAGCGCAGCTGGGTGGCCCAGAGCTGCAAGAGCTATGCCATCCCCTGCCCGCACCTCCAGGCGGGCGGCGCCCCGCCGCACCCGCCCATGAGCCCCGACTTCACAGTCTTCATGATCAAGTACCTTATGACCCTCATCGTGGGCATCACGTCAGGCTTCTGGATCTGGTCCGGCAAGACCCTCAACTCCTGGAGGAAGTTCTACACTCGGCTTACCAACAGCAAACAGGGGGAGACCACCGTCTGAGACCCGGGACTCAGCCGGTCGCCAGCCCTCGGCCCGGTCCCAGCCTCGCTGGCCCTATGGAACCCTGGCCACGTCTGGCTGCTCTCCCTAGCCATTCACTGCTTTTAACAAGGCTCCTGCAAAAGCTTCTGTCCCCGGGGGCACAGGGACCCGAGGGCCCAACTGCCAGAGGCGGGGGGGATGGACAGACCTTTCTTGCTCTGGTACCGTGACTGTACGCTTTTATGACTTGTAAATAGCCTGTGTAAGATTTTTGTAAGTATATTTGTATTTAAATGACCGGTCACGCGTTTTTCTTTTACTCTCCTTGTTTGTTTGTTTAATTTTAATTATTTCGGGCGGTTTGACCATTTTTCCTTCTAGCCCTTTTCAGAGCAGCACAGAGAGAAAACCGTAGCGCAGCGCTCGGAGCTTCTGCGGGTGCTGGCGCGCCCCTCCGTGCAGCGGGTGGGGAGCGCCTGGGCCGCGCCGCCTGGGTCTCTTCCCCGCTCCTCTTTCTGCTCCCTCCCTCACCTTCCTTGCTGGGGTCAGGACTCTTTCAGGTACAGAAATCCACAAAGCTTCCACATCGGAAGGTGGGCCTGGGCCGATCCCAAATCTGCTCTTGTCCGGAGACAGATTGCCAAGACGGGCCCTTAGATATCCGAAGCCGAAATTTTCACTGTCCAGAACCTTTCCCGGCTTCTAGGAGGCCCACGGATGTGGGCAGGGGCAGCCCCGGGCTCCTTGGCTCAGGCCTCCAACGCCCAGACACTCCCTCCTTCCAACTAAGTTGGTTAGAGGGTGAGTGGGGTAACCAATGCCAAACTTTTTTAAGTCTCATTTTTGGTGGATGAGCTCATTTCATTCTCTAGCGTCTAAAACCTGGTATGGGTTTGGCCAGCGTCATGGAAAGATGTGGTTACTGAGATTTGGGGAAGAGGCATGGAGCTTTGTGTGGGTTGGGAGAGACAATTCTAATTGCATACGGATGCCTGTCAAACTGCCTCTTAAGATTGAGAGCACCCTTGTTTAGATTTACCTTTCTGAAAAGTGGAAACACTAGGTCACCTGGAAAGCTTTGTTAAGGAGCTGATGATCTTTGCTTTCCTTAACAGGAGAGCAAGACGGTAAACTGAATATGAAAACTTGAAGGAGATTTCAATGTAATGGATGTCCTCAAAATGAAGTGGTACTTTCTTATTTTCAATCAAATAATAATTAGACATATGTCAGAAAGTTTAAAATGTACATTGTAACATATTATTATGATCTTTATTCAACACCACATTCTGAGGGAGGAACAATCCACATCACTAATAATAACCTGGTAAGATTCCAGGAAGTAAAGGAGGTGGAATAATTGATGGGATTAGCCACCGAAATAAACAAAATATGGGCATGTATGCTAAAGGGAGAATGTGTGCTGCAGGCCCACTGCACCAAATCCTGTGTGTTCCTTTTTGGATTTACAGAAATGTGCCCAATGTAATCTTTCAAAGCCATTGAAAAATATTCACTTTAGTTCTCTGTGAAAAAGAGGAGAAAAGCAATCTTCCTGATTGTATTGTTTTAAACTTTTAAGAGTTTTATCAAAATGCCCGTACTTAGGACATAAATCTATCTATGTCTGTCATACCCTAAAATGACAATGCTCGTTGAATTTGGTATGCATTTATTCTGTCACTATCACAAAATCATCTATATTTATAGAGGAATAGAAGTTTATATATATATATAATACCATATTTTTAATTTCACAAATAAAAAAATCAAAGTTTTGTACAAAATTCTATGATTTTTGCGCCTGAAAATAATAGAGCTGGAACTGTCTGTACTATGCACTAGCTGTCTTTACATTTTATAGTGTCTGTAGCCAAACCCACAGGATATAAATTCAGGAATTCAGTGAAAAAGTCTATCTTTAAACCTTCAGACCAATCTTTCCAAAAAATTAACTGACTTCCATTGTAGTGATTGATGATGTGAAGTCCCTAGAAAAGATCTGTTTCCATGACAGTAACAATATAACAGAAGTTTACAAATTATTTCCTTACCTACAGAAGATTATTAAAGAGAAAACTCTAATTTTATTATAGCTTTTTTTCTGTAAAGAATAAATTTACATAACTTTCTATAACATGGAGGTTGATTTTTAAATCATCAGCCATCATCTTTGTCACAATTTTTATGAGGTATTATATTTGGATATTCTAAAACCATAAACAGGCAATCAATAAATGGTTAACTGTGTGTTTATAAGCATTTTAAGCAGCAGTTAGGTGGATAAGGCTGTTTTGTTGTTTGTTTCTAAAGACCCATTTTTATATTGTTCAAAGAACTTGCCCTAGAGGAATTATCTGGTTGGTCTACTCTTAGAATTTATATAAATGTATAATATGTATAGTAAATATAAGCATATATCTATGTCTATGTATAAAATATACACATATACACACTAATTTTTATAAATTAAAGATACAAAGTTTACTTATATATTTTACAATATAAAAATAAGGTTATGAGAAAAGGAGAATGCCAGATGGAAAACCTCAAATACCTTTGGAAAATAAGTCTCTTATCCCTTTATGCACTCAAAATACCTATATTAAATTTTCCCATGAAAACATTTTGTAAGAAAATGACAAGGGGCTGAAATGAAGACCTTTAATACAATAGAGTTAGTTTCATGGTTGTAAGCCAGTGTCACATAAGTCAGCATCATCATTTTAAGGCAGATGACAAAATTAAATCTAAGTGAAAATAAGAGCATTCAATTTTAATTACCAAGGTGCAATTTTATGTTTCTTTTTCTTTGTTATATTAATTTAGTATTAGATGATATTGAAGGTTTTATTGTATAGGCACACAAAAAATAACAATGCTTAGGCTAAGTTAAAAACATCTTCTCACTAGATAATCAACAGATAATTTCTGGAAAAAAATTTAAGATTATTAGTCTCTATCCAAATATAAAACATTCTTATTATGGGTGTCCTTAAAGTGATGTAACTATAAATTTAATGCAGACAGGTTTTATGATGCTAGCTTTAAGCAATTTTAAAAGACATTTTTAAGTCACCGCCAGGCTTTGTTTTTAGAAAACAACTTTTAAATTGTGTAGCATATAAAAAAGCCAGTGTATTCTTTTGTTTCTTGTAACAGTGATGGCAAAATAAGACTTGCCTGAAAAACCATAAAGCTACTGGGAATATGGCCCAATTAATATGCTGTTTCCATGACAAACCCTATTTTCAGATTATTTGGTTTGCCTATTTTATTTTTTTAAGCCAGCTATCAATTGGAGTCAGTTTTCCCCTTTACCGTTTGTGTGCTTGGTTCAGCTTTTGTAGTAAATCTATGCATAGTATGAAAGCTTTTTAATGCTCTGTTTAAAAAAAAAGCCAGTTTTTACTTACATTTTGTGGGGGGCAGAAAGTCATATTTTTAATCTCAAAGCCAGTCAGTGTCAAACATATGCAAAACAGCTGGGCTGGATTTTTCAGTTTGTCTGAGGCAGTCACTTGTTAGCCTGAGTTGGTCTTGGTTCTTTTGTCTCTCAGCACTGAAGCCTTCCGCTGCAGTTGCATCAAAGTCTAGCAGTGAACTAGGAAAGGAGACCACGGTGAGGAGTTGGTGGCCAATTAAAAAAAAAATGCCTAAACCACAAACCATTTCAGGACTTGAGTGACTTCAGATCACTTTCCGTGATACCATGTTTTGATCCGGCACATATTTATTTTTTTAAAGGATGTCATATTTTCAGTGTGTATTTGTGTTCATCTTCAGCTGCTCTTGCTTTTATTGCTTTCTCATCCACAACGTCAGATTTTATGTAATGTACATGCAATTAATTGAAACCAGTGTTATGGCACTGGATAGCTCTGATACATTTCTGATTATAATGTTCTGTGTAACTGGGGCCTAAGAGATAATCAAAATGTGATCATTACATATGTCTTGAGGTGGACACTAGTAATATTGTCAATAAATACTTCATGGAAAATATTAATACAAACATAAAAGTCTTGCAGGATTAAGCTGTAGAAATCAAAATAAGATGTTGACTACATATAAGAGTTCCCCAGTTACATTACTAAAAAGGAATTGCAATACAACCTTAAATCCAAGACTTATTTTAAGACCCTTACATTTGAAATAGGGTCTTAAAGGGAAGTGCCAAACATGATAAGGTTAATTCTGGTGACTACTAGGATTTATATCTATATTTTGAACTGTTGGCAGATACCTTTAGAATTTGAGAAACAGTTTTTCAGCTTCATGACTCAGAATTCTGTAAAACTTCTGGGGCTTAAATATTTCTATTCAGTTTGGTCATAACTTTGACAATGGACGGATAAAACCATAACTATAGTGACAAAACAAATTATTGGTAATCTGGTGATAAAAAGAGAGACTCCAGACTAATTTTTTTAAGTTTTATCATGATCTGTGGTGACACGTGTCTCTACTACATTACAGAATCAAGTTCCTGTTTAATAACACTTCCAATGGGGACTTTTGTTTATAAGTTGGTTTGGGAGCCTAATAATGGATCAGGTAAAAGGATTTATCACAGAAATCTTTCTCATGTAATGGATAGGATCAAGTATAATCTATATCTTGCAATGAACATATAATAAATATTCTGAAGGTTATCATTGGTTTTATAAGTCAAGCTGAGTCTTAAAATTGTTCCAAAAGCAGTTTCTCTAAATAATCCTTTTAAGATAGTGATATTCTAAAAAGTATAATTTTGAGTGATAAAAATAAAACACTGAATTTTCTAAAGGAATCATTAATACACTAGTTGAATGTCATACTTATATAATTAATAATCCTAAAAGCAAAGTACTAGAATAGCATTGATTTGCACATTTTATACACACATGCTACTTTTAAAATCAATTTGCTTGAAGACAATTTTTAGCTTTTAAAATTGGTATTTTATCTTTATATTTCATATAAAGATGATCTCAAGAAATTTCATTCACAATATAGGCATTCAAAACATGTTCACAGGGCTAGAGTGATTACCACGAAAAGGAAACACTATTGTTGTTTCGAGATAGTTCTCAGTGGCCTGGATTTCTTTTATTTCCTTTTTAAAATCCAAGTATCCTCTAATTTGTGGATATCTCCATGTTTCAGATCTCTATACCTATTTGAATTAAATTTGCAGGGGAATAACTGCAGGATCCCCCCATAGACAAAGTGTGGCCTTTATTTCTTTTCAAGTTGGCAGTGTGTCCTTGCTTAAATGAAGCACTCAGAGACAGACTGTTCTCTTGCCCTTGGAAATGCTCATCTTCACAAACACAGCAGCAAATACCTGGAAGTCATACAGGCTAGTTAAATGTATAATCCAAATGCCAAGTGCTGCTTGATTGTTATAAGACAGAGAGTTTTTTTTACTTTAAAGGCAGATTTAGATACTGTTCTTGACCTTATCTTTCCAGCTCTTAGAAGATACTTTCTAAAAGTTGGCTTCAATAAATATTCTGTCAAAAACTCATAAGTCAGACTGGGTACCATTGTTTGGGTTTGTCCAGGACTGAGGAATTTCTTGGGATGTGGGATTTTCAGTGGTAAAACCAGGAAAGTCCTGGGCAAAGTGGGATGATGGATCAAATTGTGCTTCCAAGATAGAGTAAAAGCTGTGGCAGTCACCAGTCCAGCATTAAAACTATTCCACTGTAGTTTTAGCCGCATTCATTACTAGATGACAAGCCAGTGAATACAGCCCTTTGTAACTGATCTTGACAGTGAGTCCAATCACCAGAGGCTGAGTGGAACATGAAGGTATATTGGAACAAACCACACTGATATCTTGGCCATTCCGACTCTGCCTTCTGAAGAAATGGGGCATAGAGATAGAAACTTAAGTGGCCACTTAGAGCCCTGTTCTTGCTGCTTATGAAACCAGGTCAAGTAGCTATTTTTATAAAAGACTCTCAAAAGTATTTCTTTGGAATACAGTGTTTTGGGTTTTTTTTTTTTTTTCTGATTGATGGTAGAATTTATCAGATTGTAAGGAACTGTTAGGCTTTTTCATATGGTTTTACTTCTTTTATTTTTCTGTCAGTATAGTCCACTGTAATGAGATTACAAACTCAAGCAGGGATCACCCCAATGGCCATACATCAACACTTAATTGTCATACTTCTTCTCAGAGGTAAATAGGTTTAGCACCCATGTTTTCCCCCAAAATGAAAAGTTGTATCTACAGGAATGAAAAAGAAGTAAATAAATTTAAAATTCTGTGGTGATTATTGGGAGTTGGAAGAGGTAGGGTGTGGACCAGGAAATCCATGGCATTCTCATATCTATTTGCATGAAACTCTTCAAATTGGCCTACCCCTTTTTATACTGACTTCATCCTTCTGATTCATCCATTGCTATCAATCTTCTTGTAAATACACATAAATTTTCACTGCCTTTGTTGCTGAACCAAAAGACTATTCTTGCTATCTTTGAATTAAACTCGATGTAAAGAATTAAAAAGATGTGCAGCTAATGTAATTGTTTCAGGAGGTACCTACACATTTGACTCTAAAGCCAAAGTTCTCAATAGGGAGCAATTTTGGCACCAGGAGATATTTGGCAATATCTAGACTCCTTTTCAACTGTCATAACTGGAGGGTAGAGTTACCCTGGGCATTTAGTGAGTAGAGGCCAGGCAGGATCCCAGACGTTTCACAATGCACACAACAGCCCCTAACAACCAACAACTATCTGATCCCAAGTGCCAACGTTGAGAAACGCTGCTTTAGAGGAATACTTAAAATTGTGGCATGTATTTTTAAATCATTAAACATTATATTTATGAGATAGGATTGAGAAAAATATGGATTTATTTGTGCCTGCAGCATGGGCTTTACTTTTGACTTGCAAACATTGTAAACACGGTTGAATAGCCTGATGACATTGTATCGCAGTCATAGTCAATGTCTTCATCTGCTTTAGGCTGCTGTAACCAAATGCCATGGACTGGGTGCCTTAAACAAGAGGCAGCTATTTCTCATACATAGTTCTGAGGTCTGGGAAGTCCAAGATCAAGATGCCAGAGACAAATCTCCTTAAGTACGGAACCCTCCCTCCAAATACCTACACGGCGGGGATTAAGATTTCAACATATGAATTTTGTGGGGAAGCAAACATTCAGCTCATAACAGTCAATAAAATAAATTCTGCTTTTATTACTTCAATCTAGACAAGGACACAGAGTATCATAATTTTAGTGGGAAAAAAATCTGTAAATTAGTTTATTGGAAAATCTCTTTAAAGAGTTTGCATTATGCTATTATTCTTCATATTTCACGTTTCCAGTTTCTTTATGCAGGTCCCTGCATCACTGAAGGTTCTTCTACAGAGGAACCTGGTTCCTCCCAGGTTTGGCGTCGGGGGCAGAACACCTGGTCCAGTCTGGACTGGACTAAGCGCTCTGGAGTTCCTTGAGTGAGTCTGACACACAGAATTTCATGAGTCTAATGGAGACATTAATGAAATAATAGACTGCAAACCCTTTTGTAAACAGGGAGTGAAGTGTGAAAGTCGCTCAGTCGTGGCCGACTCTTTGCGACTCCGTGGACTGTAGCCCACCAGGTTCCTCTGTCCATGGGATTCTCCAGGCAAGAATACTGGAGTGGGTTGCCATTTCCTTCATATAAACAGTGAAGCTCTGTACAAATCCTAGGGGTTTCCACTCTCTCTCACACTGAGCTAATTGAGGAGGAGACTGAAACATCTTGAAGACTCTTGGCTTTGACTACTCCCTTCCACTACTTTTGTAAAAGGACGTGCCAGTCGCTGAAGGGCTCGGGGAGACTGGAGGTCTTTCTGCGGTTTTCTTGGTCACAGCCCCCTGACTTTATCACTACGCTTGGGTTCTCTGGGACACACACAGGATTTTCCCCAGTTTTTATGAGACTGTGGTTCAATTTAGGATAAACTGATCTGCAGTGCCTGCTGCACTGAATGGGGTTGAGTCCTCATGAGGAGAAAGAAAGGTTTTGTGTGGGGCAGGAATTTGGCTACAGGAGTGTTTGAAGGTCAGAACCGTAGGAAGGTTAACAGTATGTTCCAGGTCCCAAAGTGACAAATTCACGGGCAGACACTCTGGATTGGGAGCCCTCACAGAGCAGCACAGGTGCCTCAGGAACTATCAGTCCCTTCATTAACGAAGGTGGGGTAGCTGTGTGAAGCAGCTTGAGACAGTCTGCTTGATCAAGGCAGACAGGTTGGGGTCATTTGGCACTGGAAGTGGTGAAAAAGAAAGGGATATAATGCACACCAAAGCCAACCAATCGTTCTCAGAACTGAGTCTCATGGGAGTAGATAGGGTGGTGGCTGAGTGGACACATCTGGTGAATAAGGCCGTAATCCTGAGTTGGAAATATGACCTTTCATCTTCCTCTTTTTCAAAAAAATCAATTTCAAGATAATAGACTCGTGGACACAAAGAGGTTGAATGTCATCTTGGAAAGAATTTTGGATTTGCAAGACGTGGTTTGAATCTCAACTAGCTCTCAGACTCAGATCCATTTATCTAAAATGGTAGTAATAACAACTTTTTACTAATTCATATGGTTGTTGGGAGGATTAAAGAAATAAAGCATATGACAGCATCCTAAGCAGGTGGCTCAGAGGTAAAGCCTCTGCCTGCAATGAGGGAGACCTGGGTTTGATCCCTGGGTCAGGAAAATCCCCTGGAGAAGGATATGGTAACCCACTCCAGTACTCTTGCCTGGAAAATTCTGTGGGCTACAACCTATGGCGTCGCAGAGAGTCGGACACAACTGAGCGACTTCACTTTCACTTAAGCACTAGATCCACAGTGTTGGCCTTCCTCGCTTCACTGTATATTTCTTTTCTCTCTTTTTCTTTATTGCCTGGAGAATCCCATGGACAGAGGAGCCTGGTGGGCTGCAGTCCATAGGGTTTGGAAAGAGGTGGACACGACTGAAGCGACTTAGCACACACGCCCTGCTACCTATTATTCTCCCCTCCTCACTTCCCCTCCTCACTCTTCTCTCCCGTTATTCCCTCTCCTTCACCTTCTTCCTTCTGTAAGTTATGTTTATTGCTGATGGAAATTGAAAATGCATAATGCAAACTAATATATTGTTCCTGCATCCTCTTTTCAGGCTAAGCATGTTTTACAAGACTTATTCAGATAAAGATTAAGTTAATGGGCAACCTTAAGGTTAAGTGACACAAATAAGATTCTGTATATTAATCAGCTAGTGATGTTGCTCTTATAGCATGAGTGCATTTTTCTGCATTCCATACCCACCATGGGATTCACCATTTCAAATTCAGTTTCTTTGTGGATGCTAACAATTCTGACCTAATTGGTAGGTTGCGCACTTGGCTAACATGGCAGCAGTTGTTCAGCGCTACTCTAAATCATGACCAGGAAGAGAATCATATCTTCCTTTTAGAAATAAGCTCCTCTACCAGACTGCTAACTAATTGAATTGCAGGAGTCCTTTGTCCCTGTTGCCTATGTTGCCAAAGGGAGCTTGTTGGATAGTGATTGTGAAAATGTTCCTTTGATATTACTGGAATATACTGAATATACTTTAATGCCTGAAGTGTAGCAGGGTTGAGGGCTTATATGGGTGCAGTTGGTCATTTCATTATCTCATTATTTATTTTTTTTTTTACATAGAAAGGGCAGCTGGACATTCTAGTGCCTTGGTGACCCCCCCAGGGTCTAGAGTGTCAGTTTCTTGTTGCTGCTGTAACAAATTACCACACACTTGAAAAATACAAACCTGCTGTCTTACAGTTCAGAACATGACATTCACTGGGCTATGAATATCAAGGTTCTGCACGGCTGTGTTTCTTTCAGTAGCTCTAGAGGAGCATCAATTTTCTTGCCTTTTCCAACTTCTAGAGGCTGCTTCCGTGGCTCTTGACACCCTTCTCCCATCCCCAGACCAGCAATATTGGATCAAGTCTTTTCTCTCACTGTCTGACTCTCACCAGCTGGAACTGGTCCCCTGACTTCAAGCACACATATGACTAGATCAATGCGGGACAAGGCTCTAAGAATTAGAGTGTTTGAGTTCCACCTGCCACATCTACGTTTAGCTGTTGGAAATAGCTGCTGCTGCTGCTGCGAAGTCGCTCCAGTCGTGTCCGACTCTGTGCGACCCCATAGACGGCAGCCCACCAGGCTCCCCCGTCCCTGGGATTCTCCAGGCAAGAACACTGGAGTGGGTTTGGAAATAGCTAGAGGATTTTTTTTTTTTAGAAAATGATGTATTCCCCTCATATTCTCATTCTTTACAATTCCAATTTTTAGAAACTGGCTTCCTAAATGCCTTCTGTTCTTCATTTTGTCCTCCATCTCTCTCAGTGGTCAATTCCCCACTGATTGCCCTGCACCCCATTTTCTGTTAACTAGGCTGCACATCAGTTCTCATCCTCTAATTCTACCAGGTTTCCTTATATTCCACATGTCATCTTTCTTCATGTTTCCTGCTACATATCCTCTTGTTTGCTACCCTTTTTGTTACCCTGTATGTCTTTTCAGTACATTTCCCGCTAGATTCATGTTTTATGTCTGTCCTAGAAATAGGTCAGAAAGAGACAATGATTGACTAATGTCAAACATCTTCTTCCAAGTGAACAATAATATAATCCCACTATTTTTTAATTGCAGGTGATAAAACTCTATGATTTTCATCAGAAACACACCTGTCAAAATGATTGTAGTTTTGCCCTTTAGTGAAGCGCTGGATGTGAGAAACGGTTTACCTAATTCACCCCATTTCAGATTAATTTGATCTGTATTTCTAGCTGTGACTGAAGATTTTAATTCTTTATGAAGTTACCACCATGTTCATAGAGAAAATTTCTTCTCATCTTGAATTTAAACATTTTGTTGAAAAAGAAAATTTTCAATTGCCTGGATTGCATTTTTAGACAAATTCAGGTAATGAGCATGCCTGCCCTAATTTAAAATGTTATGTTGACATTTTGGAGGAGAAATTTCCCTAGGATTACAAATGCATCCTTAAAAATGTTCTCTAAAATATGACTTAAAGCCTACATTAGAAACAAACTACAAGATTTTTTTTTCTATCTAGACTGTTATGGCTAAAAGTACATATTTTCCTCCCATATACATATAAGTATGTCTGAAAAAATATGCCTTTTTCAGCAAGTTATTTAAGAAGAAGGATTTCAAATATTCATATTTATTGCCAAATATGCATTATTTGCAAGCATCTGAATTTTCAGGGATAATATAGGGATACAGAGAATTTCTCAAAATCAATAATAAGTTAGCATGTACAAAGTTATGATCAAATACATCTATTATTTATCTCTTTTAAATTTTACACCATTCATCCTCTCTATATTTTTTCCCCAAGTAGAGATAATTTGATGAAAGTTCATTTGAATGCAGCAATTGTTCTATAAAGATGTTTTTAATAATATACAGCTTCATTAGAGTCAAGTTGAATTAACATAGGAGGTATAGGGTGTGTTTGAAGATCTCAGATAAGGCAAGTTATAATGAAAATTCATTCAATGCTAACTGAAATAAAACTATGTGATCCTCAAAACATGCAATATTTATCAAAGATGGTAATGGATTATTAGAAATTCTTAATATTGAGTGCACAGTAGAACCACTCAAGGAGCTTAATAAATATAAGGCTTTGGGGCATCATTTTAAGAGACTCTGATTTTGTTGGCCAGGAGAGCAGATCCCCAAAGCTCCATTCTAGTGATTCTGACACAGGTGATTCTTGAGTATATATATTTGGCTGCATTGGGTCTTAGTTCTGGCACTCAGGATCTAGTTCCCTGACCAGGGACTGAACTCAGGCTTCCTGCATTGAGAGTGCAGAGTCTTAGCCACTGAACCACTAGGGAAGTCCCTTAGGTGTTTTTATTGAAACATTTGGATTAGGCAAAGTTAAGGAAGTGAGTATTAGTAAAAGACAATAGTGCTCAGTCCAGGAAGAGAGCTAGCTGGAGAAGGAACGTTCTAGCAGACCAAGGCGGGGCAGTGGACCTTGGATGGAACTGCTGACTACATACACAGAAGGGGCGGTGCCAGTAGGACCCTCTGCTCTACCAGCCTCTCCCTCAGTTTTTGATGGGGACAGCTGAGGTTTCTCAAGCTTGTGTGAAGGGTTTAACAAACACAACCTCAAGACAAGTCCCTAGTCCTTTCTCCTATCTACAAACCTCCCTTTATAAAGACAGTGTAGAAAATTCACTGGACTCAGAGCCTGAAAACTATAAGAACTAGCTTTTTAGAACTCTCAGCAGGGAGGTGACTCATCCTGCTTGCCTTTGTCCCTGAATATCAAAATTAGAAACAGCCAGGTGCCAATCTGGTATGCCCAACAGACCCCTCTCCAAGGCCACGTCTAAAACTCTTACAAGTTTTTGTTTTTATTTTAGGGCTTTAATTCCATAGTGCAGTGAAAGTCGCTCAGTCATGTCTGACTCTAGCTCCATGGACTGTAGCCCGCCAGGCTCCTCTGTCCATGGAATTCTCCAGGCAAGGATACTGGAGTAGATAGCCATTCTCTTCTCCAGGGGATCTTCCTGACCCAGGGACTGAACCCAGGCCTCCTGCATTGCAGGCAGATTCTTTACCTCTGAGCCAGAGATTAACTTAGAGTTATTCCTTTATTAATAGTTAGAAGACTTTCAGAATCCAGTCAGTTCACTGATCACGAGGTAGGGAAGGAGAAAGAGAAGGGCCTCCTTCTCTCACTTACATACAGCATCTGACAGTGACACGGAGAGAGACAGAGAGCAACAGGTGGAGGGTTGATGGGCAGGCAGAGCAGGGATTTCAAAAGGCTCCTGCTTCCCCTCAGCCTGGGCCCTTCATTTTCAGCCGGGCAGCCATTGGCAGAAGCTGAGCATGGAGGCCTCAGGCAACTCACTTACCATCCGTTCTGATTTTGTTTGTTTAGGTTTTTCATACAACTGACTTCTTAGAAGGCCCTTTCTTCCCAGGGAATTCACTAATCAAGGTGATACTCTATTTATTTCCATAAACAAAGCCTTATGAAAGAGCAATTCATTCATTAAGAAATGTGATCATTTCCACTGTTGTACCTGAGTACTTCAAAGCACCATTGTTGTTGTTCACATCAATTAAGCCAGGTAACTGGGAAATATGAGTAACATAGGACTAAAATATATCCCAACTGATTTTACAAGATTAAAAAAAAACCCCATCAAACCTAGGGTATCTAAAGTCATGTTGTCTTGAGCATGTTAAGAACTTGCTTCATAGGGAAGAATAATCAGTGTTACAGAGGAGAGGACGGTCACATCTTTTTAGAATGAAGTAATTTTATTCCATACAATTTACCAAAGCTTGGAAGGTTCCAAGTGGCTTCTTCCTTTGTGCTAGGAATATACCAGAAAGTAACACCTCCTCTCGGAAGAGTGAATGGCAGGTTAGCATCCAGCAAAGGAGTACGCAGTTGCCCTGGTGGCTCAGCGGTAAAGAATCCGTTTGCCAGCGCAGGAGACTCAGTTCCATCCCTGGGTCAGGAGGATTCCCCTGGAGGAGGAAACGGCAATCCACTCCAGTATTCTTGCCTGGGAAATTCCATGGACAGAGAGGCCTGGAGTGTTAAGAGTCTGTGGGGTCACAAAAGAGTCGGACACGACTGAGCGCCTAAACGATAACCCATGGGAATATGGAAAACAATTTTTGACCAACGTTTTTATTATTAAAGTGTTTTGTGGTCTAAGTAAAGATGGATATTAAGTTTCAAAAACAAATATTAGATTTAACTAATTACCTATGTGTTGTTGTTTAGTCACTAATTTATTACTTGTACATAGTCTTAATACTCTTGGAGAAGGAAATGGCAACCCACTCCGTTGCTCTTGCCTGGAGAATCCCAGGGACGGGGGAGCCTGGTGGGCTGCCGTCTATGGGGTCGCACAAGTCGGACATGACTGAAGCGACTTAGCAGCAGTCTTAATACTTAACAAGGGACAGCTCATGACTCAGAAGGAAAAAATGTCATTAAACAATCATCCCCTCCAGTTAACCAACTGTACACATTTCATGGCTACAGAAAACAAAGTTTGTGATGAGTTTTAGAGAAAGTTACAATCGAAAGTACCTGACGTAAATGGAGACGGTTGACGTGATCATCAGTTAAAGCCTTTTACGAGAAAATGAAATTGACCTCTCTCCTGCACATTCCACCTGCCCCAACTAATTCTTTCAGTCTTTTTCTATTGAGATGTGATTCACACACCATAAAAGTTACCCTTTTAAAAAGTGTAAAGTTCAGTGGCTTTTGATATTTCACAAAGTTATACAACCTCACAACTACCTGATTGCCGGATATTTTATCACACCAAAAAGAAATCCTGGCCCTTTAGCACATCCTCCTCATTCCTTCCTGCCCCCTCCCCGCTGTCAATGTGTATTTGCTTATTCTGGATATTTGTGCCTGGCTTTTGTGCCTGGCATCTTTTACCTAGCCTAATGATTTCTAGGTTCATGCGTGTTTTAGCATGTACCAGTACTTTACTCCTTACGACTGAACGCATTCCACTGTATGGATATAACATATTTTGCTTATTAATTCATCAGTCCACAGATACTCAGGTTGTTTCCACTTTGGTATATTAAAATAATGCTGCTATGAATATTTGTGTACAAGTTTTTGTGTGGACATATGTTTTCAGTTCTCTTGTGTATACTTTTAAGAGTGGTGCTGGCTCATAGTAACTCTATGTTTTGAGGAGCTACTAAACTGGTTTCCAAAGTGGCCTTACCGTTTTATATCCCTGCCAACAATGGATGAGGGTTTCAATTTCTCCACATCCTTGCTGAGACTTGTTATTGTCTTCTTTTTTTGTTATAGCCATTTTAATGAGTATGAAATGGTATCTCACTGTGGCTTTGATGTGCATTTCAATTTTGCCTCTTTCAATGTTTTGAAATTGATTCATGGTAAAAAAGGAAGGAAGATCATGATAGTTTTCATAACTCCAAATAAACTGAAAAAGGAAATTCTAGGGTTTGATTCTAGAATTGGATCATAGCTTACCTATTTCTTTATATATGACTCTATTAATAAAAGGATGCCTATAGCTTATCAAAATGTATAACATAAACATAGAAAAATATAAAACATTGCTACAAGTAATAGAACTGTGTTGGGTGAGTAGAAGCTTAAACTATGCAATGGGTGTATTACAAGGTTTTGTTCCCAGGTGGCATTAGTGGTAAAGAACCCAACTGCCAATGCAGGAGACATAAGAAACTCCAGTTCCATCCCTGGGTCGGGAAGATCCCTTGGAGGAGGGCATGGCAACCCACTCCAGTATTCTTGCCTGGAGAATCCCATGGACAGAGGAGTCTGGCGGGCTACAGTCCATGGGGTTGCAGAGTCGGACGCAACCGAAACGACTTAGCATGTGGGCACACTCACTAGAGGAGGGTTAAGTGTTTGTCTTTGAGCTTCCTAGAAGCCAGAGCAAAGTGATGAACTATAAAATTTGTAACATTCATAAAATGAAAAACAAGATGGACTCCATTAATGCCACCGTAGCATCATTATTTTCAGCACAAGCCTTCCAGTGTCGAGGAGAGGCTAAATCCTGATGCAGTCCCTCCCACTGCTGACTCTTGCAGATGGTAGAAGGCCTAACCGCAGCCTCTGAAGTCCTGTGCCAGCAAGTCATCTACCCTCCCTCTTTGTCCTGCCCACCTTTTCCACTGAGGAAATCCAAACACAGGTCTTCCAGGCCAAACTCATATGTGACTGTGTTTTCTTGGTCAATCCTTCATGCCCCCCAGACAGAATCAATCTCCCTCTCTCTGTGCTCTCACAGCACTTTGTAAGCAGGCACTATATAGACTTTCCAGGTTCCATTTGTTAGGAGTCAGTCTTCCCTGGTGGACGGTGATGGGTTTCACAGGGAAGGAGCTGTCCTCACTTTCCTGTCTTCGGTGGTCGTCATGGAGCAGTCTTCAGCAAGGGGCACGGTGCCAGCTTGCTTCTGTCAGTCAACCCTGACTCCTCACGCTCCCATAGACGCACCTCAGTTTGTCTTTAGAAGTGATCTCCTTAGTGAAAAAAACGTTTTGCAGAGTTTAGCCCATCAGGGTGCCGAGCGCCCATCTGCTCTGGAAACCAGGTTTTCCTCAGCTTTCACTTTCTACCTTAAATGTGAGCCTTTATTTGTACCCCTGATAAATGTCATCTTGTTCCCTGCGGGAATGGACAACTTCATCCTGCCAGACCAAATTGGAAAATCTCAGTGTTAATTCTGTCACATGTCACACCTGCTCTATCAACCAGTTTGATATCATTGTGTGTGGCAGGATAATGTGAAATATATGCATTTGCCTTTTAAATTTAATTGTGGACTTAGTGCCCCCCCCCCCAAAAATATCCAGTCGGTCTAATTTTTCGTTGGGAAATTTTGTTATTGTCCTTCTAATTCAAGATTCTTAAAAAAAAAAAAAAACTACATTCCTCTCTCCTGCCATCCCTCATCAAAACTTCAGATAGATTTGGAAAAATACGTCATCATTTAAAATACATGTTCTCTGCCTGATGACTCCCTGACCCTTACACTCTTTTTTTTTGGTTAAAATTTATTTTTAATTGGAGGATGATTGCTTCACAATGTTGTGTTGGTTTCTGCTGTACAATAACATGAATCAGCCGTAAGTATACATATATCTCCTCCCTCTCGAACCTCCCTCTCCCCCCATCCCACCCCAAGGTCATCACAGACTGGGCTGAGCTCCCTGTGCTCTACAGCAGATTCCTACTAGCTGTCTATTTCACACATGGTAGTGTAAACGCTTCAATGCTACTCTCAATTCATCCCAACCTCTCCTTCCTGCCCTGGACCCACAAGTCTCACGTGTCCCAGCTGTGCACTCCAACTGCATCTCGTAATCACCATCAGAGAGTTTGCGTCATAGTTTGTATCATCGTCCCTATCTGTCCCCCATCTACAGTCTCAGTATCTAGATTTCCTCAACATCTCACTAGCTGAGCACATTGCCTGGCTAGAATTTTATTTGAGTCAAATCGACTTTCGATCAATTAGATAATATGTATAAACACTATGTTCTTTTGTGTGGTTCCACCACTGACCGGATCAGTCACTAAAAAGACAGAGTATGTTATCTCAAAGTAACAAGTGACATTATTTCAGGGAAAGAAAGGCAGTCAGCAGATCACATTATTTCTCTGATAGCAGCATTTCAGGTTCCCATAAGCTAATCAAATGATGACTTACATTCAGCAAAATCGTAAACCTCCTAAAATGTGGAACATAACAAGTTATCAATAAACAAAATGTCAATTTGGAATGGACACATTGCAAAGTGTATTTGTTGCCCTGAAATGTCTGCATAACTCTAGGGTGCAGTGCTGAGTTTCCAAGTTGGGGCATCTGAGTCACTACTCAAGGGGTTTTATTCGGGGAGCAGGAAGGTCCCCTGGAGAGGGGAATGGCAACCCATTCCAGTATTCTTGCCTGGAGAATTCCATGGACAGACCAGGGAGTCGCAAACAGATAGGTACGACTGAGCGACGAACACTATCTCCTCACATTCCCAGAGCATTTAAAAAGATGTTATTAGAAGCTACTCACCCCCTCCAAAGGAGGTCCCACGGTGGGAAGTCTAAAGGAGTATCTGGTGAAAACTCAGTATAATTTGGTTTTTAAAAACTCTCCTCTGCAAGACATCTCCATGATATAAATATTCCTAATTAGCACAAAATTTCAGTTTCTTCGTACAAAACGCTGCAATGTGACTTAAGGCTGCTTAAAATGATCTTAACTTGTCCCATTTGGCAGACTAGGCCAGGGTCTTAGGAAGCCCAGCACTGCAGCATGCAGGAATGTGAGCTGGCTATGCAAGCTCTGTCCGGATCTGAGAGAGCCTTTTTGTTGACCTTACCCTGAATTCTTATATTCGAATATATCATCAGAATGCAACAGCCAGCTACTGGCTGACTGACAAGAGAAACTTTGGGAACACCAAGGCAAAAAATGTGAGAAATATAAAGCTACCCAAACTGAAGCTTTTCATGTATGGTTTGCTTTTTAACATAAAGCAGCCCTAATGAAAAGTAGGCTTTCCATGAGCAGATCCTGAAGAGACAAAAATACTGTTCTTATTTGTTCTCTCCCCTTTGGTCAGCTGTTGGATGCCATGAAAAAGAAAATACATCTCTATTTCCCAAACCCAGTTCAGTTCAGTTCAGTCGCTCAGTCGTGTCCGACTCTTTGCGACCCCATGAATCGCAGAACGCCAGGCCTCCCTGTCCATCACCAACTCCCGGAGTTCACTCAGACTCGTGTCCATCGAGCCAGTGATGCCATCCAGCCATCTCATCCTCGGTCGTCCCCTTCTCCTCCTGCCCTCAATCCCTCCCAGCATCAGAGTCTTTTCCAATGAGTCAACTCTTCACATGAGGTGGCCAAAGTACTGGAGCTTCAGTTTTAGCATCATTCCTTCCAAAGAAATCCCAGGGCTGATCTCCTTCAGAATGGACTGGTTGGATCTCCTTGCAGTCCAAGGGACTCTCAAGAGTCTTCTCCAACTCCACAGTTCAAAACCCACCCAATCTTAATATCTTGGCATCTATATTTATATTCTGTCAAAAAGTTAATAATATGAAATGCATGCCAAGTCACTTCAGTCTTGTTCAACTCTTTGTGACCCCAAGGACTATAGCCCGCCAGGCTCCTCTGTCCATGGGATTTCCCAGGCAAGAATACCGGAGTGGGTTGCCATGCCCTTCTCCAGGGGATCTTTCTGACCCAGGGATCACGCCTGTTTCTCTTATGTCTCCTGCATTGGCAGGCAGGTTCTTTACCACTAGCGCCACCTGGGAAGCAATAATACGAAGAATTTATCATAAATCCCTGAGTTGTGTTTTCTGAACCAGAACTTCAATTACTAAGGACTCATCTGTGTGTGGCTCTGAGTCTGTATTATGACATGGTCTTGTTCTCTAGAACTTAACAGTTGACAGATTTTTTACATGAAAGATTTTCCCCCATATCTTTTCTACCACCATGAAAAAAATTATAAGAAGTCTGAGAATTAACAAAATGAACAAAGATTTTTTAGTCGCTAAGTCATGTCCGACTCTTTGTGACTCTATGAGCCGTGGCCCGCCCAGCTCCTCTGTCCTTGAGATTCTCCAGGCAAGAATACTGGAGTGGGTTGCCTTGCCCTCCTCCAGGGGATCTTCCTGACCCAGGAATGGAACTCCCGTCTCCCGTATCCGCTGCAGGGGGATTCTTTACCACTGACCACCAGGGAAGTGAATAGACATTACAGTAATTAAAAAAAATCCACGGGGCTTGGGAAGCCTGAATGGAAGGTGGGACAGGAAGGCAAAAGGTAAATAGAAAGGAGACCACGAGTACAAATAGATTAAGAAATTCTTGCATGTGGTAAATAAGATCAGGCTATGATTTAAACGTGCCTGCATAGCAAGGGCACCGTGGGGATTGTGTTTCAATTAGGACCAAGGCACCTCCTGGGAAACAGCTCACCTTAGGCTGAGAGTCACATGCCCCAGCTTGATGGAAAATTAGTGGCAGAGTTTTTGGAGTGGGACGTATGAGCGTATTGCCCTTGGATGGATCCTGATGGAAACTTCTCAAAAGCCTACCAAAAGGGAAACCTGAGAATGAACACGAACAGTACTGTTTTCATTTAAACGAGTTGCCAATCCAGGTTCGATGCATGAGACAGGGTACTCAGGGCTGGTGCACTCGGATGACTCAGAGGGATGGGATGGGGAGGGCGGTGGGAGGGGGGTTCAGGATGGGGGACACATGTACACCCCTGGTGGATTCATGTCAATGTATGGTAAAACCAATACAATATTGTAAAGTAATTAGTCTCCAATTAAAATAAATAATTTTTTTTTTAAGAAAAGCTGTGAAAGATCCTAGCAGTTAGTTTTTCCACTTCACTGACAAAGCGTTTTGCCCTTGGTCACTTGAGGGTTCATCTCGACTTTGGGTTGCTGAAAGCATTGGATCTTTACATGCTTGGCAATTGGGTTACATTGGTTTACTTAGAGTTATCATGCCAGGAATGTGAGAGACCTAGGTTTGATCCCTGGGTTGGGAAGACCCCCTGAAGGAGGGCACAGCAACCCACTCCAGTACTCTTTTTTTTTTTTTTTTACTTTATTGATTTTAACTGAAGTATAACTACTTTATAATACTGTGATGGTTTTTGCCATACATTGACATGAATCAGCCATGGATGCACATGAGTCCCCCCATCCTGAACATCCCACCCACCTTCCTCCCCACACCATCTCTGGGTTGTCCCCGAGCACCAGATTTGCCACTCCAGTATTCTTGCCTGGAGACTCCCACGGACAGAGGAGCCTGGCGGGCTACTGTCCATGGGGTTGCAGAGTCGGACATGACCGAGCGACTAAGCACAGAGCTGTCACGTCACAGCATCATCAGTGCTGTAACTGGTTTTGACATGAAATGGAAGTGGCCCAGTACCAATGGGGCAGCAGAGGGGTTGCAGGAAAGCCTTCATAGAACCTCTGTGGGTGCTGCTGATTCAGAAGCACATGGAGGGAAGAGGAAGATGGGGCAAATCATACAAGAGTGGTGAGGCCCTGGTCTTGAGTACATGTGAGATGGCTTTCAGAGCCCTTGAAATTCATAGGTGAGCGAATTTTGAAAATGGATTGGAAGAGTTAACATACATAAGTCTAGAGTGTCATTATGAATAGAGTAACAAGTAATTCCCAGATGGCTCAGTGGTAAAGAATCTGTCTGCCAAGGCAAGGGTTGCTGGATTGATCCCTGGGTCAGGAAGACCTCTGGAGAAGGAAATGGCAAACCACTCCAGTATTCCTGCCTGGGAAATCCCATGGACAGAGGAGCTTGGTGGGCTAAGGTTCATGAGGTTGCAAAGAGTTGGGAATGATTTAGCAACTAAACACCAGCACCGCCAACAACAACAAGTAATTTGTCATCCAAACAGGATGACTTTGAGAATGAAGGGTATGTTATTAATAATGCTAAGACAACTGAGTCAAGTAAGAACACCCTACAGGCAGGGAGCCTGGCAGGCTATAGTCCATAGCGTCAAAAAGAGTTGGACACGACTGAGCGACAACACAGCACAGCAAGAACATCCTGGACAAACTGCCACATAGAGTCACAAATAGTTTCTCCTAGGAACTGTCGCTTCCACTCTTAGTTTTATAATGTTTGCAGTTTAATCCTACGCATGTATTTTTTAAATCAGAAAAATATATAAAATTATATAACTTACACATCTAAAGGGCTTCCCAGGTGGCATTGGTGGTAAAGAACTCGCCTGCTGATGCAGGAGACATGAGAGATGAAGGCTTGATCCCTGGGTTGGGAAGATGCCCTGGAGGAGGGCGTGGCAACCCACCCCAGTACTCTTGCCTGAAGAATCCCATGGACAGAGGAGCCTGGCGGGCTACAGTCCCTGGGGTCACAGAGAGTCAGGCATGACTGAGTGACTGAGCACAGACGCACACATCCCAATGAAGCAAGAGGAATGAGGTCTCACGAGAGGAACAGGGCAAAAATAGAAGCAGCGTTCTATCACTGTTCCAACAGTCACATTGTTATTTTGACCCTAGTACCCCACTTCCTGATGCCATATCATAGTCTAGAAAGTTATGTCTGTAAACTCATTGTCAATTATTCTTTACCCACAGGCAACCCCACAGTGGCCTACCTTGCATAGAATGGTCAGGCTGTCCCAGTGGTCATGGTATGCCCTACTTCAGCTATTTGATCGCACTCTCTGCTTTGTTTTCTCTCTGGGATAGTAGCCTTTCAAGGTCCAAAAGGATGTTTTTATGTTAAAAGCCTGGCAGTCCAGTTTAGAAACACGTCACTTCTCATCACAGCTGGCCACATCAGTCCTGTCAAGACACCAATGGTAGAAAATCTCTTTAGGGTACCCAAGAGACCAAGATCTAATTTACTTTGTTCCTAATTCACAAAGTTGACTTCTTCTTCTTTTTTTTTTTTAAAACTAGCTTGAAGTTTTATCTTTAGTGAATTTTAACGTGTAGCTAGAAGTTTCCATTGCAAAGTGACCTGTTTGGTTTTAAGCTCTTTCAAGTGACTTTTGAAAAGTTTTGGCATTGTAGATTGCTCTCCTCCTCTGTGCACAGGACTGGGACAGAGAGAAGTGTGCAGTCTCCTGCCGTTGTCCCAGCCCACTTCCTTGAACAACTGCCTTTATGAGGGAGATGAGATGTGGCGACTGCGCTCCCCGCTGCTCTCAGAGGTTTGAATAAAGCTGGAGTCGGTGCCCTGTATGAGAGCATCTGGGCTGCCAGTCCACAGACTCTGTGTGTGCTCAGTCGACTCCAACTCTCTGTGACCCCATGGACTGTAGCCCGCCAGGCTCTTCTGTCCATGGGATTCTCTAGGCAGGAATACTGGGGTGGGTTGCCATTTCCTCCTCCAGAGGATCTTCTCCACCCAGGGATCAAACCCAGGTCTCCTGCCTGCGTTGGCAGGCCGATTCTTTACCACTGAACCTGGGAAGCACCCCCACTCTGAGTCTGATGCGTTAACCTTTCATCAGTGATCAGGATTGATATCATCTGCCCTGGGATGTTTTCTCTGTGAAGAAATGGCAAAGTTCTGAGAGAAGGAGCGATGGGAGCGGGTAAGTCTGAGAATGGGGCACAAAGTGCATCAGAGCCCAGGACAGGGCCCGGGAGGGGGCAGCCCCATCCTGCTAGGGGGCTCACTGTAAGTGGACAGCCACTGGGGGGCTAAGGTTGAGGGGTTGGGGGAGCAGGATGTGCGTAGAACAGCAAGGGGGCCTCTACGACCAAAATATCTCTTGTCTACCCGGGAACAAATCATGTTAACAAAGATGAGAAGGTCAGCATTATCCTCAGAAGGTTTTCAGCTTGGGACACGGTTCAAGTCCTCTTTGGTTAGGTTCCGTGTCTGTAAGACTGGGGTCAGCTGTAGAAGCTTAAGTTGGCTTAGAATTTGTACTATTAATATTTGCACATTTGGTAATAATAATTCTTACACTTTACATATGTATAATGCAGTGTATATCATTCAGTTCAGTTCAGTCTCTCAGTCATGTTGCTCTTTGTGACTCCATGAACATGTGTATATTATATATATATATATATATTTATATATTATGTGGGGCTTTCCCTGGTGACTCAGATGGTAAGGAATCTGCCTGCAATGCAGGAGACCCGGGTTCAGTCCCTGGGTTGGGAAGATCCCCTGGAGAAGGAAATGGCAACCCAGTCCAGTATTCTTGCCTGGAGAATCCCACGGACAGAGGAGCCTGGCGGGCTATAGTCCATGGGATTCACAGAGTTGGACACAACTGACTAACACTTTCACTTTTCATATATTATGTATGTAATCTATTTGGTCTCAATAACTCTGTGAGGTACATAGGGCATATAATATTAACTCATTTTGGTATACGAAGAAACTAAGGCACAAAAAATTAAGATGTAACGATAGTGGTAGAAGCCCCCAGAGATGGGGATTCAAACCATGGTTTCCTCACTTCAGATTCAAGGATATTGTTTAAACCATACTTGGCTGATTCTCAACCACAAATTCATCTGGCAAGCTGAAAAACAAAATTGTTTTGAGTATTTTTTTTCTTTTGTCATTAAATAGAAAAACCTTCTGGGTGCTACCAGCTTGTTGTCCATTAAATATACTAATGGAAGAGTAAAGTAGTTTTATTCTCTAAACCAGAAGTTCTGGAGGATACACATCAGAAAGAAAATATTAGGATTCTTACCTTCATATTTTTGGATGTGTTGGAATGAGCATAGTATATCATTGCAGTATACCTTAACACACACATATATACATAAAAACACACACAATACATTATATATATGGCAATAAATGTGTATAATTTATAAGTAAGTATATTTATAAATATTGAGACAGATTCTTAAAAACAACACAACAACACAGAATTACAGGCTCAAAAGCGCTTGGAAGTCATTCTTCCTAACTGGTAACAACCTTCTCTAAAATGTCTGCACCCTTTTTAGCTAACCACATTCCTCCTTCTGTTTTACCGGATGTTTCCTGCAAGAGCACAAGGCAGGAGCTGCTGTAACCAGAGTACAGAAGCTTTGAGTGAGAAGGGCCTGGAGGGATCAATTCTCCTAACTCTTTCATTTGACAGAGGAAGAAACTGAGGCTTACGGGGGGTTAAGGGATTTACCCAAGTTGACGAGTTTAGGTTGAGCCCAACAATATGGGAAATCCAGTTAAAGCTTAGTTAGCCATGGTAATGTGTCATGGGCCTGGCTTGCAGAAATTAAATCCGTTAATAATCCCCAAACCTTATTTTAGCCAGAAGTTTTACACGCCTCACCTATCAAACCTTTTACTAAAGATGATAATGTAAGGGGTTTGTTTCTCTGGGTACCAAAAATGTCTGCATTAAGCAAAAATGTCACACGTACACTGCTCGCTGGATATCTGGTTATATACAAATGTGAGGAATATATGTAGACATTTAATTATATACATCATTTGGTAAAAACAATTGTATTGAAATAAATATATGCTCCATCTTGCCTGCTGTAAAAATGGAACCAAATTACATTATTCCCCAACAGGCAAGTAATTACTCAGAATCTGGTGAATTTTGAAATACTTTGTCTGCTTCTGAAGGGACCATCATCTCCTTGGAATTTAAGACCAGGCCAATGCTGAGCTATTATCAGATGCTAAATTCCAGTGTATATTTGGTTCTATTTCTATTAATAGACTCTCAGTCCTCATCCACTGATCTGGCCATGTATTTAATTACCAGTGCACAAGGGTTTTATTTACTGTAATATGGCGGATAAGACTAGCCTAATTTTAAAAATGTCCAGACTATTATTTAATGACTTACTCCCACCATGAACTTTAGAATCACTTTTCCTATTCAAAAGCAAAACAAAGCAAAACACTCCAAAACACCAACACCAACAACAACCTTATCTTTATTGAGAACCTTGTGAAATGTAGAGATTGGTGTAGGGAGAACTGACTTATGCTGTTGAATCATTTTTTCCCCCTAAATATTAGGCGACTTAAATTCATTTCAGTTAAGATATATCTTTTCTTTTATTTGGTCATTTTATGGCCCCTTACAGATTTGCTTCTTAAATTCTATTTTCTATTGGATTGCACATTGTATATAAGAAAGCTGTGAACATTTTTACAAATCTTATAATCTGTTGTTTTACTGAATTTTCTTGTTTTATATATATAATAGCAGGTTTTAGTTGATTCTTTTGGGGTTTTCTCACAGATGTCCATCTCATTTGTGAATAATGACTATCTTGCCTCTTCTTTTCCAATTTTTAGGCTTCTTATTTTGTTCTCTTGTATAACTGTATCAACAAGTACTTGTAAAGCAATTATATACCTAAAGCTCAGTTAGTGACCACTTAGAATTTTTCCCATTGCAATAATGTTGTGGTGGACATTCACAACAGAGTTTGAGTAGTTTGGGTCATTTCCTTAGGATAGATTCCTACAAGTATAATTTGTTGGGTCAAAAGATTTAAAACTTTTAAGGACTTTTAATACGTTTTATTACATGACTTTCCCCAAAGGGCCTATCAGTGACTATAAGCACCCTTCCTGTCTGTCCGCGATCCCAAGGTTCCTGTCACAGATGTCCTCTTATCCCAGCCCTTCCTCTGTGTGCCATCCTTGGCCACCCGTGGAGGAGATCCCCAGGGAGTCCCAAACCAAGCCCCTTCCCCAAACCAAATAAGAGCAAAACACAAGAACAAAAAACTGCTACCAATAATTATTATAGTATTAGTCCCTCAGGCGTGTCCAACTCTGCAGCCCCATGGACTGAATGTAGCCCGCCAGGCTCCTCTGTCCATGGGAGTCTCCAGGCAAGAATACTGGAGTGGGTTGCCCTGCATTCCTCCAGGGGATCCTCCCCATCCAGGGATGGAAACTGAGGCTCCGGCAGCAGCAGGTGGATTCTTTACTATCTGAGCCACCTTAATGAACTTGGAAACGAAATTTAAATGCTTTGGGGATTATTTGTTGATCTTGCAAGTCATCCTGGATGCCTCCTTTCCCGGGATCTCTCACACTCTAAAGCCACTGAGTCTGGTAGGTTTAACCAGCCTACCTTCTCTCCTACCCCTTTGTTTTACATCCACACCATTATCGCTCTAGTTCAGAAGCTCATCCTCTCTCTCCTCTGGGCTGCTATAATCCCACCTAAGTGATCTTACATCTCCTGTGCAGTGCTTTCTCTGCCCCCACTCAGAGCATTCAGTGGCAGCAGACACCACAGGATGGCCACCATCTATGTATTTGTCCAGTTTCTCACTTTCACCTCTGTCTCACCACTGCCTGCTAGCCAGACCAGACTATTTGCAGTTCGCTGCCAGGTATGATTCTAAATCTCCCTGTTTATACTTGTGCCCTTCCAACCATAAGAATGTCCTCCTCAGCACCTCACACCTCCAGCCCCATTTTAAGATCCAACTCAAGCTGTTCCTCTCTGGTGAAACAATTCACATTCCACCCCTCACCCCCCACCCCAGGAAGGGCTGTCCATTGGATTGAGTCTGGCAATATTTCCTGAGATTCCTTTCGAGCCCAGTTTGCCAGAGTTCTGATGGAAATGGAACAGAGATCGGTAGGGACTGGCGTTTCCCCTCTTTTTGGTGAATCGTATTTGTTTAAACGTAACTTAAAGGTTACTCCATACAAACCTATCCCCACCATCAGCATAAATGCAAGGATCGGCACTGCAGAAGGGGCCTGGATCGTGAGCTGGGGAGGAGGCTTGAAAGGTAAGAAGGCGCTCTGCCCCTCCCGCTTGCTCGTGCCTCGGGGCACTTGCCTTGCTGACTGTTAATGACCACCTTAAGCCCTGAAGCACAGGATGAGAGACCCCCAGTGACTAGTGCAACTTCAGACAAAGCTGTTGGTTGCCCATCCCCCCGCCTTTTTTTTTTTTTTTTTTTTTGATGGAAGAGAGATTCAGAAATCCTGTGAGCTAGTTTCATAGAAAGGTAAACTCTTAGATCTGGAAAAGGGCGGGGCAGTCAGCATAACATCTGATGCAGTTCTTTGCTTCCGGAAAGACCCAGGAACTAACCAGTACCTCCAGTTTTTAAAGGTCTGTGGGAATGAGAAATCCTTTGTTTTTTGCACCAGCACCTGTCAGCCCTCATTGACAAGGAGTCTCTGGGTCTCACTTCCTGCCCCTGCCCACCACCATCTCCTTATCTCCATTTCCTGCCTCTAGGGTGACTGGCTCCGTAGCTCCAGGTTCCAGGGGCTGCCAGGAAGCAAGAGGGATCCCCGAACACGCCAGTTACACGTTTCGAACTTGTCTCAGAGCCTCTCTCCGATTCGCGTTCTCAAAAGTGGGTGAGGTTGGGGCTGGAGGAGGGCGCCGGTGTGGAAAGCCTCAAGTGTAAACAGGCTCTGGCGATTCCTGGCGGGAACGAAAGGGGTGTTCCCACCGCACACCTGGGGGATAGATTTTTGCTTCGCCCAGCACAGCTGCCCTTCTGCAGACTGTTCCAAAGCGGGCCCGTTTATTCCAAATTCCACTGCGAGTGTTGGTTAATATCGAGTGAAACGTTCAAAGCCAGTTAACCATCTACAAGTTACGGGGGGTTGCTCTTTTTTTAAGTGGATTCATTGAGAAACACAGACAAAACTGCTAACACATGTTTCTGTTGTTCGGCCTTAGTCTTATCACAGTTTGAAACTGTGGAAAATCAATTACGTGCTTTGAATTATTCCCTGCCCTGGCACCAAAGCGTTTCTTCATTCTTTCCGGACAGTGAACACTTTGCAACATCTACCAACTAACAGTCTGTTAGGATTCTCTGCTAAATGGATGTCGGACAAATAAATGGAACAGAAGGCTGGTGGAATGCTGAACATCCCCGCTCCCCTCTGTTGGGGCCTCTGTGCAGCTTGGGACCTTTCTGACTTGCTGCTCAACATCTGGACGGCATTCGCGTTGCTTCTCAAGGACACAGGCATGCACCTCCGGTGCATTTCAACTTTCAACATCTCTCTGGCTCTAATCTATATTTAATGTTTCATGACTGGTAGTCAAAGAAGCTTCAGCTAAATATCAGGTTGGAATGAAAATGATCCTTGGGAGAACATTTGCTTCCAGCGTGCGCCAGCAAAGTGTCTGTGACAGAAGCTTTCCCAGAGATGTGTCGCCCATTCTCTTGCAGTAATAATAATTACGCCTTATGATTGCTGTGCCCACATAATCAAAGATCGCTTCATCAAATGTGGTCCCGAGGGGCCGCTGCCTCCGCTCCTAGCGGGATGTCAGTCACAGAGAGCAGCACCCCTAGGGATCCCCAATCTTTCGCTTGCCCTTTTCAGTCCCGTGTTGTTAGCATTGTGTTTCTTCATTTTCTTCTCGATGCAAATGATGTGTAAATCATGCCCTCCAGAAGGCACATGTGGTGAGGGGGAGAGGCTGGGCAGGGGGTGGGGCTGGTGTATTCTTCTCCCCCGGCCCCCCTCCCCAACCTACCACAGGGATTTCTTGCATGGAACATAATTACATCTGTGCCATATGGGCTCATTTATATTCTATTACAGGTTAAGCTAATACGACTCAGAAATATGCTAAAAATACCTCAAAGTATTCTAGAGCTGTCAAAACACTTGTCATGTCTTGCTCACCCTTTTGATTGCTGGTGTTTTTGTTTTTGTTGGGAGATTCAGAGAGCTAAGAAAGCATGCTGGCATGCTGGTGTCCAGTCTATAAATATAGTTTAATTTCCTGTATTATTGCAATCTGCAGGCTTGCAAAGAAAGGATCTTTCTTAATAAACCTGGAATGGCCCCAAGACATGGGCACTGAAGCCCCTACACTTGTAGATTTTAATTTCCCAAGAGGTAGAAAATACAGATTTCAGATGTGTGGTTTTGTCAGCTTTAGAATATTTCTTGTCTTTGTTTGATGTAATTATTCATTGTGATAGAGAAATACCTGCAGCGGGCTGACACAGGAGAAGCATGCTGCTACAGTTAGAAGAGTCGGTTTGGATGTCAGGCAAATCTTGCCAAGATTTTACATGTGGCATGATAATGAGAAGTATAACCTGCAATGAGTAATGAGTTCAATAATGATTTACAAGCCATGTTGGATTGTTTTCATGCAATGGTTAAAGTCCATCCACCCATTCATTTCTACTATCATTTTGGAAAATTGTGGGTCATGCCTGTGTAGACTCTTAACCTAACCGTTTATCTTTCATTTTTTCATTATTACTATCAACATGTTAGTGGAAATTAATAAAATTTGTCTTCAGAACAGGAGAGCATGCAGAAATGTTTTAATTTTCCATGCTTGACAAGCAACATTTCCAAAGCATATATGGTGCTAATTATGCTATCAGCCATCAAATACACAATCCATTCTACTGAGAACTGAATTCACACAAAAGCATACTTTTCCAGTTTTCCAATAATTGTTCTATGCTTTCTGGTTGAAGGAATGGCTAAGACTGCCTGGTTCCAATCTCAAATTCTGCTACTCACTAGCTTGTCATCTTGGCAAATTCTGTAATTTTTCTAGTTCCCCCCTCTATAAAATGAACATAATACTAGCAGATACAAACCATTATATATAGAATGGGTAAACAGAAAGATCCTACTGTATTGCACAGGGAACTATATTTGATATCCTATGATAAAATAGAAAAGAATGTGAAAAGAATGCACATATATGTATAGCTGAGTCACTTTGCTATACAGCAGAAGTTAACAAACATTGTAAACCAACTATACTTCAATGAAATAATTTTTTCTTAAAATGAGCATAAGAACAGTAGTTCTCTCCGTGGGATTTTTGGAAATACTGAATGAGAATGTATGTAAAATATTAGGCACAGTTTCTGGCATGTAGTAAATATTTGTTATTATTGTTGTTGATTTTAGCTTTAACATAAGCAGCTTCTTTATACAGCTATAGGGCTCTCTTAATAAGAAAATATATTTTTGCCAAAATCATATTAGTTGCATAAACTTCTACTTATCTCAGATCATGCAGGCCAGAGTTTCTTGGTACTTTTGGACTAGGCAGCCAAGTTCTTACTTTAGAATCAACAGAAATTTCATAAATTGGCATGGGAAGAAATAGAAAATTCAATGTTAATATATTAAAAACTGTTTTTGGATGTCTACAATTTTGAAATATTTGTACATTTATGATTGTTCAGAACACAAAGTGTTGAACTAATGCAATTGAAATGTTCCATTTAAATAAGAAAGAATTCCAGTTTATAGTGGGCAGATGTTTTAACCAGTAACTATAACTAAATTTTTAGTTTTTGCTTCTTTCTGTCCTTAATATAGAGCTATCTCAAGACTTTGAAGGGGTGTGTGTGTGTGTGTGTGTGTGTGTGTAGAGATTCTATACTGTAGATACATGCACACAGGAGAATCTAATTTTGATGTCTTCATTCAGCCTCATGAACTTGGTAAGTCATGTATTTTCCTAGTCTGTAGATTGGGCTCTCTATTACCCTTCAGGTGTTTTCTCCTTTCAGGCTGTTCATACTACCATAAACAGGCTCAGGCAGTGCATTGATAAAGAACACGCCTTCCAACGCAGGAGGCACAAGAGATGCAGGTTCGAACCCTGGGTCGGGAAGATCCTCTGGACTTGGAAATGCAACTGACTCCAGTCTTCTTGCCTGGTGAATCCCATGGACAGAGGAGCCTGGAGGGATACAGTCCATGGAGTCACAAAGAGTCAGACACGACTGAGTGACTCAGCATACATCCTACCATAAAAGTGGAATTTTAAAATTGGAATTATTATAAAAAGGGCTATAAGTCACCTAGACACCTCAAACATATGTCTTACATAAACTTGATGTAGAAATAGGAGTCTTCTTTTTCATTTGCTTTGACCTTGTAGTTAGGGATCGCGACAAAACAGGATACAGGCGATATTTTACAGCGGGAGCCACTCCATCTTCCTCCCTCCCCAGGCTGTAGGCACTAAGTTTCTGAATGAGGATACCAAAGATTTGGGGCTTCCCAGGTGGCGCAGTGATTAAAAAATAATCCGCCTGCCAAGGCAGGAGATGAAGGAGACGTGGGTTCTATCCCTGGGTTGGGAAGATCCCCTGGAGTAGGAGAGAGCAACCCACTCCATTACTCTTGGGCTTCCCTGGTGGCTCAGTGGTAAAGAATCCGCCTGCCAGTGCAGGAGACCCGGGTTCCATCCCTGGGTCGGGAAGATCCCTGGAGAAAGGAGTGGTAACTCACTCCAGTATTCTTGCCTGTAGGATTCCACAGACAGGGGAGCCTGGTGTTCTACAGTCCATAGGATCACAGAGTCAGACATGACTGAGTGACTGAGCATGCGTGTAGGCCAAAGATTTAAAAGGTGCAGTAGACAGGGAAACAGCGTGTGACTCTAGGCCCTCATGACTTACGAAACTTCATGTTTAAAACCAGTATCGTTCAGCTCTCAGAAAATGTTTGGTTGTTTTTTTTTTTTCCCTCTCAAAATCACCCCCAGAGATTTTTCTGCAGAGACGATTAGAAACAAACTTTTGATGGTTGAAGTTCAGTCATATTTTCTTTTTTAGTTTTTTCCTTTCAGTTGTAAGTTGCTTTAAAGTAAAAATAAAAGTTTTCCTCTTTAATCTTACCTGTTAAAAGTAAAATAAATCTTTAAAATGGTAAATGGGATTTGTTTCTCAGGTTGGGTCAGTGTGAGATTAATGTGTTCCAAAATGTCATATGGTCTGACCCTAAGTCTTTTCTTAGAATATCTTGCCTAACCTATTCCTCTGTTGTCAACATGAGACTACAGAGGGTGTTCGAGATAAGGGCTGGTAGAAATCTATTCTACTGAGAGTCAAAAGCAGGTCTTTTTCTTTTCCCCTGTAGTTACTCTTAATAGGTCAAGAAAAAAATGATCTGGGAAAGCTGGAACTAAAGGTGAAACAACATAAGACAACCAGTTAGTTCACAAACACGGAAGTTTATTTGTCCCTGGTTCTTGCCTGGAGAATCCCAGGGACAGGGGAGCCTGGTGGGCTGCCATCTCTGGGGTTGCACAGAGTTGGACAGGACTGAAGCGACTTAGCAGCAGCAGCAGCAGGGAATAAGTATGTTTGTGCTAATTACTTAATTATAATTTTTATTAATAAATGAACTGCATTCTCTTTAAAAATGCCCAGCTACAAGGAACAAAGACACGCCCTCCACCCCACATTAGAAGCCTTGTTCTCCCAACTTAGCCTCTTTTTTCTTTAATGGAGGGTAACTGCTTTACAATGCTTTTGATTTCTGCCTTAAGAAAAATGCATTATTATATATGTATCCCCTCCCTCTTGAGCCTCCCTCCTCCTCCATCCCACCCCTCTGGGTGGTCACAGAGCACCAGGCTGGGCTCCCTGTGTTAAATAGCAGCTTCCCAAGCAATCAAGTAAAAGTCACTTAGTTGGGTCCAACTCTGCCACCCCATGGACTGTACAGTTGATGGAATTCTCCAGGCCAGAATACTAGAGTGGGTAGCCATTTTCTTCTCCAGGGGATCTTCCTAACCCAGGGATCAAACCCAGGTCTCCCACGTTGCAGGTGGATTCTTTACCAGCAGAGCCACCGGGGAAGCCCAGCAGCTTCCTGCTAGCTATCCATGTAACACATGGGAGTATATATATGTCAACACTACTCTCTCAGTTCGTCCCACCCTCTCCTTCCTCTGCTGTGTCCACAAGTCTGTTCTGTCTGTGCCTGAGTTCCTTCCCTGCAAATAGGTTCATCAGCACTGTTTCTCTAAATTCCATATATATGCATGAATAGATACTTGTTTTTCTCTTTGGGACTTACTTCACTCTGTATAACAGGCCCTAGGTTCATCTGCTTCACACACAATGGATTCAAATTCATTCCTTTCTATTACTGAGTAATATTCCACTGTATATATGTACCACAATGTCTTTATCCACTCATCTGTTGATGGACGCCTAGAACAACTTAGCCTTGAACAGCAGAAGCTCTACAGAAGTGACCTAAGTTATAGCCGTTCTGGCTCTCCACGCCAGATCTAGATTCTTAAAGCTTTAGAAAGAGAACTATGAGTTCCCATATCCTCTGTAAAAAATAATTATACTATCTAGAAGGAAAGATCCTTTCAAATGTGAACATCCATTTACAGAACTCTCAGGAGAAATTTCCAGAGTCCCAGTTTGTCCCAATTGGGACAAATTCCTAGAGTCCCAGTTAACTGAAAAAACAAACTATCGTGTGAAAAAAATTCTCTGGAGATAAAATTTCACTTTAACCATAGAAGTGTGACATGTTTCACTTAACCTATGTAAGATATCATCCAGAAGACAGTGAGAAACCTGAGTTGTGACTAAACTTTATAAAAATACTCAGGAAGCTTAATGCACTGGAATTATAATTTAATGTTACTGTCTTCTTTATTCTCTTTTTAAAATGCTTTTTTCTTGTTTTGTTTTGTTTTAGGGAGAGGGGAGGAAATTTAGAAAAATCACAAATGATACGAAGAAAAAAATAAATTTCACATCAAGATAAACCTCCTTGACATTTTATCTCCTTCTAGTCTTTTCTCTATCTGTAAAGATATAATTTAAGGTAATTATGTACTGCATACAGAATTATAGATCTTAGATTTTTCTCCCCTCTGGCATTCTTTCATTTCCTCATATCTTTAAATATTTTCCCCAAATTCTGTTTGTAACAATTGCATAATATTTCATTGCACAGTTGTACCATCACTTTGTTCGCTTTGCCATTTGAGATTTTACCTTCTTGGTGACTTCAGTACTGCAGGGAAGGATCTTTCCAGGGCCTTGGATACTCAGATCCCTGACACCTTTTCCCTAGTGGTGGTGCCCTCCCTGCTTCAGTCACCCACTCCCCCGGGCAGACCCTACTGGGCCATGCCTTTCCCACTCCCCTGGTGTTGTGTATCCCACTCTGACCAACACCTTCTGACTTTCTGGATCACTCCCTTTAGTATTCTTTTTTTTTTTTTCCAATTTATTTTTAATTGGAGGATAGCTGCCTTACAATATTGTTTCGGATTCTGCCATACATCAACATGAATCAGCCATCGGCACATATACATGCCTTCCCTCTTGAACCTCCCTCCCGCTCCCCACCCCATTGCACCCCTCTGTTCTTTAGTATTCTGACTATAGTTCTTTGACCCCACTGGGGCCTGCAATTCTGACAGCTTTTCACTGTCTCTTACTGCTTCATGTCCGGACTCCTCTTGGCCCAGCTGAATTCCATCCACAACCATCAGCGCCTCTGTGCACACCTTCAGTTCCTTGCCCTTCTGTTGTTCTGTATGTTTGTTTGGTGAAGCCGTAATGGTGCCTAAATACAGCTCTTTGTCTACGCTGGAGGGTCACTTGTCATGGCTGGAGAAGAACACGACTGTACCGATTGCTCTCACTTTAAATTCAGAAGCACACACTTGCTGCTCCCTTAGTACTCACTGTACCCTTTCTATACCCCTCTCTAGTCCCTTCACTCACCTATTCACCTCCTATTTGACATCTTCTCTGTCCTCAAACCTCCAAGGTCTTTCCCTCCATCTTCATCATCTCAGCTGAGGATATTATGTCCTAGTTTACTGAAAAACTGAAGACATTAGAACTTCCACCGACTCTAATCACATCTCCACCCTCCACCTTCCACAGTCACAGCTCCACCCTCCCGTCTGTCCCCTCCTACACTGTTGTCCCATTTGCGATCAGAGATGAGCTATCCAGACTCCTGACTACACGGACACTGGTTACCATCCTTTTCACCTTCTTGCTTTGGCATGTATTCTCTCTCTCCTATATTATCCGGGAGACAGTGAAGGACAGGGAAGCCTGGCATGCTGCAGACCATGAAGTTGCAAAGAGCCAGACATGACTTAACAGCTGAACAACAACAACGTCTATATTATCCAGATGTTAGTTCTGCACTGGGCCATTTCCCGTAGCATACCAACATGCTGCTCTTCTCCCATCTTTCCTTTACGAGCTATCACGTCATTTCTTTGGGTACTTCTGGCAAAATGTGTTGAAAGGGATGTCACGACCTTCCGTTTCTGATTCTTCTCCTTCCTTCCTCTCCAGAGCCCTCTCCAATCAGATGTGTGCCTCTTTCCACTGTTTCACTGAGACTGCTCTTATCAAGACCATGAATGATCTCCCTATTGGGAAATCCAATGGTCAGCTCTCGATTCTCACTTGTTTCCACCTTTCTTCATTTGGCTTCTGGGACACCACCCTCACTGAATTTCTTTCTGCCTTACTAGTTGTTTCTTCTCAGTCTTACTTACTGGTTTTTCTTCCTCCCTGATCTCTTTATGTTGAGATCCCTGGTGGCTCAGTTCTCGGTCCTCTTCCCCATCTACGCTTACTTTCTTGGTGACCTTTTCTTTCTTTCTTTCTTTTTAAATTATTTGTTTTTAATTGAAAGAGAATTGTTTTACAACATTGTGTTGGTTTCTGCCATACATCAACATGAATCAGTCATAGGTATACATATATCCTCTCCCTCTTGAACTTCCCTTCCACCTCCCATGCCTTTCTACTCTTGGTGACCTTTTAAAGACTCATTATTTCAAATATCACTTTTTAAAATATTCTTTTAGGTGGACCATTTAAAAGTCTTTATTGAACTTGTTACAATATTGTTTTTGTTTTATGTTCTTTTTTTTTTTTTAACCATGAGGCATGTGGGACTTAGCTCCCTGACCAGGTATCGAACCCACAATCTCTGCATTGTAAGGTGAAGTCTTAACCATTACAGGACCACACTTAAATGTTGCTACTGCTGCTAAGTCACTTCAGTCGCGTCTGACTCTGTGTGATTCCATAGACGGCAGCCCACCAGGCTCCTCCGTCCCTGGGATTCTCCAGGCAAGAACACTGGAGTGGGTTGCCATTTCCTTTTCCAATGCATGAAAGTGAAGCGTCAAAGGGAAGTCGCTCAGTAGTGTCTGACTCTTCGCGACCCCATGGACTGCAGCCCACCAGGCTCCTCCGTCCATGGGATTTTCCAGGCAAGAGTACTGGAGTGGGGTGCCATTGCCTTCTCCACATGTATAGTTACCAACCACATTGTCATCTGGTTGTCCCAAACTGAACATACCCCAGACTGAGCCCCTGACACCCACACTTGGATCCCCTGCAGCTGTCCCCATCTCACTTAAATGGCAATGCAATCTTCCTGGGGCTCAGATGCAATGTTGGCAGCATCCTCAACTTTTGTTTTTCTCATGCCCTATATCCAAATGGGCTTCCAAGGTGGCGGTACTGGTAAATAACCCACCGGCCAGTGCAGGAAACATAAGAGACACAGGTTCAATCCCTGGGTCGGGAAGATGCCCTAGAGGGGGGCATGGCAACCACTCCAGTGTTCTTGCCTGGAGATGACCCCATGGACTGCAGCCCACCAGGCTCCTCCGTCCATGGGATTTTCCAGGCAAGAGTACTGGAGTGGGGTGCCATTGCCTTCTCCACATGTATAGTTACCAACCACATTGTCATCTGGTTGTCCCAAACTGAACATACCCCAGACTGAGCCCCTGACACCCACACTTGGATCCCCTGCAGCTGTCCCCATCTCACTTAAATGGCAATGCAATCTTCCTGGGGCTCAGATGCAATGTTGGCAGCATCCTCAACTTTTGTTTTTCTCATGCCCTATATCCAATTGGGCTTCCAAGGTGGTGTACTGGTAAATAACCCACCGGCCAGTGCAGGAAACATAAGAGACACAGGTTCAGTCCCTGGGTCGGGAAGATGCCCTGGAGGGGGGCATGGCAACCACTCCAGTGTTCTTGCCTGGAGAATCCCATGGACAGAGGAGCTTGGCGGGCTACAGGCCATAGTGTGTCAAAGCGCTGGACATGACTAAAGTGACTTAGCGTGCACGTGTACCCAATTCATCAGAAACTGTCTCCCTCTGCTTCTGTCATGCATCCCGAGCCTGACCATTTCTCAGCAGCACTTCTGCTGCCATCTTGGTCCGCATCACCATTACCAGCTTCCTAACCTTCTTCCTTATTTCCAGCCTCATCCCTTCCAACATCTGTTCTCAGCACAACAGCCAAGTAACCCTCTTGTATCTAAATCTGGTCAGATTACATCTCTGCTCAGAATCTCCTAAGGACTTCCCAGTTCAACCAGATTCGAAGCCAGAATCCTTGCAGTGGTCTTTGGGGCCCTGTGTGTTCTGACCCCAGTTCCCTAGCTGAGCCTTTTTTTTTTCTCCTTCTCTCCCCTAAATTCACTTCCCTTCAGCCACACTGGTCTCCTTGCAGTTCCTCAAACATGCCTGGCTAATCCCACTTCAGGACCTTTTTGGGGGCTGTCACTTTTGCCTGAAAAAGCAAATGCTCTTTATACAGATGTCACCTCATCAGTAAAACCTGCCGCCAGCACCTTATTTTATACTGCGCCCTCCATGCCTCCTGTTCTCCTGATCCTCCTTATCCTGTTTTCTCATTTTTTTTTTAAATTCAACATACACTCTTTCTTTATGTTTGCGAATCAGTAGATTTTATTTTATTTTTTCTGGCCACGCCACATGGCATGTGGGATCTTAGTTCCCTGACCAGGGATTGAAACGTCACCCCTGCAGTGAAAGTGCAGATAGAGTCTTACCCATTGGACTGCCAGTCCGGTATCACATAGGAAGTTTCTTAACAATCTGTGTAATTTATTCATTTATTGCATTTGTGTTTATTCTCACATTCCTATCTGAATGTAAGCTCTCACAGTTTCAGAGGCTTCATTTTCTTCATTGTGATACGCTGAGCACCGAGAAAAATGTCCAGCACATCATAAGTGTTCAATAAATACTTGTTCAAAAACTTTAATAAACAGAGAAAAGGCAAACATTTTAAAGGTATGTTAATCTTCTCACTTCAGTCAACATTTGTTTTGAAAAGCTTGCTCTCTGAGTTCAAGTGTAATTTCTAGCTTTAGTGTAGAACCCCTTACTTGAAGTTTCGCCTTGCCATTCGTTGGAGGAAACGACTTTCAGAAATGTTTTGATGATGGATGAAATGAGAAAGAATAGCCAGACACACCGAAAAGTCAAGTGAAAAATTATGACAGCCATCTGGATATTTCAGCTACATGGACTCCAGCAGGGAACCCCTGTCATCTAGCGGAATACATAACTCCCAGCAGAAACACTTTAATTTGTGAATTGGGGCATGGAGGATGGTGAGTTGGAATGCGCATGATGGAGGGTTGGCCATGAAAAGGAAGTGGCAAGTAAAATGGCAGGAAAATGATGCATTGGAGAAAGCATCAGCACTCAGCCCTTGTCAGTGACCATGCGTGTAGTGGTATGCTGGCCACGCCTGTCTTTCTGGCCGACAAGACAGTGATATGCATTACTGCACAGCATAGAAAGGTTGGCCCTTCGCTTTTGCTCAGATCTTAACTATTGTGTTGGCTTTGAACTTACACTGAGAATTGGACTGTACAAAGTATGCTTAAACTTCTCTCCCATCCCACGATTCAGAGCCTGAGCACATGCTGCTACAAATCTGCTGGGGGAACAGACTGAAGGGATCCTTTTCAAGTATGAAGGCGTTCAAATCCAACCAGGGGGATAGGAGGGGCAAGCACTATGCAAACACATGCATTCATCAAGAGGCACTCAGAAACAGTGCTGGACCCATAAGCATCAGCACTCAGCCCTTGTCAGTGACCATGCGTGTAGTGGTATGCTGGCCACGCCTGTCTTTCTGGCCGACAAGACAGTGATATGCATTACTGCACAGCATAGAAAGGTTGGCCCTTCGCTTTTGCTCAGATCTTAACTATTGTGTTGGCTTTGAACTTACACTGAGAATTGGACTGTACAAAGTATGCTTAAACTTCTCTCCCATCCCACGATTCAGAGCCTGAGCACATGCTGCTACAAATCTGCTGGGGGAACAGACTGAAGGGATCCTTTTCAAGTATGAAGGCGTTCAAATCCAACCAGGGGGATAGGAGGGGCAAGCACTATGCAAACACATGCATTCATCAAGAGGCACTCAGAAACAGTGCTGGACCCACCTAGGATTTTGCAATGGAAAAAGTTGGTTTCCACCAAAGAGGAAAATAAAATTGCTCACAGGAAACCAGTCACATGCGTGCACCCCACTCTGTAGTCATTTACAATCATTTCCTCCTGATCTGCTTTAATCAGTTTCCTATTAGTTTCTTTTCCCTCAGTTGAGGAAAATTACTTTATCATTTATTTGGTGGAGAGGGTGGGGGAGGAAAGGGGCAGAAGTCAGGGATGGGGGGACCCAACAGAGTATCCACTCTCCTTCCTGAACAGTGCTGTGTTACTTGTTTGGGAAAAATAAAGGAAAAGAGAAGAAATATTTTACTAAGGTCTCAGTAAGGATGCTGAGGCTTCGGAGGGGCAGTAGGCAGCCAGGGTAGCTGTTGTTCGGTTGCTCAGTCATGCCCGACTCTTTGCCACCCTATGGACTGTAGCCCACAAAGCCCCTCTGTCCATGGGATTTCTCAGACAAGAATACTGGAGTGGGTTGCCATTTCCTACTCCAGGGGATCTTCCCAACCCAGGAATCAAACCCATGTCTCCTGCATTGGCAGGCGGGTTCTTTACCACTGATGCCACCGAGAAGCCCAGGGTAGCTGAGTACAGTTTGTTGGTTTTTGTTTTTGTTTTTGTTTTTTTTCCAGGAAAACAGAGAACACTGATAGGTAAGGAAAGGCATACAGAGAATGCTAGGATGTGTATATGTTGGGGGAATACTGCAACTTTTAATAGAATGGTCAGACAGTGATTTACTGATAAGATGACATTTGAGCCACTATCTAAAGGGAGAGAGATCTTAAGTTGCAGGAAGGAGGAACATTCCAAGTGGAGGAAACAGAAAGATTTCAGAATGGAAACACAGCGTGGGCTTGAAGAACATCGGGGATGTGACGAGCAATGAGCTCCACGGACTGGAGCTGAGTGACACTGCTTCACTTCTCCCTGTAACACTCGTCACCACCCGACATGCTACAGGTTCTCCTGTTGATTCCTTTATTGCTCATGTCCCCAGATCTAGAATAGTGCCCCTGGTGGCACATAGTGGGCACTGCAGTAGGTGCATGCCTCAGGGATGAAGACCCCTGGAAGTCCTGCAGAGGAGAGACCTCATGGGAGATTGCCTACAGCTTAGACAGTTGCATGGGGTCACTTCTTCCCATCTGGTAAGACTGATCAGTGCAGGGGAGAAAGGTCTGTATGCCATGCCCACCTTGGGTCCACTGTGAAGGACCACCCAAGTTCCAGACCTCTCCATGGGGTTGGCTGAAGCCTTCCTTAAGCCTACATCAGTGTTCAGGTTTTCCTTCTGCCCAGTTCTGCTTCCTTCCTCTCCTTTCCACAGATGTGGATTTCAGGAACATTTCCCATTTGACATGCTGTCTGGTGAGCCACAGTCTATGGGATCACAAAGAGTCAAACACGACTGAGCGACTAATACACACACACCCCACTAAACCCGGGGCTTCCCAGTCGGCTCAGTGGATGAAGAATCCGCCTGCAATGCAGGAGATACAGGAGACCCGGGTTCAGTCTCTGGGTAGGGAATATCTCCCAGAGGAGGGCACGGCAACCCACTCCAGCATTCTTGCCTGCAGAATCCCATGGACAGAGGAGCCTGGCAAGTTACAGTCCAGAGGTTCACACAGTCAGACACGACTGAAGTGACTGAGCATACACACACACACTGCTAAGCCCTGTCTCATAGTCTTCTTCCAGGAAACCCAACCTGAGATGACTCAGGAGTGGCACTGAGAAAACAGATGCTTAAATGGGATGTTGGAGCAGAACCACCTGCCAAGCGACAGGCAATGAGGACTCCAACACGGATGGGATGTGGCACGTCCCTCATGCTAGGTAGCATTGAATGGTGGTAAACCAGGATTGTATACTAGTGAAAATAAAGGCATAGTTGGTACATTGTAGAGGCATTTGAGAAGTATGGGAGAAATCATATCTATAAGGACTTTGGAACTGAGTGGTGATTTATTGCTAAGTTCAGTTAACACTCTGGGAAAAGATTTTTTAAAACATGCTAAAGGCAATTACTTAGCAATTAAAAGTCAAGTTTGAAAGCCAAGGGGAGTCTTCCTGGTAGCATATGAAGAATCTCCAATTTCCTGCAGTGGAAAGATGTAAAAAGCTGAGAAACAGGCTTAAGATTTAATTAGAAGACGAGCTCTGATGAATGCTAACTCCCAACCAAGCGTGGTCTTCCAGCCCAAGGTCAGGACCTTCACTGTTAGAGAATGGACCCTGACACAGGGCATAGGACTTCTAGGTTAATGCACCTGAAATCTGAATCCCTAGCTTTAGCAAGTACTGGTAAGGGTCTACCAACTGGCTCTCCGATGCACTTCTTGGACACGCTTTTAAGTTTACTGTATGTCATTACTTCTCCATCACTTTCTCTGTCTGGGCAATCAAGAAGACAACAATAAATTGAGCCCTGACTTATAGCGCTGTCTAATTTCCATGGGATAAATCCTCCCACCATGGCCACTGTCAGGGCGACATCACTGAATATGGAGTTTAAAAGGCTGTTCATTAGCATCCCGTTATATATATATATATATATATATATATTCACATAGTGAATAGTGTGAAAGTCGCTCAGTCGTGTCCGATTCTTTGCGTCTCCATGGACTATACAGTCCATGGAATTCTCCAGACCAGAATACTGGAGTGGGTAGTCTTTCCCTTCTCCAGGGGATCTTCTCAACCCAGGGATCACACCCACCACATTGCAGGTGGATTCTTTACCAGCTGAGCCACAAAGGAAGCCCAAGAATACTGGAGTGGGTAGCCTATCCCTTCTCCAGGGGAATCTTCCCATCTTCCCAACCCAGGAATTGAACCCGGGTTTCCTGCATTGCAGGCAGATTTTTACCAACTGAGCTATCAGGGAAGCCCTGTGTACATATATATATAATTCTGCCATACAGCTACAATAGATGTAAATAACCTCAAGAGCATAAATAACAGTAAAATACAATCAAATTACTAGGAAATGATGATGAGTTTTGAATACTTATTTCCCTTGTGTTTATCTGTAAGTTTTTATAATCTTGTTAATAATAATGGGTGCTCTTACAACTGGTTCACAAAATTCCTGAAAATTGAACAACCGGCTCTTGAGAGCAGGAGGACACTGGTACAGAATTCTAACTTGATTGAATTGCAATCAGAGGATTTGGTATTAAATCAATATTCAAAACTTATTGGGATCTAACACATTAAGAGAAAGTGAAAGTGAAGTCGTTCAGTCGTGTCCAACTCTTTTCGAACCCATAGACTGTAGCCAACCAGGCTCCTCCTTCCATGGGATTTTTCAGGCAAGAGTACTGGAGTGGGTTGCCATTTCCTTCTCCAGGAGATCTTCCCAACCCAGGGATTAAACCCAGGTCTCCCACACTGTAGGCAGACACTTTACCATCTGCGTCACCAGGGAAGTCCTACACGTTAAAATTTTCTTTATAGAGTTAACACACCAGTGAATGGTAGATTATAAATGGACTAATCCCTTAGGCTACCATTTTGCCAACTTCAGTTGGGAATAACTGAGTTTTAAACTGAACATACATTTTTTAGAGTCTGTCATCTTTTTACGTATGCAAGAATCAATTCAATTCCCTTAAACAATAGAACACAACAATTGTTCTCTTTTCACCAAAATTTTGCCTGCAGCAATGACTTCTCAGCAACAGAATCCCTGCAGTTGGTTAGGGATTATTTTACAATGTGACAAAAGATTGCAACATAAAATTTATTCCAATTAACATTCTTAAAATGTTTGCCTGTCAGAGAAAGGACTTTTCTTTAAAGTGCTATGCATTAGTCTCTCAGTCGTGTCCAACTCCTTTTGACCCCATGGACTATAGCTTGCCAGGCTCCACTGTCCATGGGATCTCCAGGCAAGAATACTGGAGTGAGACGCCATTCCCTTCTCCAGGGGATCCTCCCGATCCAAGGATTGAACTCAGGTCTCCTGCATTGCAAGCAGACTCTACCATCTGAGCCACTAGGGAAGCTCCTTAAAGTGCTATGGATTTTCATTTAACATGTTTTACTTTAAACCTCCTATTTCAGCTTAGTGGAGTCGGCCCTAAATAGTGGGATGAAGCCAGGAAATCTGGTATAAAACAGAAACTAGTATGACCATATGCAAAAATAAATCTTGAACAATGATAACAGTTGGAGTTATTTATTATTATCCTGTGTTTTATTTGAGCATTTCTTCACTGAGCTATGGAATTATGTAATCCATCATTCATTCATTCCTTTAATGACTATTTGTAGAATGCCCACGTTGTTCAAGGCACTATGAAAACAGTTTAAAATCATTTATCTGGGGGAATATTCCCAACCCAGGGATCGAACGTGGGTCTCCTGCATTAGCAGGCAGCCATCAAGGAAGCCTCATTTATCCAGAGGCAACCTAAATAAAGAGGTAAACTGAGGCAAGCTTGAAATAACCAGAAATTGAGTTTTATTTGGCCATAGCAGAGGAAATACAGTTCAGGAAACACAAAAGGCAACAAGCTGCAGGCGTGTCTGGGGAAGGTTGGAGGTGAGCTGTATCTGTGAGCGAGGAACACAAAGAGGGAACTTCCAGCCACAGTCCAAGTAGCAAGTTCATTGACTTGAGGATGGGTAGAGATGCTGGGACGTTTCTTGATCAGAATAAAGGATTTGTTTTTTCTAGGATGGCTTTGTTCATTGTATTTGTTTGCTGGCTGATTTTTGTCTTTCCTCTCTCAACCAACTGAAAGGAAGACAGAACTCTGGTCTACTTTGCTCATTACTATTTCCTTGGTGAGTGTCTGGCACATAATAAGAGCTCTGTGATTAGTTTCTGAACAAATATAAAAGTGAATGGGGGCTTCCCGGATGGCCCTAGAGGTAAAGAACCTGTCTGCCAATGCCGGAGTGTAAGAGATGCAGGTTCGATCCCTGGCTTGGGAAGACTGAAAGATTGAAGAACCCATTCCAGGATTCTTGCCTGGAGAATCCCCTTGGACAGAGGAGCCTGGCAGGCTACAGTCCATAGGATGGCAGAGAGTCGGACATGACTGAAGTAACTTAGCACGACACACACATAAGCAAATGGGCATATTTAATTGCTTTGAGTTTCTGTGGTATATTCTTCGCTGGGAGTCCCATGATGGAGTCTAACATTTAGATGATATAGGTTTAGCTTATGTACTTAACATTCTGAATGCTGAGCCAGCTACTTACTGGTTGTCACAGTCCATTTAAAAACATTAAGGGATTTGTTACCATGATCAGATTTGTTTTAGACTTTTATAGGTCAAGATTTTCACTGAATAGTGCCCTTCTCTTCAAAATATTTATAGACTTTGTATCATCTGTCTTATCATGTTATCATTTTATTTGCAGTGATAATTTAAAATTAAACTTTTTAATTTAAAACAAAACTTTGTTTTACACAGCTGTTTATCTGGTATATAGCTTAGGTTCCCTAAGTACGGACTGAGTAAATGACCAGAGATATAAGTGATCATGAGATGTATGACTCAAGCCTAGAGGGAAATGTAACTTTTGTATCTGAATAAAGGAGCTTGGGCTAAGAGGTCCAGGAAGTGAACCTGGACCTCTAATCTAAAACAGACAAGTTATAATTAGTAATATCACCGGTAAACCTGCTTGAATCAGGCAGACCTAATTATGTCTTGCTTCACAGTTATTACACAAATGTGATATCTCAAAGAGCAGACGCTATGTGCCAATATTACCAGAAAGTTCAGTTTTCCAGGGCTTTCCACAAAGACTATTTCCAAAAATCGTGGAGGAAAACTCGTATTTCCCACAATTCCCTCTCATTGTTGCTTGCCTTCCTGGCAATGCATCATATTGTAGACAGATTCTACAATCATTCCAAAACTGGGTTGCCAGTTCAACGCTCCTGACTTTGCTTTGTTCATGAGCCTTCTCAACTTTCCCAACCCAGCTACTCTCATGCAGTAACATTTAAGGAACCCTACCAAGCAACTTGAGTATCACAAGATGGCCACAGCCAACTCTCTCAAGTCCCGCCTGTTCCTACATTGTGAAGATTGTTCACCTTCTGTTTTCCTTTCTCTGGTCCAGCAAGTAATTCCGAATCCCAAACCCTTCCCTCAGTTTCAACCGATGTCTTCATGGTAATGTCTGATAGATTGAATTATTGGACCCAGTTCTTCGCCTCTTCCTTTATCCATATCCTCTGCCTTATAGCTTTGGATTGCCTCTTATTAAAGTCCCTGCCTCTTAACTTGGGCTCCTCCATGTGATTTGTTTGGGGTTGAAGGATGTTAGCAGCTGCAATGCAAAAATCAGCTTGGAAAGTGTTCTTGTGGCTGGGCTTGCCGCTTGCTGTGCCTTTGCCGTCACCGTAAGAACGTATCCGGAAGAGCCCAGAGGGACCAGGGAAGATGAAAGACCTGAGGGAAAGACCCAGAGTTGCGGATCTGCAGTGGGAAGCAAAACCGACCCAGCCGACTCAGATCTGTGAAAAAAACAAACAAACAAAAACCACTTCCGTATCAGTCACTGCATTTTGAGGGTTTTTGTTGTGCACCATTCTTGTGGCAAAGGCTAATTTATTGAAGACGTAACTCTTTCCATGGTAAAGTCAAATACTGACATCTTTGTGCGAGGTAGTTTGGCTACGGATGGCCCCTAGAGTCCCATTCCAGAGTAGCATTTTGGCTTTGCTTCTGTATCACCAAAATGCATGTTAGAGTGCTTTCTCCAAATAAAAACTCTTCCTGATAGGTGAATTTTTCCTCTTAGTGTAGAGATAAACCAAAACGGCTTCTAAATGGCCACTTTTTCATCTCTGAAAAAAGAAAGTATAAACCTTGCTGAGCTCTAAGTTCCAGCTGAAAAGCCAGATTTGTCAAGAAGTTTCAGAGAAGAAGTGGTATTGGTGATGATTCTAAAAGGCTAGGATCTGAGTTGACAGATAATAACAGAAATATTGTTTAAGTAAGAAGTGAAGTGAATGAAATGTGATGTCTAGAAAGCACAAAGCTCATTCAGAACCATTTAAAACATAATTTACTTTACTTGTATCTATTTTATATTAATTACTTTATATTATTATACATTATATGATTTATATATATAATTTTAAAAATCTTTAATTGTCAAAATGAAGATAATTTATTATTGAACTCAAAGGTCAATCGATATTAATAGAACTCCTTAGGGTATTGAAGAAAGTATAAGTGTAGTGAAAAACTGCCCCAAAAAAGAGCTATGTTGAAAATGGTAAGTAGATACATTACAATGCCAATGCAATTTCTACTTTAATCTTATTGTTCCCAATTCCCCTAGAAATTCCACTGAGATTTGCTTTATGTCAGCATTCTTTATGTCATTACCTATTGTTTCTCAGACTTACCTTGAGCATATTTGAATCACATGGATTCAGTATATTCCATTGGCTCAGACGGTAAAGCGTTTGCCTGCAATGCGGGAGACCTGGGTTCGATTCCTGGGTTGGGAAGATTCCCTGGAGAAGGAAATGGCAATCCACTCCAGCACTCTTGCCTGGAAAATCCCACGGACAGAGGAGCCTGATAGGCTACAGTCTATGGGGTCGCAAAGAGTCGGACACGACTGAGTGACTTTACCTCACCTCACCTCACCTCACCACTTATCAAATCATTTACATTAGTTTGCATGTAAGCAAGTGCTCAAAATAGTTTCTATTATTATTTTTAATTAACACATATTATTAGTAATATCTAATCACATTGATTTATCATGTCAATAGCCCTGTGAGGTGGGTACCAAGCTTAAGTCTCTTTTTTTCATTGAAGAAATTGAGGCATAAAGAGATTAAATGATTGAGAGATGAAGTACCAAGTCACACAGGAGTAAGTGGCAACACCATGAGTCAAGTTCAGATCCATGTAACATCAGCACCAAGCAAGCAAATAAGCAAGCTATTTTGGATTGTACTGATACACATGATTTGAAAGACCAATAGAAGCTATTACATACCAGCCACACTTTCTATTATAGCCATGGCCAAATATCATTGCAATACAAAGAAATGTGCTATACATTATATAAATGTATGTGTATGAATATATATATATATATATATAGGTTGATTTGCCTTTCTCATTTCCTGATGATAAAACTTGAAGAATAATTTTTTCTGTGACACATGAATTGTAAATGTATTTTTTTTTCTAATTTGCATTCTCTGCAACGCTCATTTACCCTCTTCAGCTTGGGAATTACCATTCACTCATAGCTAGCAAGAGTGAGCTGCTGCTGTCTTAGACTCAGTACTTAAAAATCTCATAAAAAATTGAAATTCCCAACTTTATTCAAGCCTGTCAGGAAATCTCCCTATAGCCCATTGTATTTGAAAATACATTATAGTTTGTTTAAAGCACTGTGGGAAACAGTTTTACAGTTGCACATAAAATCATTTTGTGAGCTGCCAAATGAAAACTGGGAAAGCGCAGTGAATGGGGATGCCTCCTTCAAAACCTCCTGTGTGAAATGGAGGTGTCATGTTCCTTGTTTAACTAGCAACGTGGTTACTTTATCTCTTCATTTGACTCCTAACTACAAATTAGGAATTCTTTAAGACATACTCATTAGTTAAAGTGAGACATAACCAATGCTGCTGCTGCTGCTGCTGCTAAGTCGCTTCAGTCGTGTCCGACTCTGAGCGACTCCATGGACAGCAGCCCGCCAATGGTAACTAGCAAAAAGGAGACAATGAATATATCCCTCCAAAAGCTATTCTCACCAGGAAGGATTGAGAGTTGAAAGGGAGCGGCATTGGAGCAAAGTTTTTTATGCTGTTAAAATTAAGCTGATATTAACCTAAACTAGACTATATTAAGTTGTTTATTATAGCCCTCAGGACAACCACTAAGAAACTAACTCCCAAAATACAGTAAAATAAGCAATAATGGCACACTAAAAACATTTATGTAATACAGAAGAAGGCAGTGATAGATCAAGTAAGGAATATACACAATCAGCACAGGAAAAAAAAAACGGCAACTGTAAGTCTTAATTTGTCAGCAATTACATTAAATGTAAATAGATTAAACACTTCCATTAAAAGCTAGAGATTGGTAGAAAGTGTTTTAAAAAATATCCAACTACTTTGTGCCTACAAAAAACATACTTTATATTCAGGAATACAAACAGATTGAAGGCAAAAACAATGGGGAAAATATGCCATGCAAAAACAATGGGAAAAATATGCCATGCAAGCAATAACAAATGCAGAGCTGAAGTGGCTATATTAATATCAGAAAAAAATGGACTTTAAGACAAAGACTTTTAACAGAGATAAAAAAATAGTATAAAAGTTTTAATCCATGGTCAATCTGTCAGGAAGCTATAACAATTATAAATATTAATGCATCTGACACTAGAACACCAAAGTACATAAGCAAAAATGGACAGAACTGAAGGGTAAAATAGACAATTCAATAATCATAGCTGGGGAGGCTTCAACATTCCACTTCCAATAAAGGAGAGAATAGGCAGAAGGTCAATGCCAAAGTGGAAGACTTGACCAGCACTGTAAACTAACTAGACCTACCAGACATCTATAGAACATTCCAATCAACAGCAAGAAAATGCACATTCTTCTCAAAGTCACATGGAACCGTCTCCAGGATAGACCATGTTAGTCATAAACAAGTCTCAACACATTAGAGAGGACTGACATCATACAAAGCATATTCTCTGACTGCAGCATAATCAAAGCAGAAAAAATATTAGGAGAAGATTTGGAAATTTCACAACTAGAAGGAAAATTTTAAAAGACATTCTCCTAAAAAAACCAGTGGGTCAAGGGAAAGTAGAAACTGTTTTGAAAAAGTATACATATCATGTTGAAAACTATGAGAGACAGCTACGTCAGTGCTTAGAAGAAAATTTTATAGCTCTAAAGACTTATATTTAAAAAGAAAGATCTCAAATCAATAACTAACCTTCCACCTTAGGAAACTAGAAGCAGAAGAGTAAGCCCAAAACAAACAGAAGGAAAAGAAGAAAAGAGATGATTTTTCAAATGTAAAGAATATTAGTGAGCTTTCTGTAAACTTTTAGTGGAATTTTTCATTTGAAGAGCTAATCTCTGTACTTAAAAATGACAGTTGCTTGACCTGCCTCGCAATTTCCGAGCTCACCACTCAGCTGGGAAATTGGGTCTGTGGGTAAATACTGCTTGCATGTGCCATACACTGGGATGTTGTCAAAATGGAAACCATCTATGCTGGTGGACTCCTCCAAGGCTGAATAGATCAAAATGCTGCCTAACTCTGGGGAGGAGAAGAATTTTGATTGCCTGTTTATTTATTCATTTGTTTGCCAATGGAAAGGTAGAACACAGCAGGGAAGGTTGTTCTCTTGAGGAAAGAATCCACAAATCCTATAAAAACAATGAACTGAACAGGTGACATATTGATTCAGATGACAGACTTCCTCCCTTCAGATACTACATGACCCTTTGTACTGAACAGTTCAGCATTTGGCCAACATGTGATTAGGGCCAGCCCTATTCTGTTCTCACTAAACCAAAACTTAGGAAATGTTTTGGGAACCTAGGAGAGTCATTTACCTTTAAAACACAACACATGACTAAAAAAGATTAAAAACTAAAGTTAATACAGTAAGTCCCCAACATACGAGCCTTCAAATTGCAAGCTTTCAAAGATGTGAACGTGCATTTGCCTATTCATTCACGTAAGTTGGTTCGCCTGCCTGGCATACACCGTCATGTGTGTGCAGCCTCTGCAAGTGGCTGTGCTTATTGTACAATGCTGTATTGTTGCTCAGTTGCTCAGCTGTGTCCAACTCTTTGCTGGACCCCATGGACTGAAGCACGCCACGCTTTCCTGTCCTTCACTATCTCCCAGAGTTTGCTCAAACTCACTGGGTCAATGATGCCATCTAACCATCTCATCCTCTGTCGTTCTCTTCTCCTTGTGCCTTCAATCTTTCCAAGCATCAGGGTCTTTTCCACTAAGTCGGTTCTTTGTATCAGGTGGCCAAAGTATTGGAGCGTCACTTCAGCATCAGTCCTTCCAATGAATATTCAGAGTTGTTTTCCCTTAGGAATGACTGGTTTGATCTCCTTGCAGTCCAAGAGACCCTGAAGGGTCTTCTCCAGCAACCACAGTGCAAAAGCATCAATTCTTCTGCACTCAGTCTTTATGGTTCAAATCTCATATCCATACATGACTACTGGATAAAGGACTGTATAGAGCACAGTATTTCAGTATCTTTATTTCAGCCCAAGATATCTGGAAGCAAGTAGAAAAGTAGTGATGATGTAGCTGCTACTGCTAAGAAGTGCCAAGTGACAATAATGGAAACAGCAGTGAAATAATTGAGTGGATTGAGGTAAAAAGACGATAGACACCGCTTGTTCTTATACAGCATTACAGTAGAGTACTATATAGCCGATTGTTGGGTACCTAGGCTGACTTTGTTGCTGTGAACAAATTGGACTTACACATACACTCTTGGAACGGAACTCATTCATATGTAGGGAATTACTGTATTTATTGATGGTTTACTATGGACTTCCCTGGTGGCTCAGACGGTAAAGCGTCTGTCTCCAATGTGGGAGACCCGGATTCCATCCCTGGGTCGGGAAGATCCACTGGAGAAGGAAATGGCAATCCACTCTAGTACTATTGCCTGGAAAATCCCGTGGACAGAGGAGCTGGGTAGGCTACAGTCCATGGGGTCACAAAGAGTCGGACACGCCTGAGCAACTTCATTTTCACTGTCCTTACTATGTCCCAAGCTTCCTACTGAATCCTCACAGTAATTCCATAAGGCCAGTATAGCTATCTAATTATACAGATGAGAAAACAGAGGCTCAAAGAGGCAATCAGCTTCCCCAAGATGGCATGAAATGATAGAACCTGAACTTAAATCAGCCCTGACTCAAAAGTCTTAACTAGGGCTTTGCTGATGGCTCAGTGATAAAGAATCCGCCTGCCAGTGCAGGAGACACGGACTCAGTCCCTGGTCCTGGAGGATCTCACGTGCTGCAGAGCAACTGAGCCGGTGCCCCACAATGTTGAGCCTGTGCTCTGCCGCTGCTGCTGCTAAATCGCTTCAGTCGTGTCCAACTCTGTGCGACCCCATACACAGCAGCCCACCAGGCTCCCCCATTCCTGGGATTCTCCAGGCAAGAATACTGCAGTGGGTTGCCATTTCCTTCTCCAATGCATGAAAGTGAAAAGTGAAAGTGAAGTCGCTCAGTCGTATCTGACTCTTAGCGACCCCATGGACGGCAGCCCACCAGGTTCCTCCATCCATGGGATTTTCCAGGCAAGAGTACTGGAGTGGGGTGCCATTGTCTTCTCTGAGCCTGTGCTCTAGGGTCCGGGAATTGCAATTACAGAGCCCACGTGCTGCAAATTCTGAAGCCCACTCACCCTAGAGACCGTGTTCTGAAACAAAAGAAGGCCCCGGCAATGAGAAGCCCTCGAATAACAACTAGAGTAGCCCCGACTCCCTCACAGGAAAGCCGATGCAGTAATGAAGACCAAGCACAGCTAAAAAATAAATAGATAAAATTATATATATATGTGTGTGTGTATCTATATATACATGAAAGGTTGGTAAACCTTTCAAAAAAGAGTCTTAACCACTGTAACTATGCCAGATATCACATCTGATATCAGACATCTCACATCAGGGTCTTAACTATCCTACAATAAAATCTTTCCTGTAATCTGAATTAGTAAAACATTTGGAACTTCACTTTGTTTAATTATTTTTGAGGATATTCACAGGAACGAGGAATCAGACTATAGTTTCCAGTAGAAGAGAATTTAAAAAAATTTTTTTTGATTGACTAGACAGCAGTGATTTATAATTAGTCACTGGTTTATCAATTGATTACCCATTGATGGATGTTTCTGAAATAGTGAAGGGTGCTTGAAGTGAAATAGCTTCTCCACTCTCCTACAATCTTATTTACCCTATAATCTGCAAAATAAATAATTTATTCAGAGGTAATATATACAGAAAGTTCACTATAGCTCCTATCTGATTTCTCTCAAATGCAGAATTTGTGGAATCCAAACTAACGCTTTAACTGAGAGGCTTTGCATTTCTGGTTTCTCTTCGACAGAACTGTTAGGGGGAGGGAGGGGTGGCAGGGAGAAGACAGTCAGCTGCAAGTGTGACAGAGGGCACTGAGTGCTTTCAGGAGAGAAAAATCGATTCCGGGGACATTTACAGCCTGCTCAGAAGCTGTCAGAAAGCCTGGGGCTGGCCTTGCCCTCTAGTCCTCCTGCCCCGAGGGGGCTCCAGGACAAGCTCACTCAGAGCCGGCTCAGCACTCACCCCAGCCTTGGACTCCCTCCCCTTATCTCACAAAGTCCAAGAGTCTCTGCTCCCAGAAAAGGTTGAATCAGCCTCTTCAAGAAAAATTCATTTCCCAGTATCTTTCCAGAAGAAATTAACTGCTTTGTTGCCAAGAAAGACCTATGCCACATTTTGACGAAATAATGGGAAAATATGCAAGTGTGTATGTGTCTCTTTGTTCTTTTAAGTCTTGAAAAGGAAATCTGTTAAGGGATGATGTAGGACTCCCGGTTGGCTGCTTATTTCTTATACCATTTCCTGTAGTCCCAGTCTCTGCATTTTTCAATTACAATAGTAACCCAGTTCCTAACGTTATTGTTATGAAAGGTGTCCAGCATGTTGTAGACACTGGCTGTTCAGTAGAATTCCTTGCTATGGGGAACCGCTGTCCCCCAGTCTGTGCCTCCAGTTGCGCTCCCATTGCTCCTAGATATGGGATCAGGAGCTTCACCTGCCATGAGAATGAACACTGGCCCCAGACCCAAGTCACGCTTCAGGAAAGGGCTTGATCCTTAACAGAAATGGGTCGTAAATGTCAGAGTCTTAGCTGGGGTTCCTTTGGGAGCTAGCAGGAACTTCTCTTCTTTCAGGCCATTCTATCGGGAAGATCTGAAGTTAGTCGCTCAGTCCTGTCTCACTCCTTGGAACCCCATGGACTGTGGCTTACCAAGCTTCATTGTCTCTGGGATTTTCCAGGCAAGAATACTGGAGTGGGTTGTCATTTCCTTCTCCAGGGGATCTTCCGACACAGGGATTGAACCCAGGTCTCCTGCACTGGCAGGGGGATTCTTTCACAACTGAGCCACCACGGACTCCCAAAGTTAGCCAGCAGCCATATTTTTGAGCTCCATGAGGAAGGCAGCTGTCTGGGATAAAACAGAGTGACGATAAATATGCAGGGAGGTGGAGTCAGTGGGGGAGCCGATGAGGACATTACCTGAGTCCCCAACTTCAGCTACCCCTAGGGCCTGCTCTACCTGGGTATTTCCAGCGGTGGGAGCCAAACCCTTCCTTCTGCCTTAGGCTACATTTTCCTTGTTCCGAAACTTTTCTCTAAAGAGTCCTAGTAAAGCTTCCTTCCGTGCATATTCAACACCTATTTCCCCCTTTCCTAATTTAACAAAGTAGGATCATTCTGTACATCTTACTTAACAATTTGCCTTTTCACTTTTCATCGACACTTTTCGAGGTGGTACATTTAAAGCAACCTCATTCTTCTGAGAAAAACAGAGCATGCCGTATGAACACATCGTTCCTCTGTTATTTTTACACGGTTCATTGATGAGTAGACATTTTGATGGTTTCCGTTTTTGATATTACAGCCTGCAATGTACTTCTTAATAAAAATAGGCACTTAGCTAGACATATAAGATAAATTCATGGTGGTGGCATTTCTGGGCTAATCATTTCATGGAAGTCTTCATAGAAATGGCCAAATTGCCCTCCAGGAAAGTCGTGTCAATACGAGGCTCATAGCAACAGCATACATGAAGGGGACCCTTTTTTCCACATCCTCACCAAGGTGTAGGGTGTTGTTACTCTTTTTAATCCTTCGCAGTGTCTAAAGTAGATATATATCTCCTTGTTTTCAGATGTGCTTTTTAAATATTAGTGGGCTGAGACTCCTTCCTTCTGCTTAATGCTCATGTGTGTTTATCTGAGACACACTTGCCTATTTTCTGCTGGGGTCTTCATGTTTTCCCTGCTGATTTGTGACAGCTCATCATATATCAAGTATATCAATTAATTGCCTGTTAATATAGCTTCCATTCTTTTCTAAGTCATGTCAGTTTTTAAAATTCTAATTTATGAAGTCTTCCGCTAGGCAGAAAATTTAATTTTCACATAGCCAAATATATAAACACTTTGCTTTTATTATTCATTTAAAAAGCCCTCAATAATGTTATGAATTTACTCCTAACACTTTTTCCAAAATCTTTTAATAACAACCGATAAAGAATTCAATGATGTTGGATAGAAGATTGTATGCTAGCACTTCCAGACTACTAGACATAATTAGTGATAATTTTGTGAGGAAATTACTATGTGTCTCTTTTAAAACTATTCTAATTCAATGTATGTGGTGATTTTTCCCTCTGAAAAATCTGTTCATAGCCCACCCTTCAATTAAGTGACGATGACTAAGAGTTGAGATGAGGGCTAAGAGATTGGGTTCTAGCCCATCTCTGACCATCTTGGTCAATGACCTCGGGTGAATCATGTCAGCCCTCAGGTTTTACGTTCTTCATCTGAAAGGAGAGAGTTGAATGCAATAAGCTTTGAAAAATCTTTCTAGCACCAAACTTTCAAGCATCTATGAATTTTTTGCTCATATTTTTATTTATTTAAATATTGTTCTAAGTGATAAGTCATTTTCCAATACACAGTAAGTAGTATTCCATAGGTTTTTTTTAAGGTTCTTTTTTTGGGGGGGTGGTTAGAGGAAGGAAATTATGTTTATTAAGTGCCTATCAGGTTCTAGGCACTGTACATATATTGTTTTATTTAGTGTACACGACAAACTTTGAGATGGAAAATGTAAATCAATTTTACAAATGAGGAAACTATAGTCCACTGAGGTTGTGATGGAACAGCTGGTGGACTTATGAAAAAAATTAAATAAAATACACCTTGACCCTTAACCGATACATATAAAATTTAACTCAGTATGGCTCACAATCCTAAATGTCAGAGCTAAAGCTATCAAACTTCTAGAAGAAAACATAGGAGAAAATCTTGGCGGCTTTGAACTTGGCAAAGGCTTTAAAACACAACACTGAAAGCACAAACCCCAAAGGAAAAATCAGTAAATGACACTGTATCAGAATTTTAAAGTTTTGCTCTTCAAACAACACAGTTACAAAAATGATAAGTCAAGCCACAGCCTAGGCAAAAATATTTGCAAGATAAATATCTAGCAAAGGAATTGTGTTTAAGTTATATAAAGAACTCATGACTAGTTAACGAGATAAACAACCCAGTGGAAACCGGTAAGATTTGAATAGACACGTCACTAAAGAAGAAATATGGATGCTAAATAAAAACATGAAAAGAAGGACAACATTGGTATCCAGAGGGGAATGCACATCAAAGCCACCATGAGACATCGCTTCACCCACATCAGAATGGCTCAGGCTGAAGGAAGCTAACTGGACCAAGCATTGCGAGGACAGGAAGGAGCCAGAAATCTCACACACACTGCTGCTGGAGATGTGAAAGAGGACAGCTGCGCTGGAAAACTGGCGGTTTCTTAAAAATTTAAACATGCACTTAACTATGACTCAAGAGAAAAGAAATCATATGTTTATACAAAGTTTGTATGTAAACGTTCACAGCAGCATTATGAATGAAAATTAAAAACTGGAAACATCTTAAACAAGCATCAGCAGGTAAATGGGTAAACAAACTCTGGGAAATCCAAACAATGACATTAAATGAATAATAGAAATATCTGGAATAAGTAAGAATAAGTAGAGTAAAAAGGAATAAATAATAATAGAAGAGAATAAAATACCGACACACACAAAAAACATAGATGAATCTCAAAATAATTATGCTGAGTGAAAGAAGTCAGAAAAAATAGAGTAGATATTGTATGACTGATTTACATAAAAGCTTAGAATCTGCAGAGACAGAAAGTGAATTAGTGGCTGTCTGTGGATGCAGGACTTATAAAGGGGCAAGAAGAAACTTCGGTGGGTGACAGATGGGTTCACAATGCTGATTATGGTGAGGGTTTCCTGGATGTTTACCACCAACAAAGCATTAAACTGTACACTTGAGCATATGCAGCTTTTTAAGGTCTATTTTTCCACTTTAAACTTGTAAAAATGAATATATTCAGAGAGAATTTCTTTGATGCAGTATAACAGATAAATGTACTAGTACTGAAGACAACTAACATCATTTAAATAAAAGAATTTGCCAAGTTTTCAGCCTTTTTCAAAAAAAGTTTTTAATGGACAGTTTAGTTACTTATGTATAAAGAAAACTTTTAGTTAATTGTTGCCATGTATTCCTTGGAATTAATTCCATGTATTCCAAGGAATAATGCCTTGCATTAAAATTTTTGATTAACCTCAGAATGACGTTCACTGATATTACCAGAGTGGTGATAAATTAATCTCTTAGGCATAGAGAAGAATGTTGGGTGTATCAACTATTTTTTTTCCATCTGGAAAATAAAAAGTGCTTAAGATTCTTTGCCTAAGAGGTGATCTTAGAATAATTTCACTCTGGTGTTATTTGTAAAACCAATGTGTTTTTATTTTCTTAAAAAATGAAACTTCTTACCTATGATAATCAGATTTTTAAAAACATAAACAGATTTTTTTTAAACATAATCTCTCCCATTCTGTTGTTGAATTGATTTGTAAGCAAATACCTCATAATCATTAAGTTCAAATTAGAGCCCCTTCAAGGCAGCCATGCATGAGGACACACGTGTTGTTTCTTCTGGTGGTACTGCCTTTCTTTCTCCAAACATTTTCAAAACTTTTTTTGGTAGAGTAGTCTTTGAGCCAAAAGGAAAATTAGTCTTTTTATTATAGTTAAAAATTGTCCAAAATATTATTGCAAAGTTTTTTAACCTACTCAGTCTTCCAGGGCTGGTTCCACATCTCTTTAGATTATTTTCAAAAATTCCCCCAAATTAAATCCCCAAACAAAAATTTGCAATAGTATTTTGAAAAAATTCTACTCTTGCTAGACTAGACTAGTAGGTTGCTTGACCAATATCCTCATACAGGGGCATGTCTTTGTATTTTCAACAATAAAGAAACAAGGCATTTCATCTTTTATATTTAAAATGGTCATTAACACATTAGTTCTTCTGGAGGAACCAAGACTTAAAATACATATACAATAACACAATGTTAATAAAAATAGAAACTACCTATACTAAGATCATTTTAGTTAACTGTTATAATTTAAATATTAGAAAATGAGTTTTTCTTGATCAAAATTAGTGAAATCTTAAAAAAAGATTGTCTCCAGAGACTATCATGTAAGGGGACAATGTCATTTTCAGACACATCCTGAAATTCTAACTCATTTAGCAGTAGAATTACAGAATAAGGTTTTAATTAAATTTGTTTCTCAAAAACCTGTCAGATATCCATTTCTTTAGGAGACACTTTGACCACTTAGCTGCCCAATTTCCCAGGCTGAGCTTTATTCATTGCTATTAAGACTATTAGGGATATTAAGAATATTAGAGAGGTTTATATTTATTGCTTTTCATCTCACCAGAAAACACAGGCTGTCTTCCTAGACTAAATGAGTATCTTTAAAGGCAAGCAGGCACGGTATCCCCACAACTTCAAGGAAGCTACTCAAAGTACCAGTGATGTTACCAACAGGCATATCTTGCCTCTCCTTTAAAAGAAGAAATGAGCAAGTTAAACTTGAAGCTACAAAGAATATGTAGTCCATTGGCATTGCTGTAGAGGGGTTCAATATGTCCAGGGCCCTGTTTAGATAACTAATCTGTGTGCTTACACAGACTAGGAGGCTTAGAAGCAGAATCCAGGCCAAGGGATGTCTCAGCTGAGTCTTCTCAGCAGAAAGCTCTTTAACGTGATGCCCAAGCCTTTAACATAGCTAACTAAAAGCACTCCGCTCACGGAATGATTAGAATGTTTGCTTTTGTGGCAAGTTCCTAACAAAGATTAACAAGACTATAGTGACCATGAGCATTGCAAAACCCACAAAATGTGGATCACCTCGCTCGCAAGACATTTAAGGTCTCCACGTTCTCTTCTTCTGGAACACAAATGACTGTAACTGGAGATCTTCACAAGGACGCTAAGACATCCTAATGGAGGCCCTTGGGGACTGATCCGAATGCCTGAACGTGAACTTGGCCACCTCGCCAGCTCCCATGGAGACTGGTCCAGCCACCACAACCCATTCTTTAAGATTTGCATGACCACTTTGACATGCTCTCACGGATCCTGTTCTGGTAAGTTACAGGAGACCTTGTTTTTGTTGGTTTTATTTCGAAATGCAGCTTGCTCCAATAAAAATACTGGAGCTCATAGGCCATCCCAGACTAACACATAAAACTCATATAACCCAGGCTTTTGGACGTACCCTTTGTTCCTGAGGAAGCTCCTACCAATCACATCGAGCACAGAAGAAGAGAAACTCTTGGCATCGGAGCAAGTATGATTCAGCCTTCAAATCTCAGATTTTCACATCACCGTATAGGCTCACAGTCTATACAGCACCTTCATTTCTGGCCCTCTCCCCCTCTCTGACTTCATCTATGTCCAGTGGGAAGTGGGCACAGCCAGAGACACAGCTGGCCTCCTTCTTATCAGGAAGTGACCAGCTGTACATTTCCAGGAGGATCCTCAGCCAACTCTGCTGCCGCTGCTAGGATGAGATCGTACCCTGGTGGCACCTGTTTCTGAGCTGTGTAATCATAGAGTCAGTAGACAAGTATCTTATGGTTAAAAGGAACACACCATGGACTGTAAAGCTCAATTTAAAAGGAGAAGGGTTCCCATCAAGCATGTGGCATCTCAAACTGATTTCTTAGAAGGTGATCTGAATTAGTATGTGTGTCTGTGTGTGTGCTTAATTGCTCAGTCGTGTCTAACTCTTTTGTGACCCCACGGACTACAGCCCATCAGGCTCCTCTGTCCATGGGATTTTCCACAAAAGAATACTAGAGTGGATTGACGATTCCGTCCCCAAGGGATTTTCCTAACCCAAATCTAACCCAGATCTCCTACACTGGCAGGTGGATTTTATCACTGAGCCACCTGGGAAGCCCTTTGAATTTGTATATTTGTGTGTATAATTCAAAGAGTGAGATCATATTTTTGTAAACTGTTCAGAAATCCCAACCCAGGAGATGCTAAAGGAAGATCATCACAGAATGCCTCCTTCTTCACAACTCCCTTTCAGAGTTGTTAATTTCCAATTCTAAGTATCAGGAAATAAGGGCCATTGGTGGTTTTGCTTGAGTATCCGTGCTCCGATAACTGGCTAGGTGAAGTGTCAGTCTTTTCATCTCCCTTTCTTAGCTTCTTCAGTTCACACTTGATGCCAGCCCATGAAAGAAAGTCGCCTCCGAGAGGAAAACCAAAAAACCTTCCTGAGAAGCTTCTCCACCCAAAAACGCTTGCAGGCAGAATTTAAAGGAGACCGTTTGTTTCTGCTCATTTTTCTAGTGACTGGTCTCCTCACCCCCACTCCCTTTCCCCGTGGTCAGCACAAGCTCTCTGGATGCTTCACAGAGCCTCACTTCACTCTCAGACACAGCCTGAAGGGGCTGCATCCCTGAAGGATGGGAGAGCTCAGTGCTCGCAGTACTGAGCCCCTGGCCTTTTCTTGTTAGGGCTGTGGCAGGCGAAAGCTGCAGGCCATGTACCTGCGTGGGAAATGGGGGTGCCTTTTGCTGACTGTGCTCTCTCACAGCCTGTCATTGCAAAGTGAAACTTGCTGTGCTCCTAATCCAGAAAGGCAGCTGGAATCTTCATCCATCTGCTGTCGAAGGCACTGCTGCTGTCATATTGGATTAGGTGAAAATGGTGAGATAAATCCCGGAACGACTTATCTCACCCACACCACGGACAGAAGAGTGAAGTGGAACGGGCGAGGTAACCAGCCAGAGGGCAGCGAGGGGACTGCTCCCTGAGCCGTGTTCGGGTAAAGGAGGGCATTTGGTTCGCCACCTGTCACCACGTGGTCCCTCTCCAGGGGCCTCGTGGAGTGTGAGCCAAGTTTATTCCACCCAGTAGGACTAGCTTTCTCAGTTGGCTTCTTTATTTTCTAGGTAAAACACACCTATAAGGAAATAACCTTCATTACTGGCTACCACTGAGAGAGCCTGTCTCCATAACTGATGCTTTTTCCCAGTGTGATTCTCCAGGGTGAAGGGTGGAGGGTGGCATGGGGTGAAGAAGGCAATACTTTCCTCTCACTTTGTCTTCCCCAAAGAACCTAGGGGAGAGGCCTGAACCCTACTCACTGTTCATTTAATGATGACCTACAAGGTTTGTTGGACTTCCCTGGTGGCTCAGTAAAGAATTCGCCTGCCAATGCAGATCCCTGGGTCAGGAAGATCCCCGGGAGAAGGAAGTGGCAACCCGCTCCAATGTTCTTGCCTGGGAAATCCCATAGACCGAGGAGACTGGTGGGCTACAGTCCACGGGGTTGCAAAGAGTCGGATTAGCAACTGAACAACAGTACGATTTTTTTGCTCTTTACCCAGTAGAGCAAGCCTGGGTCATCACTCACAAGGAGTGAGTGAGAAGGAAACCATGCTGAGCTTGATCTGGGAATCCTGGCTTCAGACCCAGACTCGGACTTCACCAACCATGTGAACTTTCTGGACTTTGTATCCTCGTTCATAAACTGCAGAGATTCTTAGAATCTTGAGATTCTGAGAAAGTAAGAATCCAGTGAGAGGAGGGATATGGAAACACTTCATATGTGGGAAAAGAGATGTAAAAACATAAGGCTTTTATTACCGCCCACTAGTCCAAGTCCTCTGATCATCAGAGGGGTCTGGAAGCTTATGTAAAAAGAATGGACTGTATAGCCCAGGGAACTCTGCTCAATATTATGGGGCAGCCTGGATGGGAGGGGAGTTTGGGGGAGAATGGATATGTATGGCTGAGTCCCTTTGCTGTTCACCTAAAACTATGATAACATTGTTAAATTGGCTCTATCCCAATATAAAATTTAAAACATTTTTAATTAATAAAGACATCTGGAAAATGGCCAAAAAAGCATGGAATTCTGGGGCTAACCCAGACCTACCAAATTAGAATCTCTGGGGGTAAGGCCTGGAAATAAGTACTTTTAGAGCTTCCTGATGGAGAAGGCGATGGCACCCCATTCCAGTACTCTTGCCTGGAAAATCCCACGGATGGAGGAGCCTGGGGGGCTGCAGTCCATGGGGTCATACAAATTGGACACAACTGAGCGACTTCACTTTCACTTTTCACTTTCATACATTGGAGAAGGAAATGGCAACCCACTCCAGTGTTCTTGCCTGGAGAATCCCAGGGATGGGGGAGCCTGGTGGGCTGCCATCTATGGGGTCGCACAGAGTCGGACATGACTGAAGCGACTTAGCAGCAGCAGCAGCAGCAGCAGCAGCAGCAGCAGAGCTTCCTGAGCAATTCTGGTGCTTACTCAGGCTTGGATTTAAACTTCTTAAAGATGAGAGTTGTGTATCGTAGCATTTTAAAAGACTTGCATTCCTAGCACACGGTATTTATATAACAAGACAGTGACCCAACGCTCACTGTATAAGTATTTACCAAGGACACACAGGGCGCCAAGCACCATGCCAGCCACCAAGGAGACACATGGCAAATCCTGACCCCGAGCTGGGGCTCTGCCTGCAGGTGGTTAGGGTTAGACACAGGCACAACAGACTCACTGTGATATGCCCGCCACTGTCAGAGAGCTCAAGCCCTCAAGTGTTCTGAGCAGTCTTTTGACATGGTTTGATGTCCTTGAGCTTGTCAGTCTTGCCTTCATGATTAATTCCTGGGAACATTCTATTTGCAATGCTTTGTTACGGGCAGTACTTCCTGCAGAAAATAGTGAGAAGCATGTTGGGGGAGATTGCTAGTGGAAATATGAAGTCTGAATACCACAGGGGCAGAACAGGAGCTACCAAAGGACATGCCTTGAAAGGCGAGAATGAGAAAAGAGATCTTCTGGGAAGATGAAAAGAATTTTCAAAACATGAGATTGTGAAAAGTTAAAATTCCAATATCTGTCTTGGGATGTGAAGAACAGCAGAAAGTTCTCAATTCAACCCCAAATGGCCCATCAACCCCAGTGTCTGGCTAACCCTAACGGAGCTGGCTGACCTGAGTTTTGCCCATCCCTTGAACCAAACTTGAACCCTATGTAAGCGCTGAAGTCATTTGGAAGATCATTTGAAATTATTTTCCTATCTTGGCCTCCTGGTTGGACTGAGAATGCTCTGAGGAGAGCCCTGTGGAATCATAGGGGAGACAGATGCTTTCTTTCTATATTTATACGTGCTTTTTTGATGATTTCCTTGCAAGTGTTGGCCGGCAAATGAATGATGAGCATTGAGAGACTCCTTGATTTGTGCGGGGTGGTGTGAGCAAAACACAGTTTCCCATCAAGGCATTATGGTTGGAGAAGGAGCACTGGATTCAAACTGAGAAGCCACAGTCCTTGTCCTGGTCTAAGCCAGCTGTTCGATACATGCTGCTAAAGGAAGGAAGGGGTGAATAAAGGAAGGAGAGCAGGCAGGTCTGATTAAGACATTTCACTTGAGTTCTTCAGTTCATTGGTACAGAATCTGCTTGCCAATGCAGGAGACAGGGGTTCAGTGCCCGATCCAGGAAGATCCCATATGCTGCAGAGCAGCAAACCCATGCGCCACAACTACTGAACCTGTGCCTTAGAGCCTGGGAGCTGCACCTACTGAGCCCATGCGACCAAGAGTTGTGCTCTGCAACAACAGAAGCCACTGCAATGAGAAGCTCACGCACTGCAACTAGAGGGTGGCCCCTGCTCACTGCAACTAGAGAAAAAGCCGGAGCAGCAACAAGACCCAGCACAGCCGAAAATGAATAAATTAAATGATATGAAGAAAGACTTCATGACACATGAGACTCAATTACAGCAACCACAGAAATCAAGGATCAGGGGGTTACCATACTGGGGCTGTAAATGTATCCCAGATGCCGGGCTAGTAGTGGAAACTTAAGATGTTGTAGTCCCTTCTAGGTGTTCACAACCTGAGACCCACTGAGCGATAAATTCAGAATTCCACAGGCAACTGGTACAAGGAGAGTTCTGATATTGGACGTGCATCGGGGAGGGGTTAGGACTCTGACTGAGCCTTGAAGAGAGAAGAGGTTTGGACAGATAGAAGAGAGGGGAAGAAAGCAGATTAAGTAATAGGCTAAGCAAGAGCGCAGAAGCCTTAGAATTATGATGATAACGTTTATGAGCAGTGAGCTGACCCAGACGACTGAGGAGGTGCTGGGGAGCTGGTGGGCCTTGAAGTGGGCAAAGAAACAAGTACGTGGTGTAGTAGAAACTCAGGAAGGAACAAGGCATCACTGGAGACTCTAGAGGGGAGAGCAATGTCCCTGCAACTGAACTGAACTGAATTGAATGTCCCTGGATGGCTTCTCTGGCAGAGTGGGTACCTCCCACCCACTCCAGGATGACTCTTGCTCTTTTGCTTGGCTGCTGAGGTTGAAGGAAATTCAGTGGTCATGTCTGTGGCTCTCCAGGTGAGCAGGTCCCCAGACTGGCCCCTCCCATGCTCCCTTGCCCAAAAATTAACCAACATGATGGAGAGGAGATTACACACTCTCAAAACAAACCAAGAACCTCTTCCCTCTAATAGGATTCGCCAGATGACAGATGATGCCAATCCCTGTAATTACTTAGATACTTTAATTGACTTTTGGTGGCAGTAATAAGTAACTGGAGTTCGGGCTTGTAGAATTTCCTTCCTAATTGTGGCTGTTAAACTAGTCATTATAGGGATAAATAACACGCCACTTTATTTAAACCGTTTCCTCCGTTCATGCAAATTCCGGCGGAAGTGCCCCGACACTTGCAGGGCCTGGGAGAGCGGTTTGGGAGCGCGGGGCCTGGCGGAGCAGCTTTGGGAGGGCTGCTCAGGCTGGTTGTCTGCTTCATTTGAATTAACAAGGCACAAGCTTCCAACACTGACGCATTTCCTAGTACTTCGAATTTAAAAGGCTGTAGAAAGGATAATTGACCGCAGCTTGTCAGCACCAGCGATTTACTGTCATTAGTGCAAACTCAGATGAATTCTTTTAATATCATGGAATATAAAAAATGGGCGGCGAGTCTCCTTGCTCTGTAAGTTAAGACTACTTAAACAGCTTTTTACACTTCGGTTCTGCATTTGGGTGTCAAGGAGAGAGGAAATCATAAAGGGCTCAGGAGTGGGAGTGGAAGACAGGGGTGGGACTCACTTGGCAGAAGTAAGGAAAGTAGATTTCAAAATCTCGGGTCAGATCCAAGTCAACAGACCTCTCAGGGTTGCTTGTTTTCAGGGTGCCATAAAAGCTAAATAGGGAGGAACCCCCAGCCTCTCATACAGAGTGAACTAAAAGGAAAACAAATATTGTATATTTACACATATGTCCCTGGTGGCTCAGATGGTAAAAAAAAAATCTGCCTGCAATGAGTGAGACCCAAGTTGGATCCCTGGGTTGGGGAGATCCCTTGGAGAAGGGAATGGCTACCCACTCCAGTGTTCTTACCTGGAGAACTCCATGGACAGAGGAGTCCGACAGGCTGCAGTCCACGGGATCGCACAGAGTCAGACACGACTGAAGCGACTTAGGCACGCAACAGAGATGCAGGTGTAGAGACTGGACTTTGGACTCACTGGGGGAAGGAGAGGCTGAGACGAATTGAAAGAGTAGCAGTGACACACGTACATTTCTCCAGGGGACCTTTCTGACCCAGGGGTTGAACCTCGGTATCCTGCATTGTAGGCAGATTCATTACCATCTGAGCCACCAGGGAAGCCCGCATATACACTGCCATGTGCAAAATAGTTAGTGGGGAGCTGCTGTGTAGCACAGGGAGCTCAACTTAGTGATCTGTGACGACCTAGAGGGGTGGGATGATTGTGGGAGGGAGGCTCAAGATGGAGGGGAGACATGTGTACTTATGGCTGATTCTCGTTGTTGTACAGCAGAAACCAGCACAACATTGTAAAGCAATTATCTTCCGATTAAATTTTTTTAAAAGCAGACCTGAAGCTAATAAAAAAGCAAAATAGACATTCGCTTTTTTTAAGTTCTCAATATTGATTTCCATTTTCCAGTGTAGTATTTAGAAAATTCTACTAAAACTTGTCTTCTCTGTGTCTTGGCCCAATGGTAGAGAAAAAGAACTAGAAATAAAGCAAGGTAGATTTTAAAACCTTTCTGACACCATAGACACAAGTTTGGGAAGCCTGAAGTTTTTTCACTCAGGGCCATGCAGATAGAATCCCTTACAGTTCTATTTTGTTTTATTTTGTTTCTGAACCATCCATTCTTCTGAGGACTGTGTAAAAAAAAGAGCCAGTGCCCCAAAAAGTCAAAGAATGTCTGGAACTGGAGCAATTTATTTTTGTTTTGCTTCCCTATGGTTCCGTTTGCAAAAATATTTGCTGCCTAACTCTCAGAACCCAAGGCAAGCTGCCACTGGCAATTATCTCATTTGATTTGGGGGAGGAGGGCTTTATTTCTGTCTGATCCTTGAATTTAGACTTTCTCTGCAGTCTGTCGCCTTCCTCCACTAAGATACAAACACATAGGCCTGGTTCCTGTTGTTCTATAACTGAAATGGAGCTGATCTCACTCATTTCTGTAGGGCTCAGCACTGCAGCTGAATATCTCTGAATGATGTTGCCAGTTACTATTGCTCCACTGGCAGGTGGTAAATGCTGTTTGTTCTTCTCCCCGTTTTCTTTCTCCAGCACGTAACATACCTGAGAGGTAAAAGTCATAGAACATCCCTTCTGAAAGGAGAGGAGAAAGTTGTAACATCCAAGAGAGTATTTAGTTACTGGATACTTGATTGATTCCCTTTCACTGCTGAGTGTCATGGCGGTAACATAGAAGGAGATGAACATTTCACTAAATGACCTCATTAGGAGTTACATTGTTTACACACGTGAACTACAGCCAGGATGAACTTAAAGGCACTGCAAGTCTCGGTCTCTCTTTGCACCGGTCCTTGTACTTGTTCCAGGCCTGAAGCTAAGTGCTGTGGGCTTCTCAGGATCAGTGAGTGGTAGAAATTCCAGAGACTTAGGACTACAAGGTCTCTCCCCGACTTCTGGTTTCTGATGTTTAGAGTGAGTTGTTGCTACATCTACATCCCATCAGTCTGGGGATGGCTCACCTCCAAATTGCTTTGAGAGAATCGTGGTTTGAGTTTCCTGATTCCATTTTAAATATTCAGCAGGAGGTGGGACAGCAGAGTCCCTAATCCCCTAGCTATTTGTCCAGACCTCGTGCATCTGTGTTTCACAAGAAGGGCATACCATATTTATATTTAAAGACAGAAAGTCATATAAAGAGAATAGACTTAGGGTGAAGAGAGAGCTGCGGAAGTATAGGCAAAACCGTCCAAACCCAGTTATGAAATGTTTGCTCCTGCATCTGCCTGCCAACGCAGGAGACTCAGGTTCGATCCCTGGGTGGGGAAGATCCCCTGGAGAAGGAAGTGGCAACCCACTCAAGTATTCTTGCCTGGGAAATCCCATGGACATCGGAGTCTGATGGGCTATAGTCCATGGGGTTGCAAAGAGTCAGACATGACTGAGCGTACACACTCCAATCCCTGCCTGATGGATAGTAACGGAACTACCTTTATCACGTGTGTGAAATGATGGCACTCTTCATAGGAGAAAAAGAACATGGCAAGAAACAGTGGTGTCCCTGACTAGGATGCATTAGCGCGAGGCTGTGTTGCTTAGGCAGGGCTCCTCGCAAGTTCTCCAGCACAGGTTGGATCCAGGCCTGACCAGGATGATAGCATTTCCTCTTGAATGGATGGCCATATGCTCTTCTACCTAAAATCTACATCCTCTGTCTCTGCCTAGCGCGTACCTTTAACTGGCCCATCATATGCCTGGTGGAGTGTCTGAGCCCAAGGCAGGTTGGAAATAAGACAGCACAACAGTCTAGAGATGCTTGCAGAAGGGTTGCAAGTGAAAGTGTAAGTCACTCAGTCATGTCTGACTCTTTGCAGCGCCTATAGCCTGCCGAGCTCCTCTGTCCATGGAATTCTCCAGGCAAGAATACTTAGAGTGGGTTGCCATTCCCTTCTCCGGGGGATCTTCCCAACTCAGGGACTAAACCCAAGCCTCCTGCATTGCAGGCAGCTTCTTTATCATCTGAGCCACCAGAGAAGTCCTTGCAGAAGGGGTGTGAAGAACAGACTCGATGCTGGTCATGCCCACGGTAGAGAGTGTAAAAAACAGACTTACCCCAGCGCTAGCACCAGGGTGTGGTGGCAGGAAAGGGAACGTTTGCTTTTTGTTTTCACATCTTCTATCTTCCAGTTTTATTGAGATACAACTGACAGACAACGCTGTATAAGTTGAACATGTACAACATAATAATTTGACCTACATACATTATGAAATATTTATCAACAGTAAGTTTGTGTGTATGCGTGCTGAGTCGCTTCAGTTGTGTCTGACTCCCTGTGACCCATGGACCATAGCCCACTGAGTTCCTCTGTCCATGGGATTCTCCAGGCAAGAATACTAGAGTGGGCTGCCATGCCCTCCTCCAAGAGATCTTTCTGACCCAGAGATCAAACATGAGTCTCTTATGTCTCCTGCATTGGAAGGCAGATTCTTTACCACTAGTGCCACCTGGGAAACCTATCACAATAAGTTTAGTGAACATTTATCATCCCGTATAGTTATAAAACTAAAGAAATTGAAAAAAGGTATTTTTCCTTGTGATGAGAACTCAGGATTAACTTTCTTAACAACTATCAAACCTATATGCAGGTCAGGAAGCAACAGTTAGAACTGGACATGGAACAACAGACTGGTTCCAAATAGGAAAAGGAGTACATCAAGGCTGTATATTGTCACCCTGCTTATTTAACTTATATGCAGAGTACATCATGAGAAACACTGGGCTGGAAGAAACACAAGCTGGAATGAAGATTGCTGGGAGAAATATCAATAACCTCAGATATGCAGATGACACCACCCTTATGGCAGAAAGTGAAGAGGAACTAAAGAGCCTCTTGATGAAGGTGAAAGAAGAGAGTGAAAAAGTTGGCTTAAAGCTCAACATTCAGAAAATGAAGATCATGGCATCTGGTCCCATCACTTCATGGGAAATAGATGGGGAAACAGTGGAAACAGTGTCAGACTTTATTTTTTTGGGCTCCAGAAATCACTGCAGATGGTGATTGCAGCCCTGAAATTAAAAAATGCTTACTCCTTGGAAGAAAAGTTATGACCAACCTAGACAGCGTATTAAAAAGCAGAGATATTACTTTGTCGACAAAGGTCCGTCTAATCAAGGCTATGGTTTTTCCAGTGGTCATTATGGATGTGAGAGTTGGACTGTGAAGAAAGCTGAGCGCCAAAGAATTGATGCTTTTGAACTGTGGTGTTGGAGAAGACTCTTGAGAATCCCTTGGACTGCAAGGAGATCCAACCAGTCCATCCTAAAGGAGATCAGTCCTGGGTGTTCACTGGAAGGACTGATGCTGAAGCTGAAACGCCAATATTTTGGCCACCTCATATGAAGAGTTGACTCATTAGAAAAGACCCTGATGCTGGGAGGGATTGGGGGCGGGAGGAGAAGGGGACGACAGAGGATGAGATGGTTGGCTGGCATCACCGACTCCATGGACATGAGTTTGAGTGAACTCTGGGAGTTGGTGATGGACAGGGAGGCCTGGCGTGCTGTGATTCATGGGGTCACAAAGAGTTGGACACAACTGAGCGACTGAATTGAACTGATCATGTATAACATATGGCCATGTTAATTATTCTTTTAATATTGTACATTATATCCTCTGCACTTATTTATCTTGTAACCTTTAAATTTAAATATGGGAGCTTGCCACTCAGGATTGTTTAACATCTCTCTGCAGGGATGGCTTGGCCCATATGACAGGTTATAAGACATGTTTGAAATTCGAGAGATGCTGGGAGAGAGGGAAGGGGAGGGTGGGAGGGAAGGAGAGGAGAGACAAAGAAAGGGGAGGGAGGGAAAGAGAAGGAAGGGAAAAAATAAAGGCTGGATTTTGTTTCTGCAGCTGTTTCACTTTTTACTGTGGATGCTAAATAACCCGTGTTGAACCTTTCGCCTGGTTGTGTCCTAATGAGCAAGTGCACTCCTGGATCTGATAGGCATGTCATTCGTCGGCATGCTTTCCTGGATGTCATCCACCTTGCAGAACACGCCCCTCTTCACTGTCGCCTGCACTCCCCTGACAGCTCAGCGCATTTTTCTGGCAATAGCGAGACCACCAAGCACCGGCAGGCTGACCATGAATACTGAGGAAGGTGGGGGGGGCAAATATTAAATCATAACAAGACAAGGCTGTGTGTGGAGAGAACCACTGGAATAGTGCTGGTTTCCACAGTCATGGTTTCCCGGGATTTCACCACCTCACTGAGCTTGTGTGCACAGAGGGAATTTGCAGTAACTGGACTTGGCCCCTGAGATGCTGTGGCATCGATTTTGATGGTGACTGTTTACACATTTCAGTTTGGCCTTAATATCTGTATGGCCCCTATTGTCATGTGTTTCCTCTCCCCTCCCCAAATTTAAAGAGCTCCACTTTCATCCTCTTGCAAAACAGTTCGTACAATGCCAAGAGGTATAAAGCAATAAGGAAAAATAACTGTTATCCTTACTATCAGTAATAACACCTTTAATATTTTTCTAGACATTTTTTTCTGTGCATATATACACACAAACACATATAAACACAAACATACACATGTTGTTTCAAAAACTTCCTTTTTTATTTAGAAGCACACATGTTCAAATTCTCATGCCCATAACTACATTCTACAGCATTCTCTCAAAAAAATTTTTTTTCTTTCTATTTTTGGCCTTGCCTCATGGCATGTAGGATCTTAGTTCCCTGGCTAGAAATCGAACCTATGTCCCCTGCAGAGGAAACAGAGTTTTAACCACTGGACCATGAGGGAAGTCCCTGGTTTCTTAGTATTAATCATGTGCTGTGATGGGCTATGCTTAGTTGCTCAGTCGTGCCCAACTCTTTGGGACCCCATGGACTGTAGCCTGCCAGACTCCTCTGTCCATGAGTTTCTCCGGGCAAGAATACTGGAGTGGGTTGCCATGCCCTCCTCCAAGAGATCTTCCCAACCCAGGGATCGAACCCAGAAGTATTAATCATACAGTTTCTTTTCTTCATTATTATAAAGTACTTGTGGATACATCTTTGGATACTTTTATAACATCTTTAGGATAAATCTCTAGAATTGTTGATTTGAACATTAAAAACATTTGAAATTCAGGTATGTTCTGTATCATCTTATAAAGTCATATTAGTGATAAGTATCATGGATGAATCTATAGTGGATTTTTTAAAAGGATGTTTACATATTATTTCCTGCCTTTTCATGATATAGAAAAAAATATTTAATGACAATATAAGACTCTTTTAGAAGGAAAAGTCAGGTTATAGTCAGATGATTATTTTGCCAAGTCACTTTTCCTTTGACAGTTTCTGGGTCTTAGTCACTATTTACTGCTAAGAAGTAAAATCATGAATAGTTATTTCTTTAAGTTCCTATGTGATTTTCAGTTATAATCTTGTAGTTTCATGCTAATGAAGTTGTGTGGGCATGGTGACTCTGGGGTAGCGTGTAGGCAGGCATACGTGGTTTTGGAGTTTTGGTTACTGAACCGCTAAATGATGCTTATGGCCAGCATATTGTGAATGCAATATGAATGCACAGGACAGTTCCGCCCCATTCGGTGCTAAAATGGTACCCAGCCCCTTGACCAGCAGCCAGCAGTGTGTCTGTTCAGGCCCGTGTGTGTGTGACAACGTGTGCCAGGAAGACACAGGCAGATACAGAGTTCTTAGATCATTGCTAAAGAAACATATCCACAGTCAGATTAAAAAATAGAAGGCAGGTGAACTGAGAGTGTCACGTGTGAATGGGAAGGGGGGTAGGGAAGGAACTATCGGGACTGAAAGGTATGAGAAACCTTGGGAAAATGTGGGGGAAATTAGGGAAAGTACTGCTTTCCCCCCAAAAAGCCATCATATCTAGGCTTTCTAGACATTAGCAAAATAATCAGATTAAAGTTGAAGAAATATAGTCTCAGTGGCAAAACAAACAGTTCTATCAGTCCAATGAGTTTGGTTTTTATGAATTTAAATATATGTGTGTGTGTACGGCTGTGAACTTGCATAGAGTTCATTGTTCAGGAGCAGGAAGGCATATATCACAGCATCTGATATACTGTATCATGAAGTCATAGCCGACCCCTCTGGGTGCAAGCAGAGGCTGAGAACCAGTTCAGCAGTGCTGCCATCAGCATCGGTATCCAGACTCTTCATTAATATTTATGGAGCCATGGACTAAGCATCGACCCCTCCATGACTTAGGGAGCCAGTCTGTACTCTGAAAACAATTTAGTCTTGGCTTTTAATGTCAAAGTAAAAGATTCGAAATGCTTGCAAAAAAAAGTGCCTCAAGTAAGATACAGTTCAGTTCAGTCACTCAGTCATGTCTGACTCTGTGACCTCATGGACTGCAGCATGCCAGGCTTCCCTGTCCATCACCAGCTCGTGGAGCTTGCTCAAACTCAGGTCCACCCAAGTCAGTGATGCCATCCAACCATCTCATCTTCTGTTGTCCATTTCTCCTCCTGCCTTCAATCTTTCCCAGCATCAGGGTCTTTTCCAATGAGTCAGCTCTTCACGTCTGGTGGCCAAAGTATTGGAGCTTCAGCTTCAGCATCAGTCCTTCCAATAAATATTCCCAGTTGTCGAGTAATATACCCAGGCAAGAATACATTGACTGAAGCAGTTGGGAGGCTGTCCTTGGGATTCTGGCTATTCCTAAAATGTGCTGAAATCCCATGAAGATATTTCAGTCAAGAAGCAACATGGCTTGTTTTTTCCAGAGCTCACTTGCTTTCCATGTGAAGGATTTGCTGGAGTTGAGAGATGCTGAGGTGGCTTCTTGCCAGGTGTAAGAGCGTATCATCGCACTGAACTCGCAAATTCTGACTGCTCTGCTCCTCAGTCAATCAGAAAAGGCCACACGGTCTAGCCTATCCCTAGTTAGGCTTTTGCTAGCATCTGTCTGGATTATCCTAATTTATCCTCTGTGGTTCTTTTCTGAGGTAAGACTCTCAATCTAAACATTTAAATGGAACAGGCATGTGGGACCATCTGTAAGTCTTCTAAGCTGGCTGGAGCAGAAAGAGGTAAGAGGTGGGAAGGAAGGTGAAAAACTGGCCCCCTCGGGCGGTCATCTGCCTCCAGTGATTTAAATCCCTTCAGGATAAAGGGAGGGAAATGTTAAGGACCAGACATGCTTTCAAGACACAGAACCCATAAAATCATGGAATTTTGGAGCCGAAAGAGACCTCAGGGAGCTGACCTCTGGTTTTCAGCAGGATTCTAGAAAGGTAGTAGAACTTGAAATAGAGAGCCTGGTGGACTTAGGACAGTTTGTGTGACTTTAGGGAAGTAACGGACAAACTCTCAGAACCTCAATTTTATCCCTTAATTAAGGACAATAACACCTACCTCTCGAAGTGTTATGAGAATAAATTTTCTGTGTGAAAAACATAAAATCATGTGCAAAACAGCTACTCTTTCAGATAAGGAAAGTGAGCCCCAGAGAAGCTGAGTGGACTTACAGAAAGATGCTTAGGTTTCTTCCCAACCCTGACCTCTGAACCCAACCTGGCTTTTCCAAGTCTGTGAGCATTACCAACCTGGCATTGAATGATAGTGGTAAAATCTTCTTTCAGGCCCTGTGTTCTCACGTTCTCTGAATTTTAAACGTTTCTCGCTTTCAAACAGCTGATGCCATTGAACCCTGCCTGTCCGTCTTGATTTCGGCGGTGAAGACTTAGGGTGGGTTTTTAGCTCGCATTTCACAAGCTGCCTGGGGTGCCTTAGTATCTCCGCGTCTCTTGAAATCCCTCTGTGGTTGCGTCTGGAAGGAGTCCCGGTGCTGACCTCACACAGGTGTGTCAGCACTCAGCCTCCCGGATCTGCCATTTCCTTTCCACTGTTGCCAGTTAAAAATGGTTGCCTGCTTGTTGAGGCAGCCATCATGCTCATTACGAGCAACTGAGCGAGAAGACAGGATGATTCTCTTGACTGTTTCGTCCCTTCAACATCAGCCTGGTCTCTTCTTTCTCCGTGCAGACCTACCCTTTCTCTCCCTCAAACCATGACCTATTGGACGTGAGACAAGTTCTTCAGTAAGTCCAGTGGCTTGATTGCATCAAAGCGCGAGACACCCAAGACGCCAGTGAAAAGGATTAATTGCAAAAATGGGAAAGTGATTGTATTCTGGGAATGACTTTTTTTTAAATTAAAAATGCATTAAAAAAAGTTTTTTGTTAAAGACTCACTGAAAACAATTCATTGTTTTCCTGATGATTTTATTTTCTGCCTGGATGAGACTCCCATTTTGCTGTGATTACAAAGCTCCTACTGCTGCCCTGACCGATGGAGTTAGTCACTGATGGCTGGACCTTCCACACTGCAGTCCTGGATTTGATTATCCAAGAGTGAGGACTATTAACCCCTATATCTCCAGTGTCCATTACAGCCTCCCTTCTACCCTGTTCTGCTGCCTTCTCTTTCATGATGACAATAACAAAAGCAGCAATAACTATAGCTAATACTTACATTAGAGTTCCCTATATGCAGGGCACTTTCCTAAGCATCATACCAATGTTAACTCATCTAATGCTTACATACAATCTACCTTATAATCTCAAGGAATCTGGGAACAGAAAACTGCTTGTTAGTGCTGAGATAGGGTTAGCTGTCAGATGGTAAGGACTTTTAGTACCAAACAATGGTTCTCAGCATGGGGGAAGTTTGACAACATCTGGAAATATTTTTGACTGTCTCAACAGGGAGGTGGTACAGCATCTAATGGGCACAGACCAGTGCTTGTGTGTGTGTTTGTGTGTTTAGTCACTCAGTTGTGTGTGACTCTGTGGTCACATGGACAGTGGCACACGAGGCTCCTCTGTCTATGGGATTCTCCAGGCAAGAATACTGGAATGGGTTGCCATTTCCTCCTCCAGGGGAACTTCCTGACCCAGGGATCGAACCAGTGCCTCCTGGGTCTCCGGCATCGCAGGCAGATTCTTTACCAGTAGTATCACTTGGGAAGTACTGGGTAGAGACCAGGGATACTGCTAAACAGCCTACAATGCACAGGCCACCTCTTCCCCCACCCCCCACCCAACCACCTGCAACAAAGAGATATACAGCTCGAAGTGTTGCTAATGCAGATGCTGAAAAACCCTGGTGCCACATTATTTAAATGCTTTTATCCAGATTGCCTAAATGCCAATTCTGCTTCTGTAACTTACTACTGTGGGTCTTGGGCAAGTTGCTTAACTTTTTATTGCCTCAGTTTTCCCAGCTTCACAATAGAAATGACTAGGGCATGGCAACCCACTCCAGTATTCTTGCCTGAGAATCCCATGGACAGAGGCAGGATACAGTCCATGGGGTTGCAAAGAGTCAGACATGACTGAAGCGACTTAGCGCACACACGTAGTAGTATTAAGTCATGGTCCTGATGTTATAATGAGATGTGCTAATACATGTAAAAGGCTTAGCTCAGTCCCTGGCATGAAGTGAAGGCTCCCTGGGATAGCTCCTGTTTTTATTAGTTAGAGCCTTTCTGGCCTTAGAGACACAAATTGGGTTTCTCTTTGTCTTGAAAGTACACCTTCAGTTCATGCCATCCAAGGGAATAGCTTTTCTCCATCTTAATCCTAAAAACAATGTCCTATCTTAGCCTATTAGGAAGTGCGGGAAAAACGATCTTTGACTTCTTTCAGTGAGATAGCTCTCTCTCATCTTTTCCCCTCCACCTCTTGTTTTCACAAAACAAAGCCAAGGTTCTCTCTGTTGCACTTGCATTTTGTTGCTTTGCTGGCTCCATGCCTACCTACCATGACTTAGCTTGTGTCCCTTGCCCCCCCTGCCTTCTCAGGCCATGTGCTACACTTAGTGAGAAGGGAGCTTCACTAAGACGCATGTGAAAGAGTCAACATCCCCTCCAGGATGGGATAATCTTGCTGGAATTATCCCAGCACTGAGTCTGAGAGAGGTTCACTGTCTTACCTGAATTACCCAACCAGCGACACATAGCCTCTGCCTCCCACTCAGTAAACGACGCCTGCATTTCAGGTCTTCAGGGTCTCATGAATTTATTAACTTTTTGTGTGTGAAGTGGAAGATATAATTTGAATATAAGTTGGAAAAAGATTACAGCTCACACTGGCTAGGCATCTCTGAGTTGGTGGAGCCTGCTAGAAGATTCTACAGGAAGAGGGAAAGCTGCTTCTGGAGGGAAGCAGCTTGAAAAGTGTGCCCTGGTGCTGGAATTTCAGGGTTCCAGGGAAGGGGGGGTAGTCCTGAGAATGGGATGGTGTTGGTCACGTAGTTCATGAAGACGAGTCCTCTCTGAGCCCAAGGAGTTTATGTGTAGTTGTGTGGTGAGCAGGGAGTAGATTTGGAAGATTTGTTTCAGGAAAATTTTGCAAAATTTTGCGCCCAAGGAGCACAGCTGTGTGTCTACCTAACAGAACAAGAACAAAATGCTAAGTGGTTTGGCAAGTCGAGGTTTCTGGTGTGTACACTGAGGGGAAAACATCTGTTATGGGAGGTACGGCAGAACCATCCGCTGTGGGAGGAAAGATGGCAGAGAAATGGGAGGGCCCACTGGGGTGGACAAGATATCCTCACTCAAAACTCACTAGACATTTCTAGGAAATACTTCGGCAGGCAAGGGCCTGCGAGTTCTGATTTATAATGTGACCGCACTGGTGTATACAGGCCTGAGGAAATGTACGTTCTTGGAAATTTCCCAAATACTTTGTTACCTCAAAATGCTAACAAATATGGTGGTTTGTTATACTTTTCTTTAAATCCTTCAAATTGGCATTTGCCTGTGGCATGCATTCTAGACTATTACTTTCACAAGTCTGCAACACATTGCTAGAAGTAATATACTTATGGAACAGCCTGAGACCCTGGATGAATGCTTCCAAGATATCATTTATGAATTACCTCAGTATTAGACAAAGCATTCACAGCAATCAAAACACATTAATTTTAAACAATGTTCCGTGTTTTAGACCAGTGTCTATATTACACACACACACATACGTATGTGTATATATATATAAAACCTACTAAGTCCATGTTGAAATAGTTTTAATACAGTGGAGGTCCACAGAAATGTCAGGCAAAATATAACTGCCCAAATTACAAAGTAATTGGTAAATGTTTGAATGGCAGCCCAAGGTTGGATTTTAAAAAGATGGGAAGGTACTTCCCCAAAGAAATCCAAACTGTGAAGCAAAGATATATTTTGGAATTCCATCCGCTTGGAATTCATTTATTCAGTATGTTGACTGCCCATGGTTGTCTGGCAGAGATATCAGGCAATGGAGGTAAGGGAGTACTGTGAATCTACCAGGAGTAGATTGGTGAAGACAGTTAGTGTCTAGTTATCTATTAATACTTAACAAACCATCTCAAACTTAGGAGCTTACAACAGTAATTCTATTGCCTCTTACAATGGCCCCAATGGGTTAACTGGATTCTTCTCTCAGAGTCTTTCATGTGGTAGAGAAGGTGGCACAAGCTGAATAATTTGAGATGACTCTACTCATCTCAAGCGTTGGCAGGGTTGCCTGGAAGGCTGAGATGTCTTTCTATATTAATATGTCTCACTTTGGGGCTAACTTGGGCTTCTTTAAATAGGCCTCTTAAATCTAAATCTCAAGAGTGGGAAAGCAAAAGTAGCCAGATGTCCCAAAGGCTTAGACCCAGACTAGCAGTGTCAATGATGTCTTGTTCTATTGGTTGAAGTGGATCACAGGGTCAGCCAGATTCAAAAGTCAGGGGCTATACAAAGTTGTGATTTCTGGGATATGTGGCTCACTGGGGGGTGTCTCTGGAACCTGCTTATTGTAAATAGCCAAGGTAATAGCATTAGAGACAAAAGACAGGGAAAGTGAGCTCTGAGCTAAGGCAGACGAAAAGAATTCATTCATAGATAGATTAAAGCATATTAACTGTTAACAGTATAAAGAATCCGCCTGCAATGCAGGAAATGCAAGCTTGATCCCTGGGTTGGGAAGATCCCCTGGAGGAGGGCATGGCAACCCACTCCAGTAGTCTTACCTGGAGAATCCCATGGACAGAGGAGCCTGGTGGGCTACTGTCCATGCGGTCACAAAGAGTCAGACACAACTGAGCATGCACGCAAGCATCAGTTACCCCCCAAAGCATAGAAAGTTATACTCATGCTTGAATAGGGATCTTTTAAAATCCTGAAAGATATACTGCATGACAAAGAAATAAATGAGAGTGATCTTGGGTTTCTAATTATGTTGCACCAGAAGAGGAGAAGGACCTTATCCATATGGAAGGGGTAGAAGTCAGAGGAGAGAGCGACACTTTAATGCAGAGAAACTCTGGAAGGGTGAGACTGTGGAATTCATATTGAATGCCCTTTTTTCCTGGGGTAGTTAGGAAAGTGAGTGTTTACTCGGGGTTGAGAAGAGCAGTTAAGTGTGACATATGCTGTGGAAAATGGGAAATGGTTCCCAATGAAGGACTTGGTATGCTGAGAAGCCCTGAGCCCAACTGATGCTCACCCATAACTATGTCGCATGGCCCATTAGCAGAACTACATGGCTTCCTTCTGTAGCACATTTGAAACAGGCAACAGAAGCAGAAATCAGTAGCTAGGTCTTCATGAAAGAACAGACTATGAGTGTTGGAGGTATGTTCCTGTTACTTTCTTCAGAGAAGACTGTAGGGAGACAGCTTGAGGATCTTGAAAGCATCATCATCATTTTTTTTTTTTGGGGGGGGGATTTTCTCTTTCACCTTCCATCCCTCTGCTACTTCCAAGAGGAGCATTCTTGCCTGATACAGCTTCCTCCCCTTCAAAATAAACTCTACACACAAGATATGGCCTCTAGGACTCATTCTAGTTGAGTTCAAGATGGGAAGGATACTTCATGATTTATTTATTTCTGCAGTTTTTCCATACCAGTAACTTATAAAGTTTAAAAACTAATTTATGTAAGTAATACATATTCATTATAGAAAACTCTTGAGAGTCTCTTGGACAGCAAGGAGATCAAATCAATCAATCCTAAAGGAAATCAACTCTGAATATTCATTGGAAGGACTGATGCTGAAGCTGAAGCTCCAATACTTTGGCTACCTGATGTGAAGAGCTGACTCATTGGAAAAGACTCTGATGCTGGGAAAGATTAGAGGCAGGAGGAGATGGGGGCAACAGAGGATGAGATGGCTGGATGGCATCACTGACAGTGGACATGAGTTTGAGCAAACAGCTGGAGATGGTGAAGGGCAGGGAAGCCTGGTGTGCTGGGGTCACATGAGTCTGTGTGTGTCGCAAAGAGTCAGATGACACGACTTAGCGGCTGAACAACAACAAGATGAGCAAAAGAAAAGAAAACTGAAAATCACCTTTTTCCCAGAAATAACTGTGTCAATAATTTGACACTACTGCAGCTTTTGTCTTACATGTATATACACATTGTCTTAAGTGGTAGGCAGTGATCATATTCAGAACTACCTACATAATTTGGGGGGCCCAGTGTAAAATTTGGCTTCCCAGATGGTGCTAGTGGTAAAGAACCCACCCTCCAATGGAGACATAAAAGACACGGGTTCAATCCCTGGGCTGGGAAGATCCCTTGAAGAAGGGCATAGCAACCCACCCCAGTATTCTTGCCTAGAGAATCCCATGGACAGAGGAGCCTGGCAAGCTATAGCCCATAGGGTTGCAAAGAGTTGGACACACCTGAAGCGACTTAGCATGCACACAGTGTAAGATTAAAACATAGGTCTCCTGGTTCAAATATTAAGAATTTGGAGATGTTGACAGAAGACCATTAAATCAATTGTGGGTCCTTCAAAGTGTGGGGCCCTGTGCAGCTGTACAGGTTGCATGCCCGCGAACTCAGCCCTGCTTCTCCCTTCTTCTCAAGCATAAACAACTTACTGGCTGCAGGACTTCCTCCTCCCTTCCCTTCTCCTGGCTTTCAGGGAAGTTCTGGGGCTGCCAAAGTGTTTGCAGCTACAGATGTGGTTAGGCCATTCCAGGGACCCAGGTTTCATCCTCAGCAACATGTAGAACAAGTAGTTTGTTTCACAGTATTTTCCGTTTTCTCCTTTCAGTTCATGCCACCCTCCCTTCAGCCGCATCTCCAAGGGTTCCAGGCCCTCCTACAACTCCCTGGGGGCTCAGGTCCCTGAAGCCAGCCGACCCAGGAGACAGAACATACAGCCACAGAGGATTCTGACCCCCAAACCTAACGGAATTGGCCTTGCTAGGTTTCAGGCATGTCTGCAACCTGTCACCTATTTTTCCTCTCCCTGTTTTTACATTTTGGCATAGGAATGCTTGTCATATGTGCGTCCCATTGTTATATTTTGGGAGCAGATAACTTGCTTTCTAGGTTTCACAGGTCTGGAGATGGAGAGAAAGTTTGCTCGAGGATGGACTGTGCCCAGAGTCTCACCCTACCTGAAAGTGTGAAAGTGAAAGTCGCTCAGTTGTGTCCAGCTCTTTACGACCCCATGGACTATACAGTCCATGGAATTCTCCAGGCCACAATACTGGAGTGGGTAGCCTTTCCCGTCTCCAGGGGATCTTCCCAACCCAGGAATTGAACCAGGGTCTCCTGCATTGCAGGCAGATTCTTTACCAACTGAGCTATCAGAGAAACCCCACCCATACCTGATTTAAGATAGTTTAGGAGACAAGATTTGGGATCTGGGGAGGCAGTTATATTTTGATGAGATTTTAGACTTAGAATTGATGCTGGAATAGGTTGAGACTCTTAAGGATCTGAGAGGAGGTAAATGTGTTTTTCCCAGGAACAGATATGAGTTTTGGAGATACCAGAGGGTATTGGGTATACTGTACTGAGCTGAAATGTGTCTCCCCAAAAGATACAGTCAAGACTTAACCCCTGGTACCTGTGAATGTGATCTTATTTGGAAATAGGGTCATTTCAGACATAATCAAGTTAAGATGAGATCATACCAGCTTAGGGTGGATCCAGTCCAATGAGTGGTATCCTTATAACAGGAGGGAGATATGGACATAGGAAACACATACGATGAAGTCCACGGAGGCAGATATTAAAGTGATCCAGCTACAAGCCAAGGAACACCAACAATAGCTGGCATTCACAAGAAGCTAGAAGAGAGGTATGGAAAAATTCTTCTAGAGCTTCTAGAAGGAACCAACCCTTGTCAACACTGTGAGTCCAGAATTCTAGCCTTTAGAACAGTGAGAAAATAGAGAAGATTTTAATCACCACTTATGATCATTTGAAAATGATTACTATAGCTAAGCATGAAAAAGGGACTTTAGGGGAGGAAGAATATTGGTAAGGAGACAAGTCATTCCCCTGTGACTTACTCATTGGTCCATGAGAGGAGATGCTGGTGGCTTAGACAAGGGTTAGGGACTTCCCTTCTGGCTCAGAGGGTAAATAATCTGCCTGAAATGTGGGAGAACCAGGTTTGACCCCTGGATGGGAAGATCCCCTGGATGGCTACCCACTCCAGTATTCTTGCCTGGAGAATCCCATGACCAGAGGAGCCTGGCGGGCTATAGTCCATGGGGTCACAAAGGGTTGGACATGCCTGAAGTGACTAACATACATACATACATACATACACACACACACACACACACACACACACACACACGAGAAGCATGACATTACAATAGTATTAATATTTCTTAAGCAAAATTCTTTTAAAATTCAGTTAATTCTTTTTAAAACAATGAGCCCAAGGTAAGTTGTTCCTCTGCTCTGCCTCCTCACCTGGACTCTCTCCCCTGACGCTGCATGACTCCCACAGCTCAGGGAAGCAGCCGGCATCCCTGGGTACCCGCCTCCTGGTAAAGCCCGTTCTCTCATCAGGTCCAGACCTCCGAGGCTGCAGGGTCAGGGCTCATCTGCCCACAGCTGGCTGGCACTTCACACCCTAGATCCTCAGGCTGCCTCCTGGGGGCTTCCAGCCTTTCCTCTCCCAGGAAAAGGGGCTGGCTCTTGTTTCTGAGACACTGCTGGAGAGGAAGAGCAGGGCGAGGTGGGGAGTATTGTTAGCTTCACCTTATTAATAAAATAGGGTCAATGATTTATTCATAGCTGGGACAATGGTGCTCTGCTCTGGGGAGCGGCACGGAACTGCTGCATTACAGAAGGGCAGCTGCCGGGGAAGAGAGGTGAGCTCTGAGGACTGGTCCCGGGCTGTTTCCACAAGGTGGAAAGCAGGTTTCTTTGGCCGAGTGGGGGTTTGGAGGCAATTACTTGTATACTGTGGCTGTTGTGGGATGAATGCTGGCGACAGAGGTCCCTGGGAAGATGCCCCCACCTCCTGCTTCTCCGTTTCTCTTCTAATGAGTGCTTGTTCCCCTTCTTGCTTTAGTCTTTCCTCCTCCTGAGTACCTGCAAGATGCCGGAGTTTGCAATTCAAGATGTGTTATCTGGGGAATATCAGTAGAACACACATCTGAACGTGATCCCCATCAAAGGGACCTCATCCTAGAAGCAGAAGAGAGAAATGGTATTTGGGCTTTTCTGGTGCCAGTCTAAGCACACACGATTTTTAAAGATTAAATTCTTTAAAATCACCTCTCTTCCTTGTCAAATGGACTGTAGAATTTTTTTTTAAATAAATAATTTAGGAAAGTGGTTTAATCTACTGTGGGATCCTGATAAATAACTGGGAGAGAGAATTTTTTCTTAATGCCAATTACCACCACTTGTTAAGAACAGGATTGATTTCTGTTAGATGATCAGATAACCATCTGATGTGGTTCAGAGGACAAGGTGAGGCAGGATTTGACAATCTCCAAGAAAACAAAAGAAAGAGCACTCATTTTCCACCAAACCAAATAAGCCTTTTAGCTGGAATGGGCAAAAATCAGATTTATTTTCTACTGTTGCTATTTGGGCTTCCCCAGTGGCTCAAAAGTAAAGAATCTGCCCGCAGCACAGGAGCCACAAAAGATGCGGGTTTGATCCCTGGGTCCGGAAGATCCCCCTGGAGGAGGGCATGGCAACCCACTCCATGAACAGAGGAGCCTGACAGGCTACAGTCACGGTATCGCAAAGAGTCGGACATGACTGAGCATGCACGCACACATTGCTGTTTTGGCTGCACTGCCCTCCATCTGAGCCTCCCCGGCCTCCCCCGAGACCTCAGGAGATTTAGATCAAATGTCAGAGAGGAGAGCTGGATATTTTTCTCCTTTGGTGCTTGGCTAGAGGGAGAAGTCAAGGCCATAGGAGGTACTGAAGAGATCTCCTTGTTGGTGTGTATGCTTCCACCCAGCAAGCCTTCCAAGGGGACTCCCCACCCCCTCTGCTCAGCTTCCTAGAGAAGAGATCAAATGTTTCAAAGCATTTCCACCTTCACTAATTTTTAATGCCTCTACCAGACTGAGACTTGCCCACTGGAAAAAAAAAAATCCATGCTCGTTGAAACAGTCAAAAATAAAAGTGGTCTTCTAACAGTAGCACATTTAACTTCCTCCATGACTACCAGCAGGAGCCAAGGCAGATGGTTTGGCTCAGTATAGTAAGCCTTAATAGGGTCCTGGGGAAATGATCACGCTGGAAATCAGAATATGTTTCGACATAATTCACAAAATTTAGAATCTCCTTCCAGAAGAATTGAAGAAGCTCTCACCCGGATCCTTCCCTGTAACTTCTCCAGTTCCTGACACCACCCTGCCCATCCTTTTCCTCTGCTCCCTTGCCAAGTTTTCCCCCAAAAGCCACCCACGAGGGTCCATGTGGGAGCTCAGAGACTGTAACCCCACAATCTAGTTTCCCAGGCCATCAGAAGATAACACTGCCTATCAGCCAAAAAATAAAGCTTCTTGACTACAGTTGCAATAATTACAGTTAATTACACACTTCATGCTTCCTGCAAAAGATATATATTTTAAGCTGCTGGGCTGACTTTCTCCCTTGGCTGTATTTAAAGGTTAGTTTCTGACCTGCTTCCTGGTTTAATGGAATAGTTTAAATATTACAAATCATTACTTGATTCTGATAAATTATGGCTCCCCTGACACCTCACAAAATCCTTATCATGCCAGAGGAAATAGTTGGAAGGGAGAGTGCCGTCTCCATGATAATAAACAGAATAACAAACCAGAGGGTTGCAGATTTGGAGGTCCCCGGCTTCTTGGGTGGTTGAAATTGTTTGGCTCTGGCCTCACACTCGCCCCAGCACCTGAGGCCTGTGGCTAACGCAGCGTGAATTTCACTCCCCCACCTCGCAGGACTGTTCACTTGGCCTAATTGTCAGCTCCTGCTAAGAACATGTAACATCTCATTTTCTCAGAGACTGTGGCAATGTCGAGCTTTGCCTGTAGCTGAGAACAGGTGTGTGGAGTTTCCCCCCTTGACAGGCAAGTGCTGGGGATCGCCTGAACTTCCCTCCGGAGGATGTTGTTTAGGATAAATGAATCCCAGTTTCTAGTTCCAGTGGTGACCTGGAGTCAGTCTCTGTGTGTAACGGTATGTGGGTGGAGGGCCTCATCTGCCTTATCTGTTTACAGTATATTGCCAATCTTATAAATAGAAGAAAGTAACCAACACACACATATGCAACCACAAAAGTGATATTCAAGGCATCAAGAAAAGGGCTCGTGAAAAGCCCTTCTCCACTCCCCGGGAACTGGAGGGAAGAGATTCAGGTCTCTTGATATCAGCAAAGCAGAGAGAAGCAAGACAAGGCTGTGGAGAGGTCTGCCTTGACAGCTAAGTCCTGAATTTCCCTGTCTCTAGCTGTTGGACTAAGACATCCATATGGAAAGTGAAAAACTCAACCACTTGTACAGATGCTTTGTTTTATGTGGTCCCAAATGTCCTGATTTCCCCTTCAGCGACTAGAGGATTTGAAAACAAAGTAACCACTGAAGGATCAACTATGGGATCAGATCTCTCACTTTATGACATTTTCTTGCAGAATACTGAACTCTAAATAATAGGACTTTTGCAGTACTTGATAACCCATAATTATTTTTTTACAAAGGATGAGCCTTGTGAATGTATGGGTTTAAGCTGCTGTGTTGATAAGACTCAAAGGTCTACCCTATTACATGACCTGTTAAAAAAATCTCTTTCACTGCTGTGTGTAGGTATTTCCACCTTAGAAACAGATTTGATTTTTTTCTCAGGAGGTTCCCCCATTAAAATCCAAAGTCCTTGGTTCACCTTGGGAGGAGAAATCTGACATAATGGTTAAGGCAAGAGTCTTAGTGAAACAGACGCACTATCTATGCCTTGCAGAGAGGAGAGGATAAATGTAGAAATGTCCAACAGGGGCTGAAAGAGCTCCAAAGCAAGAGTGACCGTCTTGGCAAAGTGCAGCGTCAGGATCAGTTCTATTAAAGGCCATTAGCAAAAAGGAGATGTGATCTCCCGCTGGACAGTCATTGTTGCTGTTGTTCTTTAGTCGCTAAGTCGTGTCTGACTCTTTGTGACCCCATGGACTGCAGCTTCCCTGTCCTTCCCTTTCTCCTGGAGCTGTCTCAGACTCATGTCCATTGAGTCAGTGATGCTATTTAGCCATCTCATCCTCTGCTGCCTTCTTCTCTTTTGACTTCAGTCTTTCTCAGCATTAGGGTCTTTTCCAATGAGTCAGCTCTTCACATCAGGTGGCCAGAGTATTGGAGCTTCAGCATCAGTCTTCCCAATGAATATTCAGGCTTGATTTCCTTTAGGATTGACTGGTTTGATCTCCTTGTAGTCCAACGGACTCTCAAGAGTCTTCTCCAACACCACATTTTGAAAGCATCAGTTCTTCAGCACTCAACCTTCTTTATTGTCCAAGTCTCACATCCATATATGACTACTGGAAAAACAATAGCTTTGACCTACATGAACCTTTGTTGGCAAAATGATGTCTATGCTTTTTAATATGCTATCTAAGATTGTCATAGCTTTTCTTCCAAGGAGCAAACTTCTTTTAATTTCATGGCTTCTCTCTCCATCCACAGTGATTTTGTAGCCCAAGATAATAAAATCTGTCACTGCTTCCACTTTTTCGCCTTCTATTTGCCGTGAAGAGAGAGGACCGGATGACATGATTTTAGTTTTTTTTTTTTTTCTTACCATTGAGTTACTGGTCACTTCCAAATAGACAAGTGAATACCTGAATGGAAAGTGAAGGTTCTTTTGTATGTATGTATTAGTGTGCATACTACGTAGTAAAATTAGTATTTGGAGGCGTTTATTGTTAAGGTCATTTCTGAGACCAAAACAGAGTGAGTGAGCAAAAATGGAAAAAACAGGATCCTCGGAGTCACTTTCTCTGAGACAAGTTAAGCGAGACAAAAACTCTACTAGTGATAGATGTGAGGGTAAATACAATAAAAGCACAACCCAGTTTTCAAGGGAGATCACCTCTAACAAAGATGAATGCCATGAAACTTGTTTTTGTTGTTGCTGTTGTTTTTCATTCAGAGCAGAGGAGGACACAGAGAACTGGAGAAACCTCAGCTCACTTTTCATTGGGGAAAAACAAAGTGACTCACAGATTCCAGTTTGCTTTGGAAGAAGATGTAATTTGAGGGGTGCTTCAGCATCTTCAGAGCATAGAAGGAAGGTTTTAACATATATCTCCTTCAGCAAACTAGTTTATCATACTCAACAGAAATGACAGAAGGAAATTAAAAAAAAAAGGATGGGAAACCACTCTGGGGTGAGCAAAGGGTGACAGCAGGATGGGAAAATCCAGCTACACCAAATATTTATTCATGCTTATATAAACCTCAATTAGCTATCTTCAAATGCTAAGTCTCTGCTGAAGAAAAAGAGCATTTGGAAATGTGACTTGGAAGCTGTGGATGTCAGTTATTTTGCTGCATTGTTGATTAATGTAATTGAAGTATATATTACAGAAACAGAAAAGGAAATGTGACTTCTTCAGGGACCCATTAATTTCTTAAGGATAAAGTGTTTGAAGGTTCAAAGGCTTTGTTGAAGCTTATTTTAAATTTAAAATTTCCATTGCCAAGGGATTGATTACCATTCTTATATTAGCTTTGTCAAACACCAAGTTGATCTTAGTTCTTTCAAAGTTTTGTGGCACTTAACTGTTTTCAGAGCATTTTTTAAAAGAGAAGGCTGTCTTACAACTTCTCCCAAGGACAGACTTGTTTTCCCTTTACAAGATCAGCAAGATAAAAATTTCTAAAGTCTTGAAAAGAGCAATTCCCACTCTCCCCATCTTTGGGATTTTGAAAGTCATTACTGCCAGTCAGGTACAGCACCTCCTCACTCAAACACTTTCCTGGATTAGTTTCTGTTTGGTTTTCCTTTGACTTTAAAACATCAATTTATTTAAGTGTCTTTGTGCATCTGAAGCTTAGTGATGATGTTTAAGGACCCGCTCCGTCAGATTAGTTAAGCTTTTCCCATCTCTCCACCCCCGATGACTACACGGAGTTCTTTTTATAACTCTTCTCGCTTCCTCTGATCACTGTTTAAGGCGCTCTCATAAACACCGCCCTTCCGAAGTGAGCCAAGACGTCCCAAGCACCCGTCTTTATTTGTGCTGTCCCAACAGTGAACTCGTTAGTTCAAGAAGTCAGACAGCAGCATTTCCGGCTCCTTTGAAACCCAGCCCAAAAGAAGATGTGGTTTCACACAAGAGCAAGAACAGGAACTACGCCAGTGGGAAATCAGGGTTACGGTGGCACTGCCATCCACCCAGGTGAAGTTGGTCTGAGGGGACCGGAGGCTGCATTAGAAATGAAAGCATTATGACCCAAGGATTTGCCACGAGGAAATCGATCACGAGAGTGCAGATAGCCTGAGAGCAGTTCCACAGAAAGTCTTACAGGGAGAAAGCTGTTTTCTCCTCATCATTTTTGCTTTTCCCTGGCTTTCCAGTCCTGATTCTGCTCCTTCTGTGTGCTTGGTCAGCCAGTCGTGTCCGACTCTTTGCAACCCCGTGGACTGTGCCCCACGAAGCTCCTCTGCGCATAGAATTCTTGTCCAGGCAAGAATGCGGGAGTGGGTAGCCATCCCCTTCTCCAGGGCATCTTCGTGACGCAAGGATTGAACCCGGGTCCCCCACCTTGCAGGCGGATTCTTTACCGGCGGAGCCACCCAAGCAGCCCCGACGTCATGGCACGGTATTGGGAGTGTGAGGTCCAGCCAGCAGAGGGCGCTCTGTCGGGCTGTGCCTGCTTCCAGGCTGTCCCCGGGTCACGCAGTGGGGGAATCGCGGACTAACTGGTGGGCTCAGACCTTGGGAACTGTCCTTCCCCGCAGCACCCAAGCCTGGACTCCCCGCAGCGCTGAGAACTGTTGGCGTCAGCTAACGAGGACACACATTCTCCCTTCTGGTGTGGGAGACTGTGCCTCAAGAAGATGCTATCACTCACATTGACTGTATTTTCAGTGTTTTTGCTATTTGAGCCCCATTTGGGGGATGACTGTCAAGAAATTGTTGCAAATATCTGGAGGGCAGCCCCGGGCTGGGTCTGGGTGGGAGAAACATGACTTTGAAGATGCTCCCCCTCCACAGTGGTGTATTCTACGCCCCCTCCTTGCTCCAGATCTTTGTCTCAGCCTTCTCCCTGCCAAACCAACGCCCATGCCGGGCATAAATATACTCCAGGTACCTGCTTCTTAATACCCCAATCGCAGAGACTGGTAGGAGAATCTGGACTAAAATGGCTTTAATGTGCTCCAAATATCTAGGAACATTTGCTTTTTAACTAGCTCTCTGCCTCTTGGCTGAAAACAGTAAGCTGTGTGTGTGTGTGTGTGTGTGTGTACATAGGGATAAAGAGTGGTGAAGACATTCGGGGATGGGGACGCTTGGAGAGCACTCGCGTGTTAAACCAGAAGTGGAGCTGACCCACTGCTGTACGCAGACAGGCAAACGCCCATTGGTGGGCCCTTAATAAAGGCAATGAATGATGGTGATGATGATTGGGACTGGGGAGGAAGAGAGAATGTGATATGGAAGCACAAAACAGAGGCTACAGTTTCACTGCTGCTAAAAAATATCCCCAGTGGGTGGCTGGTGGGCAGCATGGAGAAACACTTAAGGGGGCTGGGCTTTGCCGACCCCGTCAAGCTGCACCTCACCCCACTCCTGGGTATCACATTCCAGTCTGGTGAGCCCTGGAGGGAGTCTAAACTGACTCTCTCATGGGCAGTTGAGAGGAGCTGGGATTTTACATCATTTTTAAACCTTGCAGGCGGGTTTCCTCTATATCTAAGAGCCTGGGGACACCTTTGGCATTCTCCACTCTCAAAGAGCCTTCCTCTGTGAAGAGCTGCAGGAACGCAGCTGGTGAGTGACCCCTGCTCAGTGTTTTTGGTTAATAGTAGGTGCCGTTTTCGCTAGGGTGCTACACGAATATCAACCCTGCTGGTGTTTTTCTTATCACTGCAGTATAGTAGTTGAGCACCTAAGCTTGTGAGTCAAACAGACTGGGATCAGAATCACTATTTTCATGTTAAAAATGCACTGGCAAGTACCTCTCCCTCCCCATTTCTTCAGGATGCAACAGACTCAGACCTATATCCTCATCCTAGGGTCAGGCACTGTCCTAGACATTCAGGATACAGGGGAGTAAGTGGTCCCTGCCAGGAGTTGAGGATGTAGATTGTATTATCACCACATGGCAGATGACAAAAAACAGTAGGAGAGGTTGTGTGGCCAGAACCAGGGTCTCCTAAAATCAGAACCTAGTTTCCTTGCCAAGGGGGAAGGAAGGGGGGAAGGGGTAGTTCGGGAGTTTGAGATGGACATGTACACACTGCTATATTTAAAATGGATAATGAACAAGGACCTATTGTATAGCACAGGGAACTCTGCTCAATGTTATGTGTCAGCCTGGATGGGAGGGGACTTTGGGGGAGAATGGATCCATGTATATGTATGACTGAACCCCTTTGCTGTTCACCTGACACCATCACAACACTGTTAATTGGCTATACTCCAATACAAAATCAAAAGTTTAAAAAAAATCAGAACCTAATTTCCTAATAACTTCACTAGTTATTCAGCTTGAGAATTTGAAGGCTACAAGAGACCTTTATGGTTTTCACAGTCATTTCTCCTCCTGGGGAGAAGACACAGGAGCTAAGCCATGATACAACTCTTCCCCATCGCATCCCACTGAACGGGTGGAGAACTTGAGCAGAAGTGGTTGTGACCTGGCCAGCCATAAGCTAGTAGGGCCGTGTTATTGCTATGCCTCTACCAGTTTGTTCAATCTCAGTTACCTTCTCACACGGGCCTAGTCCCACCTTTCAGTCCCATCCTGGATCAATGAATGGTGATGATGGTGAATCAGAGCACGACTGAAGCAATAAAAACTACTCCTTCTGCTACAACCCCTGTGCTCATTGATACTTAATTCATCTAGGTGCCATTTTTGCTAGAGTGCTACATGAATATCAACCCTGCAGGTGTTTTTCTTATCACTGCAGTATAATAGTTGAGCGCCTAAGCTTGTGAGTCAAACAGACTGGGATCAGAATCACTATTTTCATGTTATAAATTTAGGAAACTGAAGCACGTAGAATTTGTTACTTGACTGAGATCACATAGCTTGTACGTAGAAAAATCATGCCAAGATGTGACCTGTTTCTGTTTTTATTCCAGAACCCACGCTTACTTCACTATGGGATGCTATCTAATTAATCTCAGCATTTATTGATAATAGGAAAATTAGGCTTTTCCTGTGTATCAGAAATTATGCATGCTAAGTCACTTCTGTTGTGTCTGACTCCGTGTGAGTCTATGGCTCCTCTGTCCACGGGATTCTCCAGGGAAGAATACTAGAGTGGGTTGCCATGTCCTCCTCCAGGGGATCTTCCCAACCCAGGGATAGAACCCCTCTCTTCTGTCTCCTGCATTGGCAGGTGGGTTCTTGACCATTAGTGCCACCTGGGAAGCCCCACCAGAAACTATTCAAAGCCATATTGTCTCCTTAAGTTACCTTCAGTATTCTTTATAATTGCTTCCTTTTATGGAAGAGGGAAGGAAGCCTAGGCAGTTTAAATAATATGCCATAGCTAGAAAGTAGCAGAACTCAAACTGGATCCTAGGAGTGTCTGAAGCTCATTTTCTTAAGGACTATGTATGCTGTTTTGGCGGAGAAGGCAATGGCACCCCACTCCAGGACTCTTGTATGGAAAATCCCATGGACGGAGGAGCCTGGTGGGCTGCAGTCCATGGGGTCGCTATGAGTTGGACACGACTGAGCGACTTCACTTTCACTTCTCACTGTCATGCATTGGAGAAGGAAATGGCAACCCACTCCAGTGTTTTTGCCTGGAGAATCCCAGGAATGGGGGAGCCTGGTGGGCTGCCATCTATGGGGTCACACAGAGTCGGACACGACTGAAGCGACTTAGCAGCAGCAGCATGCTGTTTTGGAGGAGGGCATGGCAACCCACTCCAGTATGCTTGCCTGGAGAATCCCCATGGAGAGAGAAGCCTGCAGGGCTACAGTCCATAGGGTCGCAAAGAGTCGGACATGACTGAAGTGACTAAGCACTCACGTATGCTGTTTAGACAAGAGATCTGGAAAGGAGTGATGGATCGGTGTCAAATTTAAAATTTCCTTTCATCACTGCATATAAGTTTCTATCACTGCCTTATTGGGTACAGAAGAACTAAATGTTCAGTTTAGAAATACATCCAGGAATCATTAAACCTTTGATTTAAGAGGAACCTTTCAGATCATGTAGTCCACTTGTTTTTTAGTACAGAAAGTTGATGTTTTCATAGCCCTGCCAGATGGAGGAGACCTCATACCTAAAAAGGAGAGTTCCATCCTGGATTATCTAAAATGTATTTTGTTCTGAAATTTGATTTGCCAATCAAAAAAAACAAGAGCCAAGGTACTGAATATCAGATTGGGTTTGTTAATACTGATTAATGTGGGGCTATGTTTAATTAGCCTTGACTTCCAAACTGTGCAGGTTAACTGTGGGAGTAGGAATAAGGGATTTCATACTGTGCTTGTCTGTGTTTTCAGTTTTCTGTGCTTATATATATGTGTGTGTATATATATATATATATATAATCACATTTTAATATATAAAATCACTCCCATAGTTAGAAAAACTGCTATTTTTAAAGAGAAATAAACACATCAGATTTCATTAGTATTACATGGTGAGGTGGAAACAGCGGAGGCCTCAGAGTTCAATGAACCTGCCTACTGAATCCCTGTTCTGCTTTTGTAACTTGTGTGGCTTTAGCCTCTTTTTTCACCTCTCTGAGCATTGGTTTCCATCTGCCAATGGTGTTTCTACGTACCTTCCGAGACTGTGTGAAACTTTAATGAGATTTTGGTGTAACTCGCTTGTTAGGTCTCTTCCCTCCTTTTCCCCTTTATTCTTTTCACCAGTTAAAAATACAACTTTCAGTGGGTGAGGGCAGCTGGGAGTGGGGGTGGGGCAGGGGACTGTTAGATTAAAGCTCCTAAAAGTGTTTGGCAAATGATGAATTACAAAGTCCCAAGGTTCTTCCTACAGTGTCTTGGGGATGGCAGCTAATGAACTCATAAACATAAAACAGATATAAAGGAAATTGGACGAGGAGGAGGAGGAGGTAGCCGGAGATACAGTAAGAAAACACGTCCGGATTCTATAGCATCCTAATGTAAGTCCTCATCTGCATCTCATTATCTTAATAATCCAAAGCAACAGCCCTTTGCTGGCTCACACAGGAGGATGCGAAGGGACTCCCTTGGACAGGGTCCTCAGCCCTATCACATCAGATATTATTTCCAAATGTTGAGTGTCACGGGAGTGTTTCACATTCTCCTAACCATTAAACAGTTTGGCTCTCCTTGGGGACAGGACGAGTTTAACAACCCCAGAGCAGCCTCCAGGAAGAGACTTCTCTGGGATTCCAAAGCTCCAACAGCAACATAGCATAGTACGGTACGTGGAGCCTACTCCATAAGAAGCATTTTATCCAAACCTGCATCCTCCTTTTAGGGTTTACAGACAAAACTCAGTTCAGTGGGCCATGTAGGATTTCTTTCTTTCTTTTTTTCCTTCCTGGGAAATATAATGATATATGAGAACTATTTATTTGAAATATTTCAAACTTCCCAAGGACTTGCAATAAGAATCCAAAGGCTCTCATATGCCCTTCACACAAATTCCTCAAATGCTAACATTTAGCGCAGTTGTTTTAATTATAATATAATTATATATAATTATTATCAGTATTATTTTCTAAAATCATTTGAGAACCATTTACAGATATGAAGCCTCTTCACCTAAATAATCAGTGTATTTCCTAAAAATAATGGCACGTTCCCACATAAACACAGTACAATTATCATTGTCAAGAAATTAGCAGTGCTATAACACTGTTACTTAACCCTTGGCTCTTTTTCAAATTTCACTCTTGTCACAATGATAGACTTTATGACAAAAGGTTCCAGTCTAGAATCAGACACCGGCTTTCATCTTCAGTCTCCTTTAATCTTGAACTCTTCTTCCGTCTTTGTCTTTTAGGACCTTGACAATTTTGTAGACTACAGGCCATTCATTTTGGGGAATGCCCCTCAATTTGGATTTGTCTGATGTTTCCTCGTAACTATTTTCAGCTTATGCACGTTTGGCAGGAATATCCTAGGAGATGTTTCTCCGTGGATCATTCCAGGAAGCACCTGATGTCAATTTGTCCTATTTTACCATCCTAACTAACTGTGAGATTGTTCTTCTCTTTGTAATTAATAAGAACCTTGTAGGGAAATACTTGGAAACTGTTTAACATTGTCTTTCTCCTCAAATTTTCCCCTTGTGTAATTTTTTGGCTAAAAATAACAAAGTGGTACTATTAAGGAAAGTTCATCTCCCCAGAAAGGCATAGAGAAGAAGGATGTGCTTTGAGGTGCACGAGGCCATCCCATGACAGAGCCCAGACGCCCGGAGATCAGGCTTGTGTTCTCTCGTGTCTCTAAGGCCCTGTGTCTTTTAACAACTCCTTCCGCTCCCCCTGGGAGAGAGCTCTTTCAAACAGTCCTCCAAGCTGGCGTTGGGACAAACTGGCCCCCTGCCAGCCTCCAGAGAATCTCTCGTGCCTGTCTACTCCCGTCCCTGAGACTGCAGTCTGTGGCTTGTTTGGGGGGCTTTTTGCAGAGCCTTTGTCTTTTCGAATCTGTGGGTCTCCTTACGACTGGCTTCTAATTGTTTACATTGGAAATGGTTAGCTTTCGCCTCTTAGCTCCGAGCCCCGTGTCTGAGCTGGGAGACTAGAGTGATCTCCAGTTGGGAGGCTATCAGAAGGGCAAGGAGAAGCGCCCCCACCACCTGAGAGCTCAAGACCCTGTGCAAATGCAAGCAGCTTGAGAGCAGCGGCACCATAAGCATGGCAGGAGTCTCAGGGGCCCATCTGGCAGTCTTCCCGCCACAGGCCCCCGTATGCTCCCCCTGTCCTTCCCCTAGGGTCCTGTGAAAATTTTAAGTGGCTGCAGTCTGCACTACCTGCCAAGCTCACTTGGACGGCAGATGCTGATCTGCCGAGCCCAGCCTGGGTGCCCGCAGCCACAGCCCGCTTTGGAAAAAGCCATATGCCTGCTTCCTTCCATCCTCCACTCCTCTCTTTCTCTCTTTCTTCCCCTTTCTTTCTTTCCTCCTTCCTTCCTTCTTCTCTTTCTTTCTTCTCTCTCACTTTCTCACTCCCCTTTCCCTCGCTTTTATAAAAAATCCATGATATGAATTGAAGTATAATAGGTAGTTTTTAAAATCAAGAAGTATTTCACATACCATACTGTTTGCCCATTTAAAGTCTACATTTGATAGTATTAGTATATTCACAGAGCTGAGCAACCATCACCACAATCAAATTTAGAAAAGAAAAAAGAAACTCAATACCTAATAGCAGTGACTCCCAAGGGGCAGTTTAAAAAGTGATCAACGCTGTTTCTTGAGCAATGTTTGCTTATCTTTTGTTCTTTTCCTGGACTTAACTGTTCACTCACTATCTTTCAGAAGAGCTGTGCCTGCAATGGGTTCTCTGAGAAGACTTTCCTGATGGCAGCTATGCAATTGGGTTTCTTCCCCAAGGAGCACTAACCTGAACTTGGCTTTCCAATTCAGAATTTCTTCTGACTTGTTCTCTGGAGAATCATGAATGGATTATCCTTAGGAAATGACAGGATTATAGGAAGCATCTTTTCTAGGATGTACAGTTTGAGTAGGACTTTCATATACACAGTGTTACTTTTTTCCTCCCAAACAATAGTCAGAAGTAAAAATAACAATAGACTTCACTTAATAAGTGCTTATTCTATGCTTGGCAACTCTAAGTGCTTCCCATACATGCATTAACTCATCTAATCCTCAAGCACCAGATGAGACAGGGCTCTGGTAAAATTAGCCAGAAATGCAGAGAGGTTAAATGATGACAAGCCCAAGATCGTAGAGCTGGTAAGGGCAGAGTTGAGATGTGAGTATGTGCAGTTTGATTCCAATCTGAACTCTACATACCACTCTAATTACCTTTAGTGTTCCCATTTGGGAAGCAAGGACTGAGGCTTTGAGAAGTTATGCATTATGAGAAGAACTAGTTGGGACCTGAACACATGTATTTGGACCCCAAGCTTAATGCTATAATGAGGCAACATGCCTTCGCCATCATGCCAACTAACCAATGAGTTAGTTAAGCATCTTGCCAGGTACACAGAATCAAGTCCTTCAGCTAAGCCAAACAAACAAACAAAAAGAAATAGAAAACATTCCTGGTTGAGGCTTGTTTTTGAGCTACAATGTTGTTATTGTGACATTATAAGATTGGCCCTACTTTTGGTGGGCCAAAGCATTTTTCAAACCAATTTCCAAGGTCAGTTTTTCCTTCCTGTTTTTGCCTCGGTTTGCAACTTCTCTTGATTTCTCTTTCTCCATGTTTCCTATCCGCAAACAAGGAATGAGCCACATGGATTTAATAACCGGGGCAGTGATTCATGTAGACTTTCATTTAATCAGAAAGAACAGTGGAAGGTCCAAGAACTCATTTAGTTGTATATCATTTTAAAAGAGTTGACACACATGTCCTTTAGAGTAGAGAGAAAATAATAAAATTTAAAAAGCAAAAGCCAGCTCAGACCTGCCAGCTGCAATGACTGGTTACACAGAAGAGATCCATGGAATTCTGAAGCCATTTGGGTTTTGTTATGTTTGCTGAAACAGCACCAACTGTGATCTCTACCTCTTTAAACGGTTTAATGACTTTTGGATAAGCCTATGGAGTTAAATGGTTAAATCACCAAATGCTCCATAAAATAATTACGCAAACAATTTTCTGGCTAATTATCTAACATGAACAGAAGCACACAGCTGCTAAGATATATAATTACTGTCTCATCAGGGCTAGCTATTGTATACACACGATTCCTTTACTGATCTCAGTGTGGTTTGGTGGGAGGCCACTAACATAATATCTCATGAAATGAGCAAGTTAAAATTCCAAGCTCTGGTCCAGTTAGTGACTCTTTTTGATTTTTTTTTTAAAGGAATGGATTAGGGCCTCAAATCCATCCATAATGGTCAAGCACATAACTAGTATGCACATTTATGTGGTATATCTAAGCCTTGGACATGTGTATTTAAATGTCCAATGTGGATAAATATAAATATTCTAACTTACTGGGTATACAATGTACATATAGAAAAGTGCACATATCATAATTGCCCAGTTTACAAATGAGCACTCTCATATAACCAACCCCCAGAGTATCACAAGGACCCCAGACACCTCCTTTGCCCTCCTCCCAATCTCTACTCCTTCCAAGGGTAGCCACTATCCTCAATTCTATCAACAGAGATTAATTGTACATGTTCACACCAAATTTAAATGAAAGCATACAACTTTTGCCCTTTGTGCCTAGCTGCTTTTACCACGTCTGTAGACTTTATCTATGTGGTTGCAATTTGTTCAATTCTCATTGCCTTGTACTATCCCATTGTGTGACTACTATAGTTTATCACCCTACTGTTAACAGGTTTGTGGATAGTTTCTGGTTTGGGGATATTATGAATAACACTGCTTTAAGTGTTGAACATATGGCTTGGTAAACACATCCACACATTTGGGTCTACACCAGGGAGCAGAATTTCTGGGGATATTATAAATAGCGCTGCTCTAAGTGTTGAACGTATGGCTTTGTAAATACATCCATGCACTCGGGTCTACACCAGGGAGCAGAATTGCTGGGGATATTATGAATAACGCTGCTATGAGTGTTGAACATATAGCTTGGTAAACACATCCACACCCTTGGGTCTACACCAGGGAGCAGAATTGCTGGGCTGTATGGTGTATGCATCTTCTGCTTTAGTAGGCACTGCCAGTTTCCCCAGACAATTGTGCCCCTCTGCACTCCTACCAGTACTAGAAGAAGCTGGGGTGAATGATGTGAAGAATTCTAACCAATGCTTGCTAGATTTTACAGGGTGGTACAGAGTGAGGAAGAAGAGTGAACAGCAGATCTAACGGAAAGGGTTCCTCATGACCTTGTGAGGGAAGGATAGGATTGAAGAAAGAAGCCTGGTGGAGGAAGCAGTCATGTTCAAGGTCATTTGGGTAGTAGGAGAAGACTATGGATCTCTATCACCCACTCTGCCTTTTTCTGTAGCATGTGACATGGTCCTAGAAAATCACCCCTCTCTTCTTTCTCTCTTTAGTCCACATGGCTTGGGTTCAAGGGCTGCTCAGGTGTGAAGTCCACTCTGGAGACTTGGGGGTGCCCTTCCTCTCATGGCTGCCCTTGCTACAGTATATATATACTGTACACAGATGTCTGGCCCCTCTGGGGCTGGGGGCATGAAGGATGAGAAATGAACAGCAGGCAATGAGAAATCGAGAGAACAGAATGAAAATCTGAGTGGGGTCCAGCTATCTGGTTTTGTAACTGTAAGCAAATCACTCAAATCTTTTCATGGCTTTGATTTTTTAGCTACAAAAAATTGAAGGCAACCATTCTTAATTCACTGGGTTTATTTGATTATCAAGTGAATTAAAAGCGTATATATGGGACTGTTTTGGAAACTCTAACAAGCAAACATTGGCTATTTCTTAAACAGCTATTATTATTAATAATCAAATTGTCATGTTTGTTGAATAGGACTGTATTTCCAAGCGTTGGCATTAAACTCCATTTTTCTATTCAAATTATAACATTTGCATTAACAGAGTAAGACACAGTCCTTCTCAGTGATATTAAAAAGAATAATAGATACAAATGTCTGAAATAGTGGCATTTACCCAGGATTACCTGGAATTCACTGGGCTCAGTTATCTAGTGCTCTATCAGACCTGCACCCGTTAATTAATTCTTTTAACAAATAGGTTTTTATTGAGTACTCTTTTGTTTCTGTATGATTCTACACAGAGATTCACAACAGTATCCAAAGATGGACTTCAGGTGGTCCCTGAACCTATTGATCATGTATGGAGGGAAATGTGGGGATGACTTCTGTCATCAGAGTCTCATAGAACTCTGTAAAACCAGCCCCCTCTTCAAATCTCAAGTTAAGAGACACCATTTTGGGGATGTGTCAAGTAAAGGAATATGAACTTCATATAAAATAATACAGTTATTTCTATAAGAACTATAAATTGACCACAGACTCCCCATTAGCAATAATAGATGCTACATAATAGAATAGTATCTTTAAAATGCTGAGGAAAAATAGAAGTTAACTCAGAACAATACACCAAGCTTGATTATTCTTCAAGCTTGACTATTATTCAAGCATTTTCAGAGAAACAAAGATTGAGAGTTTACCAACTCTAGACCTTTGTCAAAGTAACCATTCATAGATATCATTCAAGAAACAGGGACTTTTAAACCTAAAGTAAAGATGCGAGAGGGAATGATGAGAGAAAAAGTTGTAAATGGTTGTAAATCTAAAGAAGCATGGTTTCAAAAAAATCAATTAGGAAGTTGTACAAACGATAAGAAACTAAAATGCTAGATGACAATAACATGGACAAAAGGAATTGGGAGAGGCTGAAATGATGAATCCCAAGTTCTATATGGAGGAAGGTGGAGATAGGCTTAACCTACACTTTAAGCAAGTGTGCCTTTTAAAATTTATGAGTAATGCCTAAGTAATAGGGGGAAACGTGTAATTTTAAAAATGAGTACATGCAAAAGAAAGAATTAAATAATTCTAGAACAATCTAATAAGAAACAGAGGGAAAATACATGTAAAAGCTAAGAAAAAAAACAAAATATAACAGAAAAAGTCTGGATATATTAATAATCTCAGTAAACATAGACAGATTAAACTGATTTGTTCCAAGGCAGAGATCAGTTCATTTTTAAGAAACAATCCATTATGTGTTGTTTACAAGAGTTGTACCTAAAACATGATGGTGCTAAAAGATTGAAGACGATAGGGAAAGATAAAACAAGTAAAGAGTAATACTGCTGGAAAAGCAATACTAAGGCAAAAAAGTGTCATCTGGAATAACGTCATGATTTAAGGATTGCAAAAGTATTATTATAGGAAAGTAAAAGCAATGCTTAATCTATATATTTCGAACAAAACAGGCTCCTAGCTGACAAAATAAATCTGACAAATTTCTCTTAATGGGAAATATTTTTGTAGGCCTATTTCATAAACTGATCAAGCAGTAAATGTTGGTAAAGATATAGACACTTTCGAGCAATATAAGTCACAGGACAGCTGTAAAGGAGACCTGTATAGAAGAAGCCTGTATTCCTCACACAGAGAATTCACATTCTTATCAAGTACACATTGAAAATACTGACTTACAAAAGAAGTCCTAAGATATACCAAAGAACTGATAACACTGACCACATTCTTTCTATAATGCAATTATATCGGACATCAACAAGAAAAAAGAGCCAAAAAAATCAATATATTTGGAAATGAAATAATCTTATAAATATTCATGAATCAGAGAAGAAATAATCATAGAACTTATGAAACATTTAAAACTGAGTGACCACAAATTATCACCTAAAAAACATTGTGGGATGCCAGCCTGACCTTAAATTTGCAATTACTGAAATAATGTGGAAAGTGCAATGATAAAATCTAGGTAAGGCTATTTTGGAGGTGGAGAAGATCAGGTAGTTTTTAAGGAAGAATGGCTGATCTAAGAATTAAAAGATAGAGAAGAAGAGGTAGCAGAGGAATGTGAAGGAGAATATTCTCGAAAAAAATAATCAGTGGTAAATTATACTGAGAAGGAGCTATTGTGCCTAAACATAGTTACACTGGGTATGTTGGAACTTTGTTTTAGACATATCCTCTGAGTTTTCTTATACAAAAAGTTCCTTTAAAGTTAAAACAGAAAATTCCTAAAGTAATAAACCTATAATTGGATTGGCTGTTTATAGCACAAAATAATTGGTTTGAATGTTACAGGGGGTTTGGAAATGTTTCATAAACCATTAGGTGGTAATCCCTGAGCCAGCAGTAGGAAACGGTCCCTAGAAAAAGATCCTGTGAAGGAATTAGGATAATTGACATCAAAACTACATCTTGGGGTTCCAATTCCTGTATGGAGAGAATAGCTTTTATTGGATTAATGCTTCTGAAGACATTACGTATCATGTCTGACTCTTTGTGGCCCCATGGAGCCCACCAGGCTCCTCTGTCTATGGGATTTCCCAGGCAAGAATACTCGAGTGGGCAGGCACTCCCTTCTCCAGGGGATCTTCAGGACCAGGGATTGAACCCACGTCTCTTGAGTCTCCTGCACTGGCAGGCAGGTTCTTCACCACTAGCACCCCTGCGTAGCCCTTCTGCAGATACTAGATGATAACAAGCTGTTTGAAAGCACTGAACGGCGACCAGAAGTAGGCAGAAACGGGAGCATTTGGCCCTTGAAAGAAGGGAGCTTGTCCTTCTTTCCCAGGAGATTCCCAGGCTGCACGCCTCACAGGGTGCAGAACGTAAGCAAGAAAACCTAGAATCATTTCTGCCTGAAGGGAGAAGCAGAATGGTTGGAAATGGCAGGTGTGGATCCCAGAAGCGAGGAAGCCATGGTGAAGGAGCAGGCTGAGCTCTGCATATAAACTCCTTTCAAAACCATAATTGAGGCCTCCCTGGTGGCTCAGTGGTTAAAAAAAAAAAATCTGCCTGCCAAGGCAGGAGACAGAGGTTCAATGTGTGGTCCGGGAAGATCCCACATGCCACTGAGCAACAAAGCCCGTGAGCCACAACTGTTAAGCCTGTGCTCTAGAGCTGGGGAACAGCAAGTCCTGAGCCCACGTGCTGCGACTACCAAAGCCCACACCCGCTCCAGCCTGCGCACCACGGGGAAAGCCACTGCAGTGAGAAGCCCCCGTGTCACAGCCAGAGCAGTAGCCCCCTGCTTGCTGCAGCTAGAGAAAAGCCCACACAGCAATGCGGACTCAGCGCAGCTCAAAATAAATTAATTTAATTTAATTTAAAAACGACCATCATTGACTTCTGAGTAGTATAGGCACAAGTAGGGTTCCAGATATCCTAAGGAGAAAATGACATCTAGGAGGCTGAGAAAGTTGAGAAAAATTGCTCCTGCTGGAACCACAGGGGAAACCGTTTGCAGTGTGAGTTAGGACAAGTTAGAAGAGCTCGGTAAACACCTTGGATTTTCCATTGAAACACCAGAAAGACCTTAAGAGTAAAGACCATGTAACAAGATTAATGGGTTTACTCTGAAACTAAGGACAGATGAAAATACATCCAGTAAAGCATAAAACCAAGTCTACAAAAGTTTATGGCGATCAGTTAGTAACCTGACTGCTTGCTGGAACAAAGTTTAACACTCTTCACGATAAGATCGCAGGATACCGACTCCCTACAAGGTGATGTTGTGATCAGCAACCCAGAGAAAAATCAGACTGGTAAGTGCCCTGGATGTTGGAATTATGGAATGGGAATTTCAGGAGAGAGTGAAAGACTGAGAAGGAACCAGATGGAAATCCAAAACTGAAAAATATGTTATCTGATGTTTAAAAAGAAATCACTAAATGGAAATTAACAGCTTGTAGAAAAATCATTTTTTAAAAAATCAGGAAAATGTAAGGCAGATGAATAGAAATTATCCAACCCAAAATGCAGAGAGAAAAAAGACTGAGAAGAGAATGAACATGTAGGTCACTATCATGTGACTTCATACAGGTGTAAATTGATTTCCAGAAAGAGAAGAGAGAAATAATAAAAAAATATAATTCAAAAATAATGGTTCAATATTTTTTTATATTTAAATATTTTAAAATTTGATTAAAAAACAAACTCAGCATCTCATGTATCAAAGATGCTGAATGACCCCAGAGGATAAATATTAAGAACCCTGCCATGATAAACACTAAGATTAACCACTTATAGGAACATCATAGACAAACTGCTGAAAACCAGTGATAAAGGAAAATTCTTAGCACAATCACAGAAAAAGACACCTTTAATATAGGGGACAATGATTACAGTAACTGCTGACTTCAGAAGCAATTTAAGCCAGAAGATGATAGAATGACATCTTTTAAAACTCATCATCTAGAATTTTATATCTAGTGAAATATCTTTAAAAATTAAAGTGAAATAAAGACATTTTTAGATAAAAGCTGAGGACATTTGCACCAGCAGAACTGACTACAAAAGAGTACTAAAGATTCTAAATGTCTAAATTAAAAAAAAATTAATATAAAATGCTAAAAATTATTCAAAAAGGAAATGATATGTTGGAAATTCAGATCTACAGGAAGAAAGGGTGAGTACTAGTAACAGTAAAGATGTAGGTAATTATAAAATACTATTTTCCCTCTTAAAAAAGTCTTTATAAGTCATCTGATAAACAATTTATGTGGAGCATTATAACAGTAAAATACTTGACAACGATAGCACAAAAAAAGGGTCAGAGTTTAAAAGGAATTGTACTGTTGCAAGCAATACAGTATTAATTCAACACAGACTGTGCTGAGTTAAGCATGTATATTGTAATTCCCAGGAAAGATACAAAGTGTAAGAAAAAAGCCAACAGAGGATAAGATGAAATAAAATACTAAAAATTCATTGATTATCACAAAAAATAACACAGGAAAAAAGGAAACAAAAGAATAGAGTAGGCAAATAAAAATGAAGAGAAAGGTGAGAGACTTAAACCCAATTATATTGATAATTAGATAAAATGTGAATGGATTAAACACGCCAATTAAAAAGGAGAGATGATCAGACTGGGCAAAACAACAACAAATAAGAGCCCAACTATATCCTGTTTATATAAGAGGTATTTTAAAATATAAAGACATACATTGAAAGTTAAAGGTGAGTGAATTCCCTGGCAATCCAGTGATCAAGACTTGGTCTTCTAATGCAGGGGATGTGGGTTTGATCCCTGGCTGGGGAGCTAAGATGCCACATGCCTTGAGCAATATTTTAACAAATTCAATAAAGACTTTTAAAAAATGGTCTACATCAAACAAGCTTTTTAAAAAAGTTAAAGGATGAAAAAAGATACACCATGTGAAGAGTAAGTGTAAGCCATGTTAATATCAGACAAATTTGCCTTCAAAGCAGAATATTATCAGAGATAAAAATAGTGTATCATCATAATGATAAAAAGAACCAATTCATCTGTAGATGCAATGATGGTAAATGTGTATGCATCTACTAATTAGACTGCATATAAAACAGAGCTGAGTGGCAAAGTTGCCCCCCATTTTTGTGGGAGAGCTCCTGTCCTTTCTGGGCTGTTGCTTACCCAAGGGATGATGTGAGATGGTTTAAATAGTGTAATTGTATGGAAGTGTAATTATATGTGTAGGTGTAAGTGATTGTATGTGTAATGTAGGTAAATGTTATGCTTCTTCTTGCCTAGAAACTATATTTGGATTTCAGGTGGCAATTGTTTCTTTCTTTTTTAACTTGAAAATAAAAAATGTTACCATTTTTGTGGATATAACCCCAAGTTCATGAAGTATATTTAGGGATCTCCTTTGCACACTTCTCTAGCCAGGAGTTGTGACTTTGAAATAAGCTGGGTCAACAGCCCGTGGTAGCCTGTGTCATGGTCATAATTTCTCCTGTGGTGAGGCCATCCCTTAGGTGTTCTTTCTCCATTTTAGGCTCCAGTTGGTCCCATGAGTTGCTGAAATCCTGGCATTAAAGTGGAGATAGCAGTCAGCCTGCAGTCATGTTGCTCTACCATAATAATCACATGCTTGACAACACATTGCATCATCCCACGATTCAACATCTCCTGGAGTTTGGTTGGCCATGAAGTTTTCTGGGATGCAGAAATAATTGCAAGTCCTAGGAAGACTCTCATACTGACCCACCAAAATGAACAAAAGGAGAACTTTAGGAAAGAGAGAATCAGAGATTCATTGAATTCAGGAGGATCCCTGTCAGTCATCTCAACCAGCAGTTATAAAATTTAATGAACATTAAAAATTACCTGCAATTGTAAAGCAAAACAAACTAAAAAATAAAATTTAATTAAAAAAATAAATAAATAAATAAATAAAAATTACCTGCAGAGGCTGTGCAAGTGCAGATTCCCAGATCCCATCTCTAGAAACTGAGATTTATGGTCTGGGATGGGCCCTAAGAATCTAAATGTTTAACAACTTCTCTGTACAAGTAGACCTCAGACCACACTTTGAGAAACACTGATCTGGTTTCAACAGATCAGACGTGACAAGAAGTTTCCAGTGTTGGCTTGAACCCCCAGTGATGGTGAGCTCACCAGCCCACAAAGCAGCCCCATTTCACTGTAGCAAGTTCTCCCTTGTTCCCAGCCCAAGTCAGTCTCTGCCTCCTTTATCTCCGGTTCTTTCCTCTGAAGCTACACAGAAGAGTCAAATATCTCTCCTATTATGATGACCCTTTATATATGTTTTTATTTTATTATTCTTAGTGTTATTTTTTTTTCTTCATTTTTCGGCCATGCTTAGGGCATGTGAGATCCTAGTTCCTTACCCAGGCATTGAACCCATGCTCCCTGCTTTGGAAGCTCAAAGTCCCAACCACTGGACCATCAGGGAAGATTCTATTTTTTAATATAGCTATTGGGTTTCCTTAATAAATCCTTTTCTTTTCCAGGTGAAATATTACTAGTTACTTCAATAGTTTCTAAAACTGGTCTTTTAGCTAGACATATCACCCATCTTTATGGTTGTAGTGTGTGTCTTAAAATGCACTATCAGACCTGGTAAACATATTTCAATTTATCCTCACAACTGTACAATTCAGTGAGGGTCATTACTGTCATTGGTTTGCCTTCAGGGATTTGCTTCTTTTTAAGAATCTCTAACAGGTTGTGTGATTTATCCAACTCTGTCCTTTAATTTTTTTATTTTTTTTTTAACTCTGTCCTTTTAAAACAATATTTTGGCTCTTCTAGGCCCTTTGCATTTCCATATAAATTCACAATCAGCTTCTCAAGTTGTCCAAAAGAGCCTGTTGGAATTTGTTCAGATTCCACTGAACCTACACATCAATTTAGGTAAAACTGACATTTAACCGTTTTAATTCCTGTGATTTATGAACACAATTTATTTAGGTCTTCTTGAACTTCTTTTTGAGGTGTTCTATATTTTTTGAAGTAGATACCTATGTATTTTACATTTTGATGTTATTTAAAATGTTCAAATTAAGTTTCTGCTCATTGCTAATATATTGACATACAATGAACTTTTATATATATTGTAAATGTGCTAAACTCACTTGCAGTAGTCTTTTGGTAGAGTTCATAGGATTTTCTATTTAAGTTATAATGTCATATGTGAATAGAGACAGTTTTACTTCTTCTTTTCCAAACTGGGAAAAACACTTTTTCTTACCTTATTTAACTGACAGGAACTTCTGACACAATGATAAAGAATAGTGGGGAGAGTGTATGTTCATGTCCTTTTTCTGATCTTAGAGACTAAACATCCAGATTTTCACCAATAGGTATGATGTTAGTTGTAGGTTTTTTGTAGATGCAGTATATAAGGTCGAGGATGTTCCCATCTAATCCTACTTGCTGAAATTTGTCGGGTTTTGTTTCAAATCAGGAATGAAACAGAACTCACATTCCTTTTTCTATAAACAGACAAATATCTTAGGTTTTCTAGGACATATATTGTCTCTGTCACACATTCTTTGATTTTGTTGTGCAACCCTTTAAAAATATAAAGCACATTCTTAGCTCGTGGGCCATGGACTGTAGTTTGCTTATCCCTTGGAAGAAAAGTTATGACCAACCTAGACAGCATATTCAAAAGCAGAGACATTACTTTGCCAACAAAGGTCTGTCTAGTTAAGGCTGTGGTTTGTCCAGTAGTCATGTATGGATGTGAGAGTTGGACTGTGAAGAAGGCTGAGAGCCGAAGAATTGATGCTTTTAAACCGTGGTGTTGGAGAAGACCCTTGAGAGTCCCTTGGACTACAAGGAGATACAACCAGTCCATTCTGAAGATCAGTCCTGGGTGTTCATTGGAAGGACTGATGCTGAACCTGAAACTCCAGTACTTTGGCCACCTGATGTGGAGAGCTGACTCACTGGAAAACACCCTGATGCTGGGAGGGATTGCAGGCAGGAGGAGAAGGGGACAGCAGAGGATGAGATGGCTGGATGGCATCACTGACTCGATGGATGTGAGTCTGAGTGAACTCTGGCATTTGGTGATGGACAGGGAGGCCTGGTGTGCTGCGATTCATGGGGTCGCAAAGAGTTGGACACGACTGAGCGACTGAACTGAGCAATCTGATACTACTACCTCCTGGTGTGAGTTGTGAGAATTGCAGGCATAACAAACAGGTCAGTTCGGTTCAGTTCAGTTCAGTCGCTCAGTCGTGTCCAACTCTGTGACCTCATGAATCGCAGCATGCCAGGCCTCCCTGTCCATCACCAACTCCCGGAGTTCACTCAGACTCACGTCCATCGAGTCCGTGATGCTATCCAGCCATCTCATCCTCTGTAGTCCCCTTCTCCTCCTACTCCCAATCCCTCCCAGCATCAGAGTCTTTTCCAATGAGTCAGCTCTTCACATGAGGTGGCCAAAGTACTGGAGTTTCAGCTTTAGCATNACCCCGATGCTGGGAGGGATTGGGGGCAGGAGGAGAAGGGGACGACAGAGGATGAGATGGCTGGATGGCATCACGGACTCAATGGACGTGAGTCTGAGTGAACTCCGGGAGTTGGTGATGGACAGGGAGGCCTGGCGTGCTACGATTCATGGGGTCGCAAAGAGTTGGACACGACTGAGTGACTGAACTGAACTGAACTGAACATAATGGAGCTTAAATTCCAGCGAGGGATAAAGATATAAATATATAAACAAACAGATTATGTCATCAAAAACATGGTAAATGCAACAAAGAAAAATTGTGTCAGTCTATAAGCAGATATAACAAGGGAATATGACTTAATCTGGAGAGACTTGGAAGACTTCCATGGAAAGTGATACTTACACTAAAACCTGAAGATTGCATAAACTAAGAAAAAGAGCTTGGTGATGGAGGAACCAAAATTCAGCTTTGTGTCTGGAACTTTGTAATGAAGAGGAAGTGTCAAGTAACAAGTCCATAGATGTAGTTAAGGTCAGATCACACAGAGCCTTCTAGGCAGTTAAGTTGTATTTAATAGGTTAAGTTACTAGTAGGAGAAGGCAATGGCACCCCACTCCAGTACTCTTGCCTGGAAAATCCCATGGGCGGAGGAGCCTGCTAGGCTGCAGTCCATGGGGTCGCTGGGAGTCGGACGCGACTGAGCGACTTCACTTTTACTTCTCACTTTCATGCATTGGAGAAGGAAATGGCAACCCACTCCAGTGTTCTTGCCTGGAGAATCCCAGGGACGGGGAGCCTGGTGGGCTACCGTCTATGGGGTCACACAGAGTCGGACACGACTGAAGCGACTTAGCAGCAGCAGCAGCAGCAGCAGCAGCAAGTTACTAGTAAGAATTCTTTGATTACCACTAGTAATCCCACTCCAGTACTCTTGCCTGGAAAATCCCATGGACAGAGGAGCCTGGAAGGCTGCAGTCCATGGGGTTGCTGAGGGTCGAACATGACTGAACGACTTCACTTTCACTTTTCACTTTCTTGCATTGGAGAAGGAAATGGCAGCCCACTCCAGTGTTCTTGCCTGGAGAATCCCAGGGACTGGGGAGCCTGTTGGGCTGCCATCTATGGGGTCACACAGAGTCAGACACAACTGAAGCGACTTAGCACCAGTAGCAGTAGCAGTAGCAGTAATAGTATGCAACCACTCCTTGTCATGGCTTCATGATAAGCCCAAGATATTTCTTTTTCCCTTGATTTTGGGTTTGACCATGTAACTTGCTTAGAGGTGAGATGTCAGCAGATTCAGTACAATCAGAAATCTGAAATGTAAAAAAAAAAAAAGAAATCTGAAATGTGCAAGCATGGCTGGGCTTAGACTCTTGTACTTTCACCATCACTACAAAAAGAATATGCCCCAAGCCAGGCTATTATTAATCAGCAGAGAATGAGAGAATCATGGAGATGATCTGGAGTAAACTTGTCTTTGGAACTAAGCCCAGCTGAATTCTGGCTAGATAATCTGATCTCCAGTCAACTTGCAAACATGATGTAAAATAAATCATTGTTCAATACCTCGGAGCTTTGGAGTGGTTTGTTGTATAGAAAAAACTGACTGATACAGAGGCCTTAGGTTTAAGAGAATTGTTAAAGGAGAGAAACCAGAGAGAGAAAAAGGTTAGGAAGAATAAGTCAGAGATAGAAGGGAAATAATAAGGGAATCTATGGTTGTTCAATCGCTAAGTTACATCTGACTCTTGGTGACCCCATGAACTACAGCATGCCAGGCTTCCTCGTTCTTCACTATCTCCTAGTAAAAGTGAAAGTGTTAGTCACTCAGTCATGTCCCACTCTTCATGATTCCATGGACTGTAGCCCACCAGGCTTCTCTGTCCATGGAATTCTCTAGGCAAGAATACTGGAGTGGGTCACCATTCCTATCTCCAGGAGATCTTCCTGACCCAGGGATCAAATCAAGGTTTCCTGCATTGCAGGCAGATTCTTTACTGTCGGAGCCAACACTATTTCCTAGAGTTTGCTCAAAGTCATTAAATTGAGTCAGTGATGTTATCTAACCATCTCATCCTCTGATGCCTCCTTCTCCTTCTCCTTCAATTTTTCCCAGCATCAGAGTCTTCCAAAGAGTTGGCTTTTTGCATCAGGTGGCCAAAGTATTGGAGCTTCTGCTTCAGCATCAATCCTTCCAATGAGTATTCAGGACTTTTTTCCTTTAGGACTGACTAGTTTGATCTCCTTACAGTCCAGGGACTCTCAAGAGTCTCCTTCAGCATCACAATTCGAAAGCATCGTTCTTCAGGGTTCAGCTTTCTTTATGATGGTCCAACTCTAACACCCGTACATGAATACTGGAAAAACCATAGCTTTGACTATGTGGACTTTTGTCGGCAAAGTGATGGCTCTGCGTTTGAATACACTGTCTTGGTTTGGCACAGCTTTTCTTCCAAAGAGCAAATGTCTTATAATTTCATAGCTGCAGTTACCATCTCCAATGATTTTGGAGTCCAAGAAGATAAAATCTGTCACTGTTTCCACTTTTTCCCAATCTATTTGCCATGAAGTGATAGAACCAGACGCCATGATCTTAGTTTTTTGAATGTTTAGTCTTAAGTGAGCTTTTTCACTCTCCTTTTTCTCATCAAGAGGAAAGCTTCCTCAAGGGTTCAGTGGGTAAAGAATTCACCTGCAATGCAGGAGACACAGGAGACCTGGATTCGATCCCTAGGTAGGGAAGATCCCCTGGAGAAGGAAATGCAACCAACTCCAATATTCTTGCTTGAAAATCCCATGTACAGAAGAAGCCTGATGGGCTACAGTCCATGGGGTCACAAAGAGTTGGACACAACCGAGCAACTAAGCATGCATATCATATCAATGAGGGAATACTGTTCAGGAAACCAGGATGGAGGGAATTTCAAGGCAGAAATTTTCAAATTCCACAGAAAGATCACATAGAATGCAGAGTAAAAATAAACCACTGACTTAGTAAATTAGAAGTACTTTTTGATGACTTTTGCAAAAGCAGCATCAGTTAGTTTGGTACAAGCAGAAAGCATTTTTCAGTGGGATGAAAGATAAGGGGAAAGGGAGAAAGTAGAGGCAGGACCTGTTGACCACTCCTGAGTGTTGCAAGGAAATAAAAGAAAGCGCGGTCAAAAATAAGACAAGGACCACCAGAGCAAACCTGAATTGAATTTGTTTTTGAATTTGCCAAGCAGAAGGACACCAGGTCATTCAAGGAGAGTTCAGTGGGTCTCCACAAGCTGACAGAAGAAGGAATAGATATGAGTCCAAGTTATGTTATAGTTACAGCTTGTTTGCCTGAGTGCTCAGTTGTGTCCAACTCTTTGCAACCCTATGGACTATGGCCCATCAGCCTCCTCTGTTCATGGGATTTCCCAGGCAAGAAAGCTGGAGTGGGTTGCCATTTCCTCCTCCAGGGGATCTTCCTGACCCAATGATCAAACCCAAGTTGCCTTTGTCTCCTGAATTTCAGGCATATTCTTTACTGCTTGAGCCATCAGGGAAGACAAAGAGGGACTTTATTCCACAGGAGAAAGGATTCTATGTACTAAATTCAAATTGGTTAAGGGAGGATTATAAATTATCACTTGGACTGATCATAAGTCTGGTGTATATAACACAAGTATGACAAGGGTTTTTAAGAATCCCAGAAATGTTTCCTCAGGATAGAAACGTGTACTGGGTATTTTCATATGCACTTTCACATGCTTGGGACTTGGCAAACATTTCTCTTGCCCCAGGTGAGGACTTGAAGGGACCGTATGTCAAGGATACTGCTTTTAGAGCAAAGACGCTTTGAACAGATTTCTAGTTTAAAGTATTTGATGGGGAGAGTGAGAAAGTGACAAATTTATGAAATACTGTGAGATCAAGAGCTTCAGGAAGAAGTGGAAATACTCTTCCTTAAACATGGCAGGTGACCCAGAACGGAACTGAGGTTGAGGGTAGAAACTGAAGGCTGAGAAACTTCACTCCCCATTGCTTCTGCTTTCTCTGAGAAGTCCAAGGTGGACCATCTGCTACGAGTGAAGGGACTGTGGATTTATCCTTTTTGTGATCACCTTCTTGTTCCAAATTCATTTTTAAGAATGCAGTTTTGCTCACAGCAACTTTTACACATCTCAGTTCATTTCATATTTTAACCTTCCTGACAGTCTAACTTAAAGTTCATGAATAAACATGGGAGTGTAAGTTAATTAATAAAAATTTGGAAGGCAATATGGCAATTGGTGTCAATAATGTTAAATATTCATACACATTGACTTAGTAATTCCACTTCTATGAATTTACAGAAATTAGAAAACAACACAAAGATGGTAATTGAAGAATTCTTTGCATTAGTTATCACATTAAACTGAAATACACACTGATAGGGATTTTTAAAGATAAATTAGAGCATGAACATACAATAGAATTCTATGCAAAAATAAAAATTAGAATATGGATCTATGCTTATGCCTGTAATAGTATTGTTGAATCAAGAAAAGTTAGGGATTAGTAGCTTGATACTATATGTGATTCTATTTACATAAAATTGTTTATATTGGTGTGTGTGTGTGAGAGAGAAAGAGAGTGAAAGAGAAATGTAAATAAAGATCAAAATGTTAACTGTACTTATTTATTGGTTGAAGGATATGGAGTTGCATTTACTTTCTTCTTTTTATTTGTTGTACTGTTCAAATATTTTATATTAAACATTTATCACAGGTGTTATATAAAGAATGAAAGATGGCTTCTATGCATAGACTAGGTTGTTTATTAGTTTGCTGATACATTAGCTCAAAAGCACCACCTCCAGCACCAAATTCGAATTTTAACACATCCAATTACTTTTAAAATAGAGCATGCAAGCAGATTTTTAGCTATTTAAAGCCTGTCTGCTCTGCATACCCTACGCACCTTCGCTGGCAGCAGTCGCCCATCATTATCCATTGATAAGATAGAGCCTGGTTATAAGACCCCAAGCTGCTATGGCCTTTTGGGGCTCTCAGACCCAGAGACCCCCTGACATTTCACAGTGACACTGTCTTGAAGTGGAAGCCTTCCTGTGATCTTCTTCTCCTCCAAGAGTCTCTTCCCTCCTCCCTCCCATTCTGGATGCCCCCTCTCCTGAAGCCTCTGCAGGTCTCAGGCTGTGAAGGACTTCCCCTCCCACAGCCCTGTATGTCACTCTGCCTTCCACAGCATTTCTTTTACATTGATCAGCCCTCAAAGTCCTTGAACCCTCTACAATAGGCATTTGTAATAGCACATAAAAATAATACAACAGTTTTTTAAAGCATTTTTTTAAAAAGAATTTAAATGGGCCCACAGCCTGTGCCAGGAGGAAACTGGCAGGCTTCAGCTTTCAAGAAAAGCTGCCTTCCAAAGCAAGGACCCAGGGGCTTAGGCCTCCAGTCAGAATCTCAGCTGCCAGCCAAAGTCAGACAGGAAGAATCTTTCCAGGACGACAAAGTCACTTTGTCCTGCTTTTTGATCTCAAATACCCTTTGTATTTAATATTACCCAGTCTCCGAGACTGGTAAGCAGGCAGTGGATATTCTAGGTGTCATTTCGGGCCAATCGTCCTGTTCTTAACCCAAGTGAGTCATCATGGACCTCCCACAACTTCCTCCCTCCCCTCCTGTGATTCTTGTTCCTTCTATAGAAGCTCACAGATTCATCTGAGCATTGTTTTTCTTCCTCCTACCCTGTCAGCTTGCAGGCCAGCAAGCTCCCACATTCCTCCCCTCAGGGAAGCTCTCCTTCCTTCGGAAAGAGTCTTAATCTTAGTATCTTCAGTCATGCTTTAGAATCCAAATGCAGTGTGTAGATAAAATCTGCATCTCTCGGATCTTTCTCTACTTGCAAGATTGAGAGCTGTTATTTAACTTTCCAGCCCCTACTCCATAAATCAATTATTTTCCAATCAGGTAAAATCTTGATTGCTAACTAGGAAATGATCATCAATTAATACAGGACTTTGGTGGCTCAGACGGTGAAGAATCTGCCTGCAATGCAGTAGACCTGGGTTCGGTCCCTGGGTCGGGAAGATCCCCTGGAGATGAGAACGGCTGCCCACTCCAGTATTCTTGCCTATAGCATTTCATTGGATAGAGGAGCCTGGTGGCTCTGCAATCCATGGGGTTGCAAGAGGTTGAACACGACTGAGCAACTAATGAAAAGATTATGAAGCATACCATAACTTGCATCTCTATTCCTATATTTCAGACTGTACTGCAAATGTGCGAATTTAACAGATTCTGTTGTTCACTTGACATGCAAAAGAAACACACAGTTACTATATACTGAACCTTGATTAGGCTCAAATAGATGAGATAGGTGTTAACAGTGATTCTCATTTTTCACTGAGGATCCGACTCACCTTTGAGAAAGCAGGAGAGTTGCCCTAGAGTGAGAAGGAAGGTAGTTATGGAAAAGGCAGACTAATTTCCCGAACGCCAATACCATGATCGTTGGAGATGTTTCTTCATAATCTTTGCCTCCTTTCTCTTCAAATAAAAAGTGGTCAGTGTTTGTATTCCTCATGTGAGGTAGTTTGTGATTTAAACAACAGTGGGGTATGGAAAATCATATTCAAAACTTCATTTTGTCTTTATCCAACTGGACAAAGAAAAACCAAAGAGGTATCTGAAGTGAATTTCAGTCCTTGTAAGCTTTGCAATTTCTCTCTCCTAGCCCTGTTGCAAAGAGTGATTGCCAGGTGAATGGGCCTTTGTGGCATTTTAGTAAAAACCATTTTGATAGAATTATATGTTTCCTTTTCACCCCAGATCTCTTTTTCCTTATACTTCTTGTTCCTGCCCTTGTCTCACTGTGCACTGGAAGTGATTTACTCAGGCTACAGAAAGTCACTCAGCGTCTTTCTAAATGTCAATTCTAGGAATTTTCTCACACACTTTTAGAGCCATATCATGGTTAAAAAGACTTCCAAATCAGAGACTTTAATTACTGTCACTACTGAGGGCACACCAGCTTCTCCATAATGACTAAGTTAACAGCCTTCAAAATACCGTTCTAACAGCGACCCAGGTTTTTCAAGCATTAAGCGGTTTCATCATTTCCTTACTTTCATTAAAAAAAAAAAAAAAAAAAAACTAGGAATATGCTTCAAAGAATAAACTTCAAAACTTCAGCTTTTACACTTGGTTCATTGTTGTATATAATTAACACATTCTTGTTCTCTTCTCTACTTAATTTAGAACAGTATTAAATTCCCATGCAACCCACAAAATATAAGTAGTTTATTGTAATGCAGTTAAGAAACTCAAGTGTGAGTCGGCAAAAGCTTCACCCGGAGATATCTGGAAACCAACTTGCCAGGAATGGGCTGATGCAGACTTGTGAAGAAGCAGCTTAGCATGTCTCCCATTTGGTTGGAGTATCGGTTCTCTTCCAAGTACCCTCAGAGCCATGTCATCCCCATCATTGGCTTGAAGGACCCCCAGGATGTGACACTCCTCCCCTCACAGGAAGAGTATCTTCCAGCACTCACACTGCAAGGGATCACTTTACCGACTGAGCAACCTGATAAACCAGGTACTAGAGAAGCCACTTGAGCAGTGGCTTCTCGAACACAATGTCTCTTCCTTGTCATCTATACCCATTAGTGACTCTCCTGGGAGCAATTTCAGCTCTGGGGACAAAGCCATCTTCTTCCTAGCTTCCCACTAAATATTTCTCAGTGTTAAAAAAAAGCCATGTGGTAATAATAATAAAATAACAATCAGTAATAACAATAACAAACACTCAGAGGGCACTTATTTTGTTTCAGAACAGTGTCCGAAGTGCTCTGAACATGCATTAACTCATTTGATCATCATAAAATTTCTGTGAGGCTGGCACCATTATTATCTGCCATTTTACAGATGATTTTTTTTTGATGATGTGTGCCTATTGCTTTCCCACTGACTCAAGAGTCTCTTTCTCGTACTTAGAGTCCTATAACAACATGCAAAAGCTTTTTAACAGTAAGTAGAACATATTTCAGTCTTGCCAGTGTCAATATGTGCTGCTGCAAAATCCCTGGCAGGAGAGGATAAAAGAAGTCAGTGCGTGATGAGTGGAGACAGAACTAGACAGAGGTTCAGATAGCACTAGTGGTCTTTGATAGCACAAGGAGAAGGAAATGGCAACCCACTCCAGTATTCTTGCCTGGAGAATCCCAGGGACCGGGGGAGCCTGGTGGGCTGCCGTCTATGGGGTCGCACAGAGTCGGACACGACTGAAGCGACTTAGCAGCAGCAGCATAGCACAAGGAGGGGACTTGAGGATTTCTTTGCCTCTTGCGGTTTTAGGATGTCATCTAATTTTTGGCAATATTCTGAGATGCCCTCTAAAGATATCCTTTAAGGAAGAACTGGTGACAAAAATTCTAGGATGGTATGGCATAGATGTCAGGTGCTGTCTCAATATCCATTTACTCTTTCTTTCTTTGTAAGAGACCTCCGATTACATAAGATGGTAATGTGCCTGGCTGAAATGATGCGTTTCTCAGCTTCCCTAGGTACCGAAGTGGCCATTAAGCTGAGCTATGACCTACAATATGAGCTGAGCTATTAGGTGGAGAAGACAGACAGCCAGGATGCGTCACTTTCCCCCTTCTCTTTCCTTCATCTTCTTCCCTGAATGCAGATGTGATGGGCGGTTTCCCAACACCATATGGGACTACTGGGATGACTCTGAGGATGAAATTCAAATACCAGGAATGGCAGGGTAGAAATAAAAATGCAAGGTGGGTCCCTGGCGACCATGCAGTCACTACATGTGGAAAACTGCAAACGCTCATACTGATTTTATGTGAGGTAAATGCAGTACACTGGCGAAGGAAATGGCAACCCACTCCAGGATTCAACAGCCAGAAAGCAATACACAGTCATGTATTTAAGCCGCTGTTACTTCTGACTTTTTTATATATGATGGTGTGGATCACAAGAAACTGTGGAAAATTCTGAGAGAGATGGGAATACCAGACCACCTGACCTGCCTCTTGAGAAATCTGTATGCAGGTCAGGAAGCCACAGTTAGAACTGGACATGGAACAACAGACTGGTTCCAAATAGGAAAAGGAGTACGTCAAGGCTGTATGTTATCACCTTGCTTATTTAACTTCTATGCAAAGTACATCATGAGAAATGCTGGACTGGAAGAAGCACAAGCTGGAATGAAGATTGCTGGGAGAAATATCAATAACCTCAGATATGCAGATGACACCACCCTTATGGCAGAAAGTGAAGAGGAACTAAAGAGCCTCTTGATGAAAGTGAAAGAGGAGAGTGAAAAAGTTGGCTTAAAGCTCAACATTCAGAAAACGAAGATCATGGCATCTGGCCCCATCACTTCATGGGAAATAGATGAGGAAACAGTAGAAACAGTGTCAGACTTTATTTTTCTGGGCTCCAAAATCACTGCAGATGGTGAAACGTCAAGGCTGTATATTGTCACCCTGCTTATTTAACTTATATGCAGGGTACATCATGAGAAATGCTGGGCTGGAGGAAACACAAGCTGGAATCAAGATTGCTGGGAGAAATATCAATAACCTCAGATATGCAGATGACACCACCCTTATGGCAGAAAGTGAAGAAGAACTAAAAAGCCTCTTGATGAAAGTGAAAGAGGAGAGTGAAAAAGTTGGCTTAAAGCTCAACATTCAGAAAATGAAGATCATGGCATCTGGTCCCATCACTTCATGGGAAATAGATGGGGAAACAGTGGAAACAGTGTCAGACTTTATTTTTTGGGGCTCCAGAAATCACTGCAGATGGTGATTGCAGCCCTGAAATTAAAAAATGCTTACTCTTTGGAAGAAAAGTTATGACCAACCTAGACAGCATATTAAAAAGCAGAGACATTACTTTGCCAACAAAGGTCCATCTAGTCAGTTCAGTTCAGTTCAGTTGCTCAGTCGTGTCCAACTCTTTGTGACTCCATGAATCGCAGCACGCCAGGCCTCGCTGTCCATCACCAACTCCTGGAGTTCACTCAGACTCACGTCCATCGAGTCCGTGATGTTATCCAGCCATCTCATCCTCAATCGTCCCCTTCTCCTCCTGCCCCTAATCCCTGCCAGCATCAGAGTCTTTTCCAATGAGTCAACTCTTCGCATGAGGTGGCCAAAGTATTGGAGTTTCAGCTTTAGCATCATTCCTTCCAAAGAAATCCCAGGGTTGATCTTCAGAATGGACTGGTTGGATCTCCTTGCGGTCCAAGGGACTCTCAAGAGTCTTCTCCAACAACACAGTTAAAAGCATCAATTCTTCGGTGCTCAGCCTTCTTTACAGTCCAACTCTCACATCCATACATGACCACTGGAAAAACCATAGCCTTGCAGGCCAGGAAGCAACAGTTAGAACTGGCCATGGAACAACAGACTGGTTCCAAATAGGAAAAGGACTACGTCAAGGCTGTATATTGTCACCCTTCTTATTTAATTTATATGCAGAGTACATCATGAGAAATGCTGGACTGGAAGAAGCACAAGCTGGAATCAAGATTGCCAGGAGAAATATCAATAACCTCAGATGTGCATGTATAGATGTGAGAGTTGGACTGTAAAGAAGGCTGAATGCCGAAGAATTGATGCTTTTAACTGTGTTGTTGGAGAAGACTCTTGAGAGTCCCTTGGACCGCAAGGAGATCCAACCAGTCCATTCTGAAGATCAACCCTGGGATTTCTTTGGAAGGAATGATGCTAAAGCTGAAACTCCAATACTTTGGCCACCTCATGCGAAGAGTTGACTCATTGGAAAAGACTCTGATGCTGGCAGGGATTAGGGGCAGGAGGAGAAGGGGACGATTGAGGATGAGATGGCTGGATAACATCACGGACTCGATGGACGTGAGTCTGAGTGAACTCCAGGAGTTGGTGATGGACAGCGAGGCCTGGCGTGCTGCGATTCATGGAGTCACAAAGAGTTGGACACGACTGAGCAACTGAACTGAACTGAACTGACTAGATGGACCTTTGTTGGCAAAGTAATGTCTCTGCTTTTTAATATGCTGTCTAGGTTGGTCATAACTTTTCTTCCAAAGAGTAAGCATTTTTTAATTTCAGGGCTGCAATCACCATCTGCAGTGATTTCTGGAGCCCCAAAAAATAAAGTCTGACACTGTTTCCACTGTTTCCCCATCTATTTCCCATGAAGTGATGGGACCAGATGCCATGATCTTCATTTTCTGAATGTTGAGCTTTAAGCCAACTTTTTCACTCTCCACTTTCACTTTCATCAAGAGGCTCTTTAGTTCCTCTTCACTTTCGCCATAAGGGTGGTGTCATCTGCATATCTGAGGTTATTGATATTTCTCCCAGCAATCTTCATTCCAGCTTGTGCTTCCTCCAGGCCAGTGTTTCTCATGATGTTCTCTGCATATAAGTTAAATAAGCAGGGTGACAATATAGAGCCTTGACGTACTCCTTTTCCTATTTGGAACGAGTCTGCTGTTGCATGTCCAGTTCTAACTGTTGCTTCCTGACCTGCATACAGGTTTCTCAAGAGGCAGGTCAAGTGCTCTGGTATTCCCATCTCTTGAAGAATTTTCCACAGTTTATTGTGATCCACACAGTCAAAGGCTTTGGCATAGTCAATAAAGCAGAAATAGATGCTTTCCTGGAACTCTCTTGCTTTTTCCATGATCCGGCGGATGTTGGCAATTTGATCTCTGGTTCCTCTGCCTTTTCTAAAACCAGCTTGAACATCTAAGCCTCCACATTCCCAGTTTTGGGGTACCAGAGGAATGGAATGAATTGACAACTTAATTTTAGCCTTTAAATATACTTCAAATATTACTTTTCACTAAAGCATTCCCAGGAAGAGATAGTAATCACTCTTTACCTGTATTGACACAATAGTATATAGAGAGAAGACTAATGAGAAAAGATGAATACTATAATGAGTAACTGAAAATCAAAATACCTTCATCTTTTGCTCATCTACAAAGTTTTCAGTTATAAGAGTAATACACTCTGTTCTCTGTTGGTTCAGATGGGCCAGTCAGTAATTGACTCAACTCTTTCAGCCTTTTTATATTTGTAGATCTGAATTATACCACTCATCTAAAGAAACTTAAGGTCTTCTGAGATCTTTTGGACTCCTCTGTTTTCTCTGTCTATTGCGTTTTATACCAGAGACTTATTTCTCCATGTACAAATACTGAATATTTCATAATATTAGCTCTCACCAGAGAAAACAGAGCACCAGACCCCGTGAGGCTATTGCATAGCATAGAAGCAGGACAGGAGAGAAGCACGGTGCGTGTGAAATAGCCCAGGCTTAGGTAAATGAGGCAGCTTTGGGATCCCGTCCCCCTCCTCCACCGCTTCTCAAGTGTGTGACCTTGGGCAGTTCATTTGTATGGGCGTGACATACTAAGTTCTCAGTAACTGTTAGCTTTCCTTGAAGAGAAGAGAAGACGGAAAAGTCTAGAACCATCATTTCCAGATATCTTTTTCCTTTTTGAGCATTGGAGTTTCTCCTTAAAACAATAGCCTACATGTCCAGCCCATAAAAATGAAACTTTTGTAGCAAAGTGGTATAGTGTCTGAGCCATATTGGTTGAATCTGTTTCTGGACCCTACCCTTATCCTCTCAGCAATATCCACTAGGCCGTAGGATTTCAGGAAGCACAGTTTGAGAAAACATTGTTTGCAGCATGGATGTAGGAGATCCTGTGAAGGTAACCAGACTCCACAGAGCCAGAGCAGAGAAGTATTTACAACCTTGGGACTTCCTCAGTGGGCCAGTGGCTAAGACTCTGCACTCCTAACGCAGGAGGCCTGGGTTCCATCCCTGGTCAGGAAGCTAGATCCCACAGACCACAACTAAAGATTAAAGACCCAGAATGCTGCAACTAAGAGCAACACAGCCAAATAAATAAATAGAAATACATGACTTTAAAAAGATATTTATAGCCTTATTACTCAAAGTAGAGCAGTAGGACCAGCAGCATCTCCTGAATCAAGAGCATCACCTATCTAGACCTACTGAATCAGAATCTGCATTTTGACAAGAGACTCAGCTGGGGCTGTATGTGCTTTAAACTCTGAGAAACCCTAGTGCAGGAGAGGGGGGAAAAGCGCCCATTAGAGTCATCACAAATGTAAGGCATACCGAAAGAACGCAGCTCAATTTTGCCAAAGCTGTACTCCATTATCCTCTTTAGAAATTTAATAATTTGTATAATATTATTAGCATTTTTTTTCAAATTTCTTTGAGGAGTATGAGTTTATTAAAAGGATAATGTGTGTGTATGCATGCTAACTTGTGTCCGATTCTTTGCGACCTTGTGGACTATAGCCCGCCAGCTCCTCTGTCCATGAGATTCTCCAGGCAAGAATACTGGAGTGGGTTGCCATACTCTCCTTCAGGGGATCTTCCCCACCCAGGGATTGAACCTGCGTCTCTATGTCTCCTGCACTGGCAGACAGGTTCTTTACCACCAATGCCACCTAGGAAATCCTAAAAGGATAATACATTTTACTTTTCTCTTTTCTCTTTGACCTTTCAGACCATTTATGGATTTATAAATTATCTTTTGATTATGTCTACAATCTTCCCTGAGGATTAGTGGGTTGTAATTATTTTGTTTAAAACAACAAATTTTCCAACCAGAAACAGAAATTCATAATTATCTGACTCTATAATGTGAGTTGTTAATGGAATATTAGCCACTTGAGTAAAAAGGTACTGCACACAAATAATTTAAAAAGACAAAGAACACCCAGGCGAAACTTTCTATTTCTTTTCCACAGCAGTGGCTCTGCAGCTCTCCATCTAGATGTTAGCATTCTTTTTGTAAATGATTGATTTTCCCACATCTGAATACTGATAAATCTATAACCACCTCTGATGTTAATATTGTGCCAAGATGAAAAACAGAATAATAACAACACAGCAGGGGTTACAACACTGAAAGAAAAATTGAGAATTCACCATATGGAAAGGGGACTTATTATCCATTTATTTGTGATCTGACCTGGAGTCCAGAAATCATGATGTCCTTCCAGTGCATTCCTTCATCTATGAAATTTGGATTAGTTGCTGTGTGCTAAGCCACGTTAGTTGTGTTCGACTCTGCAACCCTTTGGACTGTAGCCCTCCAGGCTCCTCTGTCCATGGGATTTCTCAGGCAAGAACACTAGAGTGGGTTGCTGTTTCCTTCTCCAGGGGATCTTCCTGACCCAGGGAGTGAATTTGCATCTCCTAATTCTCTTGCATTGACAAGCAGGCTCTTTACCACTAGCACTGCCTAGGAAGCCTTTAGACTAGTTAGTCATTTCCAAATTGTTTTATAGCTATGAACCCTTCGGGCAAAGGAAATGGTACAGAAGCCTATATATGGAGGAAATTAAACAAAAAAAAGGAGGGAACAGGTTGGGAGTTGGAGCGACAGGTTTCAAACACCTGGGCAAGCTGCTCTCTGTAGTGTTGCCTAACTCAGAAAATGGAGCAACACAATAAGCAGTGCTGGAAAATTAATGAGTTGAAGCTAATGTGCATTCATTTAAATAATACTTGTATTTATTCTTGATAAAATTGATTTTTACATTACATTGCTGAGGGGCATCTCTGTTAAAGTTAATGTGTCGTGGCATTTATTTGGTTGACATCAAGGAATCAAATTCCATCAGTTCTTTCTGAGCAATACATTTACCATTCATTCTCTTCTTGCAGTTCTCACAGCCACCATCCCAGCTCAAGAAAACATAACCCCTGCCTGGATAATGATGACAGCCTCCCAAAGGGCTTCCCTCCACCTCCAAACCTTTGAGGGGAAAGCCAAGGTTTACACATGCCAAATACCCAAGAGATCCTGCAATTTGCTCCTGGCTTTGTTACAAAGCCCCACTGCCAATGGAGAGCAGAGTCCAAAATCCCTTGGTTGGCAGGAAGAGTTCCCTGTGTGGCCTCTACTGAGCCTTCTGTCTCTCATGAGCTTCTTGGTTGGTACAGCCCCCCAGCCTGGTCAACAGGAACTACTCTCCTATTGTAATTTGCACACCAAGTGGTGAAGAACCTGCCCACCAATGCAGGAGACACGGAGGACTCGCATTCAGTCCTGGGGCAGGGAGATCCCCTGGTGAAGGACACGGCAACCCACTCCCATACTCTTGCCCAGACAATCCTATGGACAGAGGAGCCTGGTGGGCTACAGTCCATGGGGTCGCAAGAGAGTCAGCTGCGACTGAGCACAGATACACGCAAGTGCCTTCTCTCATTACTCTCTTGGTCTATCATGTCTTGCCCATCCTCTTTATATACCTAAATAACACCTACCTGTGGAAGACATTCAAATGCTGCCTCCTCTCTGAAGTCCTTCCTGAGTTTCTTCATCCTTCCCAAAGTCTTCCTGTCTCTGCCCCCGAGACTGGTAATCACCCTGTGTATGCGCACTCAGTCATGTTCAACTCTTTTCAACCTCATGTAGCGCGCCAGGCTCCTCTGTCCATGGAGTTTTCCAGGTAAGAACACCGGAGTGGGTTGCCATTTCCTTCTCCAGGGGATCTTCCTGACCCACGGATGGAACCCTCATCTCCTGCATTAGCAGGCAGATTCTTTACCAGCCGGGCCACAGGGAAGCCCAGGAATTACCCTATTACTTAATGTATGTATGGACCCCACTCTGAGCACCTACTTTATTCCAATTTGAGTTATAAGCTCTATACATTTAGCTCCCATTATTTTATGATTAGTTTTCCCACTGTCTCTCCCAATGGCTATCTGGAGCATGGACCTTGTCTTGTTTAATTCTAAATTCCTCATGGGGTCTAACACATGCCAGATACATAGCAGACAGCTGATGAACAAAATATGATCTGTCTTCTATAATATGATTATTATCTCACTGAGAAAACCTATGTTACGAAAATAATAGTCTCAATAGAAAAAGGGGGTCGTGTGATGCGTGTGTGCTGAGTCACTTCTGTCATGTTTGACTCTTTGGACCCCATGGACTGTATCCACCAGGCTCCTCTGTCCATGGGATTCTCCAGGCAAGAATACTGGAGTGGGTTGCCAAGCCCTCCTCCAGGGGATCTTCCTGACCCAGGGATCCAACCTGCGTTTCCTGCACTGGAGGCGAATTCTTTAACCACTGGGCCACCTGGGAAGCTCAAAAGGATATTATGGCTAATAAATTTAGTTCAGTTCAGTTCAGTTGCTCAGTCATGTCTGACTCTGCAACCTCATGAACCACAGCACGCCAGGCCTCCCTGTCCATCACCAACTCCCGGAGTTTACCCAAACCCATGTCCATTGAGTCGGTGATGCCATCCAACCATCTCATCCTCTGTTGTCCCCTTCTCCTCCTGCCCTCAATCTTTCCCAGCAACAGAGTCTTTTCAAATGAGTCAGCTCTTTGCATCAGGTGGCAAAGTATTGGAGTTTCAGCTTCAGAATCAGTCCTTCCAATGAACACCCAGGACTGATCTCTTTCAGAATGGACCGGTTGGATCTCCTTGCAGTCCAAGGGACTCTCAAGAGTCTTCTCCAACACCACAGTTCAAAAGCATCAATTCTTTGGCACTCAGCTTTCTTTATAGTCCAACTCTCACATCCATACATGACTACTGGAAAAACCATAGCCTTGACTAGATGGACCTTTGTTGACAAATAAATTTAAGGTCACAACAAATTGTTTTTCTTATGTGAATTTCAGTAATAAAACTTTTTAATATCTCTAAGTATATTTTGCTACTGCAAGTAGATACAATATATTGGGTAAACATAACTCATCAAAACAACCTAAATGCTTCTTCATTGCCCTTTAATCTGCCCATTAGGAGTCTCTTGTCCTTTATCTCTCTTGATCCTGAACTTGTGCTTTTGCTTACAAAACGCTTCCCAACTAATCACAGTGAACCAAATCTAAGGAGGGTAATTGAGAGAGGAGAGCAGAGAGACAAAGCAGTTCCTGTTGACCAGACTGTGGGGCTCACCAGGGTCACATGAGAAACAAGCTCAGTAGAAGGCACAGAGAGAACTCTTCATGCCAGCTAAGGGATTTTGGACTCTGCTCTCTGCTAAATGCAACAGGGAAGTCAGTTCCCTGAATTAATGTGTTTTTTTTTTTTTTTTCGCTTTGTATGGAAAATTATGATCCCATTGCACCCTGTAGGATATGTTGAAAAAGGGAGAACTTTGGCTTCCCTGGTGGCTCAGACAGTAAAGAATCTGCATGCAGTTCAGGAGACCTGGGTTCAATCCCCGGGTCGGAAGAGCCCCTGTAGAAAGGAATGGTGACCCGTCCCAGTATTCTTGTCTGGAGAATTCCATGGATAGATGAGCCTGGCAGGCTGCAGTCCATGGGATTGCAAAGAGTCAGACAAGACTAAGCAACTAACTTTTTTTTTTTTATTCCCCACCTCACTTCCTATATTTCCACTGGTATGCTCCCTCTCTCTTCCCTTGGGGATTGTTGGGGACCTTCCCTCACCCCATAAGAGGAAAAGTGAGCTGACTTGGTCAGAACTGGTGTCATAGAATGGACAGAATCTCTCAACACTGTAGCTCACAGCCCCTTTCTGCTCCCAGGTCCCCAGCTCAGGGGGTAAGGAGACTTGGAGGCCACTCCACAGTAGGAGTCAACCAGTCAAGTAAATCTATGGTCTGGATTCAGGCAAGTGTTAGAATGACTCCACGTTGGCCTCAAGGTCGCACTGTGTTCTCTGATCTCTGTTCTCAGCGCCTGCATTGTGAGGAACGGTGGGTGTTTTTTCTGTCACTTGCAAAGTCTATTCTCGGTCTGTACTGTTCTCTTTGGTTTGTTATCATTACACGTATTCCCTGTCAGTCTGAACATAGAAAAGGGGAGGGGTGAGTCTTGGACTCTCTAGCCTCTGACACAAAAACACTCTTGCATTTGTAAAATGTTTTATATACGACAAGGCACATTTAATTCTAGTAGCTTGATGTCTCCTGCTCGTAGCATGCTTACTTGATTTGATTCTCACAGCCCTGAGAGATACACTAAGGTCTTCTTAGCCTTGTCCATGATCTCAGAGGGTCCGAGTCCTTTGACACCAGAAAAATATTCTCCGTACTTCATCTTGAAATTGGCCCTCGGCAGTGACTTGAGCAAAATTCCTTCTCTTCTGTTTTCTGTGAGCTAGGGCTAGGAATTCTCTTCAGAAACACTCTCAAGCAGAGTTTCCCTCTGAACTAGGGGACAAAACAGAGGAAGTTGTCTATAAAATGAACTTGAGAGGAAGAGATAGGAAAAAGGAAGCTTCGAAATCCAGCAGCTATGGCAGCAATGCAGGAGAAGAAAGAGGATTTTGGAAGAGCAGGTCTTTATTCCTTGGTCCTCTGAACTTCAGGAAACCTGGAGAGTCTAGCTGGGGAATCTGCAATACACGGTAGTGTAGAGGGGAGAGTTGAGACAAGCAGAGAACTGGGAGACCACTGGGTCACATGTGGTACTGGAAAGCAGTTCAATATCATTAATGACCCTGAACTGAATAAAAACAAAACGATCTCCTCTTCCCTTGATCTTTCCCATCTAAGCTAACACACACCGTGGGAGTTATCCAACAGAGGCGGACATGCTGCTTGAGCCCATTTTCTACTTATTTTTCAAAAGCGATTTTTTATTTTTCTGAAACTGCTGCTTGGCAACCTGGATGTAAACTTTCACCAATTGGATGCCACTCATGTCATCTGTAGACAGGACTCCAAGAAGCTGTCAGCGAGCATGTATCTTGCAAGTTTGGGTTCTCAAGCTCTGGTCCCTGCCTTCTTGCCAGGACCCTTGGCAAGTTTGTCTTCAATCTTGCCAGCCTAGTATTTATTTGTATACTTTTCTTGGGCTACTTCAGAGTAGATTTCTCATACACACTTTAAGGAAGAAAAAAAGGAGAGAAAAATGTATTGAAATTCATCATTTTTTTCAGGCAGGATGCCAGGTTATTTATAAAAGCTGTCACATTTACCATCACCCTTTAGAGGAAACGAAGGCACCAAGTCACATCTCATATTTATAAAATCAACCAGTTTACCATATAAATCATCTCATTTAATCTTCACAGTGTTGCTGTTGTGAGGAGGGCATGATCATCAATTTTATAAATGGAAAAGCTGAGACTCAGAAGGGTTGACCAATAAGCGCAGTCTACAAGGAGAGTTTTAGGAGAGCTGACACTTGTACCCAGATCACTGTTCATTCCACCAAGGCCCCAAAGGCCTGACTTCCATGTCTGACCTATTCTGAAGGCATGGGAAGAAGGTAGACTTCAGAATCATCTAGACATGGGTTCAAATCCTGGCCCTGGAACACCCTAGTTCTGAGTCCTTAATCAAATCTTCTAATCCCATGGGGTTCCAGTTTCTTCATGAAAAATGGGGGAAACAATATCTATCTCATAAAATTGCTACACAATTTAAATGGCATTAATTATACCATGTGGCTTCCTGGTGGCTCAGAGGTTAAAGTGTCTGCCGCGTCTGCCTGCAATGTGGGAGACCTGGGTTTGATTCCTGGGTTGGGAAGATCTTCTGGAGAAGGAAATAGCAACCCACTCCAGTATTCTTGCCTGGAGAATCCCATGGACAGAGGAGCCTGGTGGACTGCAGTCCACGGGGCCAAATTATACCATGTGCTTAAAGCTTAATAGTTTTTCACAAATGCTCCTTTCATCTTCGATTAATCTATTAGTAAGCAACAATGGAGCAGTAAGTAAGAGAAAGTCTAAGATCAGAGTCTGGGGTATATGATCAGGGATTTGAGAGTGTTTATTAAAAGGAAGAATACACTTCAAAAGTTGAAAGTCACGGTTTTAGAATTGATTAGTCTCAAAACATGTGAGCCAGTGTTTTATTGTGTACTTTTCTCATGAAAAGCCCCATACTGGGTACAAAAAGGAGTAGAAGACGTGGTCCTGCCTTCAGAGAGTCAGATTTGGTTTGCTATGAACATCTTTTCTCCCTCCAAGAACCACTGTGGAATGAGGTGTAGACTCTCAGATTCAAGGTTATCCGCCATGTATCTAAGCACTCCTTCCAACCTTGTGGGGCTTCTTAAGGAGTTTTGCCTGTACCTAAAGGGTTAAACAACAGAAGATGTATTTTAAGGGGTATAAGAAGCCTTTAAAATTTTCTCCCAATACCACCCCTGACAATCCATTCGAACATACTTGGAACTAGATTTGCTGGGTCTCTCTCCACTCTTGTCTTATGGTCTTGTGGCAGCCATGCTCAATTGCTCTGACATAGTTTTCTCGTTAGTGGGTCATGAAGGTAATTTAGTAGGTCTTGATCAGCATTTTTTTTCCATTTAAAAAGACGTTCAGTTCAGTTCAGTTCAGTCGCTCAGTCATGTCCGACTCTTTGTGACCCCATGAATTGCAGCACGCCAGGCCTCCCTGTCTATCACCAACACCTGGAGCTCACTCAAACTCGTGTCCATCAAGTCGGTGATGCCAACCAGCCATCTCATCCTCTGTTGTCCCCTTCTCCTCCTGCCTCAATCTCTCCCAGCATCAGGGTCTTTTCCAGTGAGTCAACTCTTTACATGAGGTGGCCAAAATATTGGCATTTCAGCTTTAGCATCAGTCCTTCCAGTGAACATCCAAGACTGATCATCTTCAGAATGGACTGGTTGGATCTCCTTGCAGTCCAAGGGACTCTCAAGAGTCTTCTCCATCACCACAGTTCAAAAGCATCAATTCTTTGGCGCTCTGCTGTCTTCACAGTCCAAAGACTTTACCAGATTAGAAAATACCAAAATGCATTGTCTTTATTCTTAGTAACATTTGGTTCCCCCTCCATGAAACATGAGCCTGTGTAGGATATTTTTTAGTACAGGAAGCCATCAAAAAAGTTTGAAAAACATGTCTTCTAAAAACAAGATCTTACCTTACGAGCACCAAGAGCACTTGTGGAATAAGTGGCAAGGCTTAGACGCTAGGTTTAGCACTTTAGAAGTTATTTTCTTCTAGGCATTTCCACCAAAATGTATGTAACTGCCATTAGATAAATGGCTTTCTCTTCTGTTATGGCACCATGAACCAACCAGCTAATTTTCTCTCAGTGTTACATTCATCCCACCACCATGACCACCACCGCCTCTTCCTCCTGTTTTCCGTAGAAGAATCTCTGAGGTAGAGCCCTCAGATTGAGCCCCTTACAAGCTGAAGTATCCCAGCCCTTATCTCTACATCTCCTGAAAATGGGTACATGACCAGTTCACCACCAGAAATAATCCAGTCTTACTCATGGTTGCCAGAAATCCATAGAGTCCAAAGGATGGGATGGGCTCTTGCTGCCAGAGTTGCTGTTCTCATCAAGCCGCCTTCTACTGTGCTGTGTGGCATGGATGCCTGGACACACGCTTTCCCTTGGGATCCTCTCCTTCATCCATGTCTATCCATTTCTCCTTGGGGACCTCAGCTTCATTCTGCCACCATTCCCTATATCCAAACCACTCAAGGTACCACTCGAGCTCATCCCACTGCAAGCTATCACCACTCAAACAGCAGATTCTTTCACCTAGATCTTCCAATTCTTCAGGGAGTCCTCCTAAGACTAAAACCTTTCTCTGACTGATACTACTCATCCTCAAGACATAACTCTGAGATTAAACGTGACAATGATTGGAAGGGACAAAGGGGATGAAGTGGCTAGAGCATCTCATCCTGAGATATTGGTTTTATCTCATTAGATTGAGTCTCTGGTTTCTGTACCACAGGAGTTCTCCACATGGGACTGAGCCAGCACTGAGATTTCAAAGAAACGATGCTCTATCCCATTGAATACATTTGAATCCAAGGATACTTAAAATATAGTACACATTAGGACTTCCCTGGTGGCACAGCAGATAAGGATCCACCTGCCAATGCAGAGGATGTGGGTTCAATCCCAGGTCTGGGAAGATTCCACGTACCATGAAGCAGCTAAGCCTATTTGCCATAACTCCTGAAGCCCACACACTCTAGGGCCCGCAAGCTGCAACTACTGAGCCTGTGTGCTGTAACTACTGAAGCGCACGTACCCTAGAGCCACACACCGCAAGTCCTGAGCTCGTGCACCTTAGGGCCCACACTCTGCAACAAGAGAGGCCACTATACTGAGAAGCCCAGGCACGGCAACAAAGAGCAGCCACCACTCGCCACCGCTAGAGAAAGCCCTCGTGGAGCAACAAAGACCAGGGGAAACCAAAACTAAATACATAATTTTTAAAAACTGCCGTACACATTAGTCCCTTCCCAGTATCCAGTAGTTCCGTAAGTGTTCAGAGGACATGTTGCCGAGGACTTGAATGATGACAGAAGGCTTTGTGGAACCAATAAAGCTTAAAGTGAACCTGGACAGTTACGTAGGGCTCGGAGACAGGAAGCAGTGGAAACAGGACTTGCAGACTAACAGGACCAACAAGGAGGGCAGGAACAAGTCAGGAGACCATGCATGAGTGAGTAGACCAGGCTGGTGGGATGGAGCATTGGTTGGGAAGTCTGTCGGGAGGTAGAATGAAAATATGGATTAAGACCAGAGCTTCACGGATGTACTTGATGCCAGAAAACAAGTTTTTAAGCAAATGAAGATGGTGTTTCAGGGATATTAACATTCTAGTGTATGGAACAGGATTTGGTGTGGAGACTCCCAGGAGGGTGGATCATCACAGGAGGAATCACTGTCGTTATCCTGGCTTGAGGCAAACAGGGCCCCAGCTACAGTGAATCAATGAGAGCTGAGCGGGCAGCTTTTACCAGACAGTGTGCCATTGACTCAGAGCAAGCTAGTCAACAACACTGCATTGGTCTTGAACCAGTTAATTTGCCCTTCAGATGTATCTTTCCTGAATATGTAAACTCTCTCATTAAGATACAAGCCATATGCCGGCTTTGAAGCAAAGCCAGACCCCACCTAACGCTGGCCTTTACCTCTTTTTTTTTTCCTCATTGGTAATCAGCTCACTGAAGCAGATGTTACTTCCTGACTCTAAAGATGCCAACAGCCTCAGAAAGAAATGGATTATGGAGCCGGGGTCTGCACTCAGCATGATCCAACCCTGGAAATAAAGCTGAGTCTTCTCAGGCTCCATGCTTGGGAGGAAAATGAAAAAAGGGCTTAACACTGGACCTTAAAAGACAGGGTGGTTACCAGAGCCATAGTGGAGGCATTTATTTGCCCACAGAAGGTCTCGCCAGTAATAACAATTAAAGTCGATGGCATCCTTTCAGTTTACCTTCATGGATTAATTCAGCAAATACTTATTGGCTATGTACCAGGCATTAAACAAGGCTTTGGGGATTAAAAAAAAAGAAAAAAAAAAAAGACACAAAGGACAGAGTTCTGGCCTTTGATAAAGTTTCCAGCTGAGCAGGAGAGACAGAACCATAAACAAGTAAATAATATTACAATGGCATCTTCAGCTCTCCACACCAAAAATTGTAAGACGTGATGCTAGAGAGCTAGCTTTGGATTAAAGTCTTCCCACTGCATACTTTTGAGCAATCACTTGGGAGGTCAAGAAGTCACATATAAACACCTTATACTGAACCTTTTATCTGAATAAAAGCAGAAAAGAAAATAGAATCAACAAGTCCTCAGTAAAACCTGGGAGTTGGCCCCTGAATTATTTTGCCTTTTCCCCGGGCCTTTATTTAAGCCCAGTTGCGGTTACACTGTCTGACCTTCTTTTATAGAAGCCTTGAACTTCACAGTGTGGAAGGCCCTTCCACTCCAGTCCCTAGGGTGAGTCAGACTGCTGGAACTTAGCAGGGGACAATTCCAACCAAGAGCCTTAGGAAAAGCAGGAACTCGAAGGAAGACAGCCACGGAGAGCCCTTAGTGACCTTTTTCTGCTGGAGTTACAGACAGGTCTAGAGAGGTTTTGGTGTAGGAAGTTTGGGAAAAATGAAAACCTGTTGGTGGACATTTAGTCTTTTCTGTGACTTGTTATCATCTCTTTTCAGACAGAATCCGGTTCCTCAATAGGTATTGCTTCTCAGTGAAAACAAACTGAAGTCATCTGAGAAAAAGTCAGTCCAGGATCACCAAGAACAGATTTTGTTGTTAGTCGTTTATTTTTTTCTATAATAAACTGTAGGTCTTTGCTGAAAAACTAGAAACATATATGATCATGAGTCTTTTTTTTTTTTTTTTTTTGCACACAGCCTTAGTCTCTCCATGGTATGCAGAATCTTCCCGGCCCAGGGATTGAACCTGTGTCCCGTGCATTAGCAGGCAGATTCTTTACCAGTGAACCACTGTGGAAACACCTTTTATTTTTTTAGTTTAAACGAAGTGCTTTTCAGTGGCAGAGGTTATATGAGGTCGAGGTGAAAGAAGGCTGACAAAAAAGATGTTGATTAGAAATAAATGCTGCAATTATATTGGCTTTAAGGGTTATTTCAAACTTTTAGGAAGAGAAGAAGATATTGAAAACTCTCTTTTTCTTTCTTTTCCCAGAATTTGTAGATACCATGTCTCTCTATATATAACAGAAGCAGAAGATATTAAGAAAATATTCTGAAGATATTAGGAAGAGGTGGCAAGAATACATGGAAGAACTGTACAAAAAAGATCTTCACGACCCAGATAATCATGATGATGTGATGACGAATCTAGAGCCAGACATCTTGGAATGTGAAGTCAAGTGGGCCTTAGAAAGCATCACTACAAATAAAGCTAGTGGAGGTGATGGAATTCCAGTTGAACTGTTTCAATTCCTGAAAGATGATGCTGTGAAAGTGCTGCACTCAATATGCCAGCAAATCTGGAAAACTCAGCAGTGGCCATAGGACTGGAAAAGGTCAGTTTTCATTCCAATTCCAAAGAAAGGCAATGCCAAAGAATGCTCAAACTACCGCACAATTGCACTCATCTCACATGCTAGTAAAGTAATGCTCAAAATTCTCCAAGCCAGACTTCAGCAATACGTGAACCGTGAACTCCCTGATGTTCCAGCTGGTTTTAGAAAAGGCAGAGGAACCAGAGATCAAATTGCCAACATCCGCTGGATCATGGAAAAAAAGAGTTCCAGAAAAACATCTATTTCTGTTTTATTGACTATGCCAAAGTTTTGACTGTGTGGATCACAATAAACTGTGGAAAATTCTGAGAGAGATGGGAATACCAGACCACCTGACCTGCCTCTTGAGAAATCTGTGTGCAGGTCAGGAAGCAACAGTTAGAACTGGACATGGAACAACAGACTGGTTCCAAATAGGAAAAGGAGGAGTACGTCAAGGCTGTATATTGTCACCCTGCTTATTTAACTTACATGCAGAGTACATCATGAGAAACGCTGAACTGGAAGAAACACAAGCTGGAATCAAGATTGCCAGGAGAAATATCAATAACCTCAGATATGCAGATGACACCACCCTTATGGCAGAAAGTGAAGAGGAGCTAAAAAGCCTCTTGTTGAAAGTGAGAGAGGAGAGTGAAAAAGTTGGCTTAAAGCTCAACATTCAGAAAACGAAGATCATGGCATCTGGTCCCATCACTTCATGGGAAATAGATGGGGAAACAGAAGAAACAGTGTCAGACTTTATTTTTTTGGGCTCCAAAATCACTGCAGATGGTGACTGCAGCCATGAAATTAAAAGACGCTTACTCCTTGGAAGAAAAGTTATGACCAACCTAGATAGTATATTCAAAAGCAGAGACATTACTTTGCCGACTAAGGTCCGTCTAGTCAAGGCTATGGTTTTTCCTGTGGTCATGTATGGATGTGAGAGTTGGACTGTGAAGAAGGCTGAGCGCCGAAGAATTGATGCTTTTGAACTGTGGTGTTGGAGAAGACTCTTGAGAGTCCCTTGGAGTGCAAGGAGATCCAACCAGTCCATTCTGAAGGAGATCAACCCTGGGATTTCTTTGGAAGGAATGATGCTAAAACTGAAGCTCCAGTACTTTGGCCACCTCATGCGAAGAGTTGACTCATTGGGAAAGACTCTGATGCTGGGAGGGATTGGGGGCAGGAGGAGAAGGGGACGACCGAGGATGAGATGGCTGGATGGCATCACGGACTCGATGGACGTGAGTCTGAGTGAACTCCGGGAGTTGGTGATGGACAGGGAGGCCTGGCGTGCTGCGATTCATGGGGTCGCAAAGAGTCGGACACGACTGAGTGACTGAACGGAACGGATATATAGTTTCAGGCTAGTTTCCTTGGAAAGCATACTGCCTCCTTCCCCCCACTCAGATCCTTGTTAGGTTTAGCTTAATCATGTGAGGGGCCAAAAAAGCTTTTAAAGCTGATTTCCAGCAGTTTATGATTCCTTGCCAGGAATTAGAGGACTGATTGGCCATGCCCTCTGCAGTCTTCTGGCTGTTTGTGAGAGTATTAAAATGAAACAAAGTACACATGTCTATACAGACACACACACACACACACACACACAGAAAGCTTGCTGAAATACAGTACCATAGACAAATATGTTCACATTAACTCAGTTTTGCTAAAACTCGAAGTGGTTTTATGAAAGGATAAGAAGTCCCATTAGTAGACTGTTTCCTCTTCCTCAGATGGAGATGCCTGCTGATCTCAGCACTTCCCAGAGAGGGAAGCCACAGACCACCTTCGGCCATGGTGGAGAGAAGCCCTGGGTCTTCTGTTGGTCGAGGATGACCCAGAGTCTGTCCATGGGGCCTGGGAATGTTGAGAGGAAATCACAGGACTTTTGTGTTCTTTGCTTTTCAAGTGAACATTAATGAATTCGACAGCTGTGTTTTACTCCCCTTGAGTCCCTCAAACACCCACTCGTCCCCGAAATCAGTTCAAGGGGTGCACAACAGAGTAAGTAGGGAACTAGCTGTTCTGCTGTGTAGCCAAGTGCCAGGGGTGACCTTCTGCAGAGTTCAGGCGACTACTTATTCTGAGTAAAGCAAAACTCCACAGTTCCCTTTCTTGCTATTTATAAGTTTTTCTCTTGTTAATCAAAAGAGCCTAGAAAATTGTATGAATCACAAAGGTATTGAAAAACATCAATACAACACATGTTGAGCCAAAGTTGCCAACATCTAACTTACTCTCTAGTAATGTTTCTACATCGTTTAGTGTTTTAAAGCATACGTTATCAGCCTTTCAGCAAGTCTAACCTGGTTCTGCCTGTGAGAAAGAGACGGTCTCTTTATTCAAATTAAACACAAAGGGTATAATTTCCCATTCTCTTAGGAGGAGAGCAGACTTGAAACAGTCTTTGGAGTTCTATACAAGGCAACTAAAGAAATGGTCGGAGTCATTCATTCTGAAAATATTCTTTGAGTATCGACAACATTTCAGGCATTACTAGTTGCTAGAGAAACAAACACACACAGCCCTGGCCCTCATAGAGCTTCTACTCTAGACTTCTACATATCTGGGATGCTCACACAGCAGGAGGACCAGATTCAAAGTATGCATGCTGAAAAGGTGACCAAGGAAGTCAGGGGTCTGGGAATTAAGTAATATAAAGAATGGCTGAAAGAAATTGGAAAGTTCAGGGACAGTGCAGGTATTATTCTCTGTGGCTCTAGAGGGCGTAAGCCTCACCAAGAGGTGGTGGGTTTCAGTTCAATACAGAAAGGATATAACGTTTAGAATCATCTCAGGATGGAACAATCTGCATTGGAAGGCGGCAGGCACCCTACTCTTATGTGCTGAAGTATCCACCACCTTAAATGCCACTGCTCAGAGCTGTTGTGGAGGCAACTTTTGCAACAGGCAAAGGTTTGCACTAGATGATTCCTGATGAGTCTTCTAGTTCTAGGGTTCTGCATTCCGTAAACCTATGACCAGTGACCTCAGAAGCTACCAGCTTGGTTTAGCAATTCATTCTGCAGCCTGCATATACTGAGGCCGATGAAGCACAGAACTCGCTCTCTCTTTGTTCCAGGTGAAATAACACCATAGAGCAATAGAAACAGCTCCTTCCACTTACCACAGACTCATCTTTAATATCATCTCTCTAGAAAGATGGTTACTGACCAAGGGTTCTATGGAAAAGGTCTTCAAAATTATGCAGTGAGTTGTTCAAAGATACATAGTTCAGGGACCTCCCTGGTGGTCTAGCCGCTAAGACTCTGTGCTCCGGTTCAATCCCTGCTTAGGGAACTAGATCCCACATGCCACAACTAAGTTTGCATGAAGAATGCAGATCTTGTATGTTGCAACTAAGACCTCACACAGCCAAACAAATAAATAGTTTTTAAAGTTTTTTTTTTTTAAGATACATAGTTCATTGATTGCAGAACTGACAATAAGTGCTGCTGTTTGAGTTCAGCTCATTTTCTATGACATGTAGATTGGAAATGGTGAATTTTGAATCATGGTTTGAAGAGTAAGAGGATGGGAATATTTGATTGGGCTGATCACAGGCTGAGTCTAGTATATGGAGTCATTCAGTCCAACTCTTCATGTATTTATTTAATTCCACAACATGCCAGCACCAGACTTCCAAGCTGCCTAGCTATAAGATTCAGACCAGAAAAATCCTAAGCTGCTTTCCCTCCGTTTGCAACTCTCCTTCTTTTCCCTTTCTTCCAGCTCAAACTTGGAGGTCCCATGACTATTTATATAATCAGACACTGTTTCAGAGACTAATGTCTTTGTGAGGAAATGCCCTGTAAATGCTCAAAACCTCAAACAATTTTGAAATCTCTAGTTTCTTTTTTGAAAAATGGAAAGAACAATTAAAGAGATTTGAGGGGGAGAATCTGGCATGCAACACCCTCAGCCAATTTCCAGGGTATTTTCTTTGGAGGATGTGATTACAGCTGTTCAAACTTAAAATTATTTACATTGAACAAAAACCTTGATTTTAAAAAGTCATATGACTATGTATAAACTGAAACATAGCACCGAATCAAGCCCGGCACTTTGAGTGGACATGCATTGCCCATGGGCTAGCGCTTCTGAAGGGAGATTTTCCAGGCTCTGCGTTGGTGGGAAATGATAAACGAAGACTGGAGAATAAGAATTTGCCTAGTGAGTCATACTGGGTTGCAGCTGAATTGGAAAACAGCAGGTAGTCATCAGAAAGGTTTATGTGAAATCTAATGAATCAGAAAGAGAAAGCAAGAGGAAATAGTTTCTTTTCATACAGAGCCAGATTCTCATCTGATGTAAGTTCTGGAGAATTAGCCGACATATGGAAATTATCCCCATGTGGTCATATGGGATGGCGGTATGAGGAATCATTAAAGGAATGGGAATATTTAGCTTTGTGAAAAGAAGATCTGGGTGGGACAGATAGCTCTTTTCAAATATTTAGAAAGTCAGCATGTAGAGAAAGGAACATCGTATGTTGGTCCTAAGGGCAAAACACGGGAGAAAACTGGAGGGAAGGGCTGTGGTTGGCTGTTCTCTTATCTCCTATTAGGGCAAGCAGAACATGGCTACTTCCTCACAGCAAAATAGGCTCCTGCTAAGGGACAGAAAGATGTTTCTGGAGCTGTCCATGAAGAACTGGGATGGAAACTACGGAGGATGACCCAGATATAGGACTGACAGCAGAGTTTCTGCCTACCAGGCATTTGCTGTTCAGTTGCTAAGTCATGTCTGACTCTTTGCAACCCCATGGACTGCAGCACGTCAGGCTCTCTGTCCTCCACTCTCTCCCGGAGTTTGCTCCAACTCATGTCCATTGAATTGGTGATGCCATCCAACCACCTCATCCTCTGTCACCTTCTTCTTCTCCTACCAGGCATAGCTCGACTCCAAATATCAATATCCATACGCAGGTCAGGCAAACAGGCAGCAAGGAGGAATGGGAGGCACCTGGACTTTGTAGAGTCTGAAGGGTCTAGGTTGAAACCCTGGCCCTGCCACTTATTTTCTGTGTAATCTGGGGAGATCTGCACAGCTTCTCTAAGTTGCATTTTCCTAATCTGTAAAACAAAGATTATGTCACATTAGTCTGGGCTTCCTGAATCTGTGTTCTCATCATTATGCTTATAATTAGTCATAACTTCAGTCCATTTAATTGTGTAAGTTGACTATTAACCAGCAAATGACTGCTTGAGGTACATTATTTTGCATTTTATTCAATGTGAAATAAAGTGCACTTGAAGCTGGAAAAAATAAAACAGGAATGATGTCGCCTGTACTAATAGACAGCTGTTAGGTCCACTGGGAATTCACTCTCCCTGCTCTAGGAAAACCAGCATGATGTCCAAGTCCAGCAGAGTCTTTGTGTCAACCAAGGTGACCTGCCTACTGCTGGACAATCAAACTTTGCCTCCATGGAATTTTAAACCTGAGTCGGGTGACCCAAAGATTGAGGCTATTCCTTCTGAGGATGACATCATGAAGGGACTGCGTCTGTCACCTCCTGATGCCCAGCTTCACCCTTGCTCAGGCCTCAGAAAGGGAGAAGGTGTGAAGCGGGCATATTTGGATGGAGGGAAGGAAGGTGGGCACACGCCCTGAGTGCCTGCCCTCAGCAGAAGTACTGGGTGTGGGCTCTTGGGTGCAAAGGAGAGAAGGTATGGATGCTCACATTTCTTCCATCCACAGGCCTGATAGGGTTCTAGGACTCAGAAGGCTTCATCTCTGTCCCAGAGGCCATGACACCTGCAGCATCCAGGGAGCTGTTTAGTGGAAGGAAGGGAGCAAGACTGTTCAGTCAGGAGGACAAAAGGCTTGAGGACAACTTATGCGATGGAGGAGGCGTGTGAGTCATCTTCAAGAGAGACTAGGTTTATCCTCCATGGTCCCAGGAGCAGAACTCCAGGGCAGACCTGTGCCCAAGCCACCATGGCCTCCACTCTGGGTGGCAGAGGCCTTTCCATCAGAGCTGTTCCAAGAAGGAAGGAGCTTCAACCGGAGACTGGGAGTCCACCACGTGGAGAAGTTGGGGAGGCATTTTGGAAACCCATTGGGTGACTGGGCAAGAAATGCACAGAGATTCCTTTCTCCCTCAAGTATCTAAGAAAACACAACCCGAGTCTGAGGGCATGTCGGAGAGGAAAATGAATCAGTTCTCTTTTTCTTAAAATGGGTTTTGTGAGATCTTCATAAATGAAGGAAATGGCAACCCACTCCAGTATTCTTGCCTGGAGAATCCCATGGACAGAGGAGCCTGGTAGGCTACAGTCCACTGGGTTGCAAAGAGTCGGACACGACTGAGCGACTTCACTTCACTTCACTTCACATAAATGTATGAGGGATGATGATGAACCAAAGAAACCCCTCTAAACCAAAAAAGCACGCCCATCGCCAGAGTCAGCTGGCAGGAGTCTGGAGACAGAATCCAACACAACCCGAGTCTGAGGGCATGTCGGAGAGGAAAATGAATCAGTTCTCTTTTTCTTAAAATGGGTTTTGTGAGATCTTCATAAATGAAGGAAATGGCAACCCACTCCATATTCTTGCCTGGAGAATCCCATGGACAGAGGAGCCTGGTAGGCTACAGTCCACTGGGTTGCAAAGAGTCGGACACGACTGAGCGACTTCACTTCACTTCACTTCACATAAATGTATGAGGGATGATGATGAACCAAAGAAACCCCTCTAAACCAAAAAAGCACGCCCATCGCCAGAGTCAGCTGGCAGGAGTCTGGAGACAGAATCCCAGAATCGCAGCACAGCCGACAGGCTGGACAGCATGGAGAACTGTGCTCATTCACCCTTCTGAGTTCCCTGCTGTACACATGTGCAGGTCTTGGGACAGTGACAGGATGTTTATGGCCCAAGGAAAGAATCATGTGTTTGGAGAGAGGCATTTTTACCAACCCCAAACTCAGGATTAACACAGAAAATGTCAGAAATAGTCAGATATAAAAGAAGAGAGAGTGATTGAAGGGATTCCAGCTGTAACTTAGAGGGCTGGCATTCCCCAGGTCTGTGTTGCACCCGGCTGAACGTGTTCCACGGGGCAGACCTACACTGTGAACACCCACATCTGCTTGTCGTCCCGCAGCCGCGTCAGGGTGGGAGGTGGGGTGGGAGGAGGAGGCACTCTGTTCTTGGTGGAGACTTTCACTTTCACTCACCAGTATTTGAGCTGTTGAAAGCAGCTCCTGTAAACTCTTGCTTTCCCTTCCCTGCTCTCTTTTTCTTCTTTTTATTTCCATGGTGCTTTATTGATCCTTTGTCACCACTTCCCCATAGACTGGGGTGAGGGCAGTCATGGGACAGGCAGCAAAAGTGAATGAGTAATATTTCATTGCATATATGTACCACAACTTCTTTATCTGTTCATCTGTCAGTGGAGACACAGGCCTAGAGAACGGACTTGCAGACACAGTGGGGAAGGAGCGGGTGGGAGGAATTAAGGAAGTAGCATGGAAACAAATAAACTACCATGTGTAAAATAGATAGCCAGTGGGAATTTGCTGTATGATGTAGGGAGCTCAAACCCGGTGCTCTGTGACAACCTAGAGGGGGGGGTGGGATAGGAGATGGGAGGGAGGTTCAAGAGGGAGGGGACAGTTGTATACTGATGGCTGATTCATGTTGATGTATGGTGGAAGCCGATACGATACTGTAAAGCAATTATCCTCAAGTTAAAAATAAATAAAATTTTTAAAAGTGAGTGAGGGGAGAGAGAAGTGGAAACAGTTTTTGCCTCCCGTCTTCAGTCTGTGCCACTAAATCCTATTGTCCAAGTGATGTTAAGCCTCATACCACCACATGAAGCCAGAGATATGCCCTCATGATGCGAGCATTGCAGGCTGCCTCCAGATCCAATGAGCTTCTGCTTGATTGTGTTAAACATGTACACACACACACACACACTTTTTATTCAGCTTTAAGAGAATGAATGACTCCATTCTCATTTGAACCAAATATTGGAGGACATATTTCTGATTTGAAAATTACTGCTTAATTTTGTATGCTTTTTGATTAGAAAAACACCAAGTCTGGAGGGCTTATATGCCAGAGAAGGGCATGAGAAGGAAGGAAGGTGAAGCCAGGAGGAACCCTTGACAAACAATTTCAATGGAGCTTTGTATTTTCAAAGCAGTTTTACATCATGAAGTGGCCCACCCAGTGATCCCGGGAAAGTAGGTCAGCACAATATTTTCACAGGTGAGGAAACTGAGATACAGTGTTCGGGGGTTCACCCCACACGTACAACTCGGGTAGGAACACAAATTTCCGGGTTTCCATCCGGACACGCTCAAGTAGACTGCCTTCTTCCCAGAAAGAAAATATAGGCAGTTAGCAGCTTATATTTTATGTTTTTATATGCTAACTAGGCTAACCCTTGGTTGCTGGAGACCAAGAAGTCTTACAAAGGAACATTGACGGGTAGATCTTTTCCAACCTAGTCAACAGTTCAGGCGCTCTGTTCTGGGCATATGGTAGCCAGGGCCACTTCTGCAGAATCAGGTTGGGAAGCCTGGGTTCAAAGAGTGCATGGCCTGACTTTGCGAGAATCATTTAAAATCTGAGCCTTGCTTTTCATCCTCAAAATGAAGACAGTGTTTTTGGAAAGTTTTGCATGTGAAAATGCAGAAAGACAGAAAATAGTTAAATCACTCATACTTTGTGCTTTCTGGAAGTGAAAATGTTAGTTGCTCAGTCGTATCCAACTCTTTGGGACCCCATGGACTGTAGCCTGCCAGGTCCTGCTGTCCACGGATTCTCTAGAATCCTGGAGTGGGTTGCCATGCCCTTCTCCAGGGGATCTTCCTGACCCAGGGATCGAACTCAGTCTCCTACACTGGCAGGTGGATTACTTCCTATCTGAGCCATGAAGGAAGCCCTGTGCTTTCTGAAGAGGGAGGGGCAGTGTTTCCTTCTCCTCCTCTTCAGTGTCATCCCAGAGCTTGAGGCATAGTTTCTAGGCCCATGCCAAGACATAATATATATTTACTTAAATGTATGTAAAAGCCACACATTACAATTTTTAATGAAAATGGAATCATGCCGTACATGTTGTTCTATAATTTATTCCTTTACTCTATAGTGTGGTATCATCCCATTTCATACTGATCCTGCTTGAATGGTTGCAAAATGCTCCATTGCCTGGATGTTACATAATTTGTTTAGCGATTCCTTTTTCTATACTTTTTTGTAAAATCCAAGGGAAATAATACATGAGAAGTGCTTTGTAAGGCTTGGTTTAAATATAGTGGATTCTTTTCATTAATGACCAAATATAAATAACCTAACTATATTGGTTTTAACTTCTAAGCTCTCAATGTATTTAACACTCAGTAGATAGACAGAGAAAGAAGTATTATGCCTCTTGCAAGGCAGTCACCATCATCATTTGAAAACTGACTTATTGCATGGATTTAGAAGAAACTGTTGATAGCTGAACGTACAAGGCAACATATAATGGGTTCTCTCAAAGGGGAAAATTCATTTTTATCCAATGAGTAACCTCTACTTATTCAGCTGATAATTTATATTCTAAAGTAGATTATTTAAATCCCATACCTTATTCTTATAAGTAAATCAGCATTGAAGGTTAAAAACATAAAGTCAAGTGTGTGAAATAAAGGTGTATTGATGTGCTCTGATACACAGAATAAAGATGAGCTTTTGTTTCTTTGTTTTGTATATGTGTCTGTTATGTTTGTCTTAAATAGTCCCTGAACTAGCAGTGGAGTAACAGCAGGTCTTTTTTGTCAAAGGACAGAATTGGAATTTTTACTAAGAAAGCAGAAGCTGAATATTCTCTCTGATATGCTATCCACAAATTGAAAATAAAATGGAGCAATAATATTCTTAAAAGCAAGCTTGCTTTTAGGAGGAACATGTGAGTCTTGGCTTTAATTTTCCAAGTTCCTTATATATGTTAATTAATGTTGATTAACTGGACGATTTTCCACTTCATTTTGTCTGTTCAACACAAGAGATGGTACAAAACAGAATCTGCCTTATTCCATGTCTTAGGCACTCCCCTGGTGGCTCAGACGGTAAAGAAACCTGCCTGCAATGTGGGAGACCTGGGTTTGATCCCTAGGTCGGGAGGATCCCTTAGAGAAGGGAGTGGCACCCCACTCCAGAATTCTTGTCTGGAGAATCCCCATGGAGAGAGGAGCTTGGTGGGCTACAGTCCATGGGATTGCAAAGAATTGGACATGACTGATAGACTACCACATTTTCATGTCTGAGGGTAAGCAGTGACATTTAATGGGACCTTCTCCAAAAGACAGAGTTGGGATATACGGTTTGTAATCCCCCTCAAAACCAATGCAATCATTTTTCTTGTCCAAGGGCTGAAAGACAGAGGTTCAAGGGCAAGTAGCCTTTGCTCCTTGCCACTCCGGTAAAAGTTCAAAACCATAGGCTGCCCCTTAGATCTCTGAGGCCACACCCCCAAGTACTTGGAAGGGATGTTGCTAACACTGCAGCTGAGCCTTGACCCTGACCAGCAGGCCAGTGGGTGTGAGACAGCCATCAGCTCAGGGTGACTAACTTCTCAACCTTTATTCCTCCATGTCTTCATGGGAGATACTGTTCACAAGCACAGCCCATGGTCACAGAGACACACAACTATGGGAAATGGCACCTTTGCTTTGTCACCCAGGCAAGAAAGCACATCAAAATGCAATTGAGGGAACGTGACATTAACCTGGAAATAGTCTTTAATCCTTCTGATGCAAAACTATGACACTTTGTTCATAAGTGATTGTTACCCACCTGTGTAGGCCAGTGGGACATCTCGGGACCGTTGGACAAGGTCAACGTACACTCGTCTCTTTCACGTCTGAACTCTCTGACTCTGTGAAAGAAACAAAGATCCCAGTCACAACCGGGCAGTGATTCCTCATGGGCTTTTGATCGGCCAAAGTGATTTTGTACAGAAACACCCAGAAAGCTGGCAGGGGACGAGTCTTTCTCACATGTAAGAGATAACATTTCCTAACATGTGGCCTGGAGAGAATTCTCCTCTGCTCCTTCACCCACTTCACAAACGCTGAAAAACTTCTGCCCCAAGCTGCAGGTGAATGAGGCAGTTACAGATGACAGGTGGAAATGCAGTTCCACACTGTGAAAAATGCATCTGAGGGAAGGTCCACAGAGGACGAGACCCAAGGAAGCCAAGAAGACCAAATATCACACATTTAACTAGCAAATGTTACTTAAATATCTGATATCTCCCCCCACTCCATCTCTCTTTTTTTTTTTTTTTAGTTCTAAGTCACTGATTAAAGGTTGTTTACAGATTGCCTCTTCTATCTAAATTCATCCAGAGAAGGTGGTATGGCACATGGAACTCTGCTCAATGTTATGTGGCAGCCTGGACAGGAGGGGGTTTGGGGAAGAATGGGTACCTGTATATCATGTACATGTATGGCTGGATCCCTTCTGCTTCACTGTGAAACTATCAACACATGGTTTATGTATCTGCTATACTCTAATCCAGGGGCCTCCCTGGTGGCTCACATAGTGAAGAATCTGCCTGCAATACAGAAGACACAGGTTCAATTCCTGGGTTAGGAAGATCCCCTGGAGGAAATGGCAACCCACTCCAGTATTATTGCTTGGAAAATTCCACAGACAGAGGAGCCTCTGGGCTACAGTCCATGGGGTCGCAAGGAGTTGAACACGACTGAAGTGACTAATACCTCACTTTCTTTTGCCTCAATACAAAATAAAATGTTTATATATATATTTATATACACACACATGTTTAAAAAAAAAGTGCTTGTGGAGTGTGTCTCTGAAGGTTCTCAGTCTGCTGTCACCTTGAGGGAAGGGGAGAGGGGACTCTTTGCACAGAGCTCCCCCCTTGCCTGTGGGCATGCATGCTCAGTCACTTCAGTCGTGTCTGACTCTTTATGACCCCATGGACTGTAGCCTACCAGGTTCCTCTGTCCATGGATTCTCCAGGCAAGAACACTTGAAGTGGGTTGCCGAGCCCTCCTTCAGGGGATCTTTCTGACTCAGGGATCAAACCCGGGTCTCCTGCGTTGCAAACAGATTCTTGACCACTGAGCCACAGGGGAAGCCCCAGGCTCCCATCACCCAACCTCAAATCTGTTTTTTCAGGATTGGTGAATGTTTCCATGTCTCCTGCTGGATGCTGATCCCACATGCACTCAAGTGTTCATAGGCAGAAGCGACATGTCACTAAACGCTGCTGCCCACTGAGCTCTTGATTTGCTCGGATAGGAGCCCCGCGCAATGGCCTGCTGAGCTAATCTCCACAGCAGAGGAAACAGGAAGTTACCTTCATCTTAGTTACTCTCATTCCGGAAGACGCTCTCTAGTCAGCCTTGTGTTTGTGAAACATGAAAGTACATGCTGTAAAAATGTTCTGCATATAAATGAAATAATGCAAAGCAATCATTATGCTTGTTAAAAAGGCAACAATATGATTATGACGTGAAAAGTGCTAATAGTGAATAAAATACGTTTTGACTTGTTCAAAATGACTTACCTCTTTCTTAAATGCGCTGGGTGCAGCTAAAACACGGGAAGGTGGCACACTGAAGGAGCATATAAGAGGCAGAAAGTGAAACACGATTGAGACAAGAGCCAACCCCCCCAAAGTCAAGTTTACTGTGTTATCTATGCTGACTGACTGTCAATCTGTTCAAATTAGCAGGTTAATTGCCAGATCTCCAGTTTACTTCAGGCTGTGAAGATGGGAGTTTGTGTGTCAAAATTAGATGCTCCATAAATGGCTCTTTTGATAGTATCTTCAGCTTCATCTCCTTTCCTAAGTAGAGCTATTAAAGTAGCTTCTACAGGGACAGCAATCTTTCCAACTAAAGGAAAATAGCTTAAATGCTTAATGGGTCCAATTCTCTGGAGAAGCCCCAGGGTGAGGACGCTGGGTGTGAGTATTTAGCAAGTAGTCCCTACAGGAACCTGGGGTTGGGTAGAGCAAGGGGTCGGCGAGGAGACTGAGCGCCTCTGCTCCCACCTTCAGGGTGCTTTGGAAGCATAATGGGGACCATGAATAATCACCCTCAGTCCTGAAGAGCTCTCAGCCTGGCAGGCCAGCTCAAGATCTTCCTCTTCTTATATCTCCATTCTATTCAATCTCCAACCCAGCTCCCTGCCACACATTCCCCATCTCGGCCCCTGTCTTTCCATCCCACTCCCAGAGAAACATCAAAGGAATCACCCAGGAAGCCTTCCTCTCCTCCCTCCATGCTTACATACCACTGCCCACCCACACACATTCTCTCTTCCTTCCACTGTCTGGGGTTCACTCCTATACCTGGCCTTCGGATCCCATCCCTTCATGATCCTCAGGGGCTTCAGACCACTCTCCAGTACAACTTCCCTTCTCTCCTTTATATTCAACTGGCCTCTTTCAACTGGAGAGTTTCCACTGACATTAAACACTGAAAATGCCATCTGACCAGAGTGGGCTTGCTGGGTTAAATACAGGGGGAACAAATGAGCCTCCCAGATGCTGCTAGTGGTGAGGAGCCTGCCTGCCAATGCAGGAGACATAAGAGATGTGGGTTCAGTCCCTGAGTCAGGAAGATCCCCTGGAGGAGGAAATGTCAACCCACCCCAATATTCTTGCCTGGAGAATCCCATGGACACAGGAGCCTATCGGGCTACAGTCCATGGGGTCGCTAAGTGTCAGACACGACGATGCAACTTAGCATGAACAACAAATAATCTTTTAGTATATGTCCCCAGTATTGCACTGGATATACTTGTACTGGAAGGTATTTGTTGCTTATCTGCAGTTCAAATTTGACTGGGCATCCTTCATCTTCCTCTGTGTGTGTGTGTGTGTGTGTTTGTGTGTGAGATATCTAGCAGCCATACACCAGAGAGGTGTTTCTTGACCATTCACTGTATAAAATAATATTCCCCCTATGGATAGTTTCTATCACCTATCTTCACTTTTTTTTTTATCTCCATACACTATCATCAGTGGGTGTGTTATGAATTTATATGTTTAGTGATTGTCTCTGTCCCTTCTCACTAGAAAGTGAATTCCACTGGAACAAGATTTCTTAAGTCTTTGCTACGTTGCCTAAATCAGGCTGAGTACAAGGTAATTGTCTGATAGATACGTGTTGAACAAATATATGCGTGAGTCTCTCTCTTTTTAAAACAATGTCACACAACCCCATAGTCCTCCTATATCTACTCCTCCGTCTCCCCCATCCACTTCAGAAACCGACTTTGTAACAGATCTTAACATGCATTGTCCCGGTGGGTTCATCCTAGTTCCGCTTCTTCCCACTCCAGCCTGGCTCCACTCTTACTATTCCATCAAAGCAGCTTGAAGGTCATGGGTTAATTTCACGTTGTTAAGTCACATGGCTATTTTTCACCCCCAGCTAATCTCTCCGCAAAAGTTGATGCTGTTGCTCACTCCCCGCTTCACGAAATAAGCCCCTTATTTCCCTGGCACTGCCTCTTCTGGGCTTTCCTTCCACCTCCATAATCACTTCCATTGCCAGTTTTCCCTTCTCAACCTGGCTATTAAAGTTTGACTTTAGTCCTAGGCCCTCTTCTCTTTCCAGTTCACGTTCTCTCCTCCAGGTAAACTCTCTGTGTCTTCAACCACCATTTATTTGCTGATGACTCCCAAAGCTGGGCTTCTCTGATAGCTTAGCTGGTAAAGAATCCATCTGCAATGCAGGAGACCCAAGTTTGATCTTGAGTTGGGAAGATCCCCTGGAGAAGGGATAGGCTACCCACTTCGGTATTCTTGGCCTTCCCTTGTGGCTCAGCTGGTGAAGAATCTGCCTGCAATGTGGGAGACATGGGTTTGATCCCTGTGCTGGGAAGATCCCCTGGAGAAGGAAAAGACTACTCACTCCTGTATCCTGGCCAGGAGAATTCCACGGACTGTATAGTCCATGGGGTCACGAAGAGTCGGATCTGACTAAAATCTGTACATCCAGCCTGAAATTGCCCTCTTAGGTCCAGACCTATATGCCTATTTGGTATGTCCACTGAATGTCTCAAAGTTATCTCAGGCTCAATTATTTAAGACTAATTTAATGTATCTTCTGCTTACCTAGGGCTTCCCAGCTGGCATTAAATTTAGGGCTGAAAGGTCCTTCACACACATTTGGTCTGATCCTTTCCTTCCAAATAAGGACAGGAAATAAAGTTCCAGAGAGGAGCATGGAATGACTAGAGCCACACAGCTCTTTAACAGCAGGGCTAGAAGATAAATGCCTAAATCTAAAATCATACCTCTTGACCCAACTGAAGAGTGAATAACTAATGAGAAATAAAGTGACTTGAGAATTAACATAGCTCTAAAGACATGGAGGAGGGATCAGAATGAGGCTGAGGCAGATGAAAGGAGTTGAACCAGCCCACCAATCAACCAGCAAACGTTCCCACAAAAGAACTAGTGAGCCTTCAGACACTAGAAGCAGGAACTTTGTCAAGGAGCTTTTCAACTAGATTGAAATAACTTCTGGAAAAATAGTCAGTGCATGTGAATTGGACCTGGGTGGGGGTGGTAAACCAACTGCTCAGAATGTAAGGGAACAAGTGGGTCCTGACCAGACTTACCAAGTGGGAGTCCACCTTCTATTGAGTCAGCCATATAAGCCAACTGTTGTACGTGGGTAAGTTGCTCAGTCGTGTCTGACTTGCGACCCCAAGGACTGTAGCCCACCCGGCTCCTCTGTCCATGGGGATTCTCCAGGCAAGAACACTGAGTGGATTGCCATGCCCTCCTCCAGGGGATCTTCCCAACCCAGGGATCAAACCTGAGTCTCCTGAATTGCAGGTGGATTCTTTACCGTCTGAGCCACCGGGGAAGCCCAAGCCAACTGTTACCACCTGAGAGTCTCACAAAGAATCCTTCTGGCTTCTATGAGTCCCTGAAGAAATAGAAAACTTTCAACTGGATGTCCACTGAAAGTTACAAAGTTAGGGCCCCAGATTCAAGGCACCACTGCTTCCTGAACAATTAGGTAAAGCTAACATCAGAAAGAGCCTGGTCCATTGCCTTTCAAAGGAAATCCCAAACTACTGAGCACAATTCATACTCAGAAATTAAACTTAACATTCAATGGCCAAGGGAAGCTTTCTGGAGGACACTGCTACTAAGATCAAGAGAGGCTGAGTAAACACCCTGTGTGTGCTTATCACCACAGGCATTGAAGTGTAAATGAGTGTGAATGTTGCCTTTTGGTGTCCAAAGACCTGACAAGATTCTTTTCCAAATGGGATTGAAATTATTAGTAAATCTGTTGAGCTGAGAGACACTCTTTATCAGCTGTAAGTATTTTTAATTGGTTTCCAGGGAACACCTGTGTTAGGGTTATAAGCATCAAAGGTGATAAACAACTTAATTATCCTCTTAGAACCATTAGGAAAAAGTATCACTGTTGGTGAGCTTCCTTTCATGCCTCCTTTTGAAATATCATCCTGCCACTATTGTGGGGCTATTTGTAGTTTGTTTCTCAGAGCTTTGATCCTTCCTTCATAAAAAGAAAAGGCAGTTAGAAGTCGATTCATGAAGTTAATAACGTTTATACTGGTCAGATATATCTTAAGTTACCACTGAAGAGCTTCTTCTTGGAGAAGTTAAAGAGAATCAGAAGACTTTGTGAGGAGGGATGAGGCATGAAAGCCTAGGAGGAGCTGGAAAGGCCTGGAAATGGGACCCATTCTTTATCATGATGGTTTCCGTGAAAAAGGAAGTTGGCAATTGGGAGGTTTTCAAAAGGAGGAAGGAAAGAGTTTCACATTTTGTTCATTTCCAATCACTATTTTGGGGTCTTCCCTGGTGGCTCAGACTGTAAAGAATCTGACTACAATGCAAGAAACCACAGTGCAATCCCTGCATCAGGAAGATCCCCTAGAGGAGGAAATGGCAACCTACTCCAGTATTCTTGTCTGGAGAATCCCATGGACAGAGGAGCCTGGTGGGCTACAGTGCATGGGGTTGCAAAGAGTTGGATACCACTGAGTGTCTAACACTGTCACTGATTACTGCCTTTAAATTTTATTCATGAAGAAAAATGGAAATACAGAAGTAGAGTATGGGAGTTGTTAGTAAACCAGACTCTGTTCAATGTACTTTCCTCCCTCAGGTTCCATCTTTGGAGCAGGAAGGCTTTTTCACTTTCTAGAGTCTACTCAAATACAACATTCCTGGGAGGATTTCTTATTTTTTTTAATTTTGACCGTAACAGAGAACAATAACCTTTCTGTAGAGAACAAAGAACAAGCAGGAAGTGGGATTTGAATAGAGGCCAAAGATGGATTTTCCCAAATTCAGTTTTGTTCAGGACTAACCCTGAGTTGCTTAGCATTTTGGTCTTGCCTCTTTTTTTTTCTGTTGAAGGATAATTGCTTTACAGAATTTTGTTCTTTTCTCTCAAACCTCAACATGAATCAGCCATGGGTATACATATATCCCCTACCTTTTGAAACTCCCTCCTATCTCCCTCCCCATCCTACCCCTCTAGGTTGATACAGAGCCCCTGTTTCAGTTTCCTGAGCCATACACCAAATTCCCATCGGCTATCTATTTTATATACAGTAATGTAGGTTTCCATGTTATTCTTTCTATACATCGACTCTCTCCTCCCCCCCTCCCCATGTCTATGTCTATTCTCTATGTCTGATTCTCCATTGCTGTCCTGTAAATAAATTCTTCAGTACCATTTTCCTAGAGTCCTTACATATGCGTTAGAATACAATATTAATCTTTCTCTTTCTGACTTACTTCACTCTGTATAATAGATTCAGGTTCATTCAGCTTATTAGAACTGACTCAAATGTGTTCCTTTTTGTGGCTGAGTAACATCCGCTAGATCATCAAAAAAGCAAGACAGTTCCAGAAAAACATCTATTTCTGCTATATTGACTATGCCAAAACCTTTGACTGTGTGGATCACAATACACTGTGGAAAATTCTGAAAGAGATGGGAATACCAGACCACCTGACCTGCCTCTTAAGAAACCGATATGCAGGTCACGAAGCAACAGTTAGAACTGGACATGGAACAACAAACTGGTTCCAAGTAGGAAAAGGATTACGTCAAGGCTGTATATTGTCACCCCGCTTACTTAACTGATATGCAGAGTACATCATGAGAAACGCTGGGCTGGAAGAAGCACAAGCTGGAATCAAGATTGCCAGGAGAAATATCAATAACCTCAGATATGCAGATGATACCACCCTTATGGCAGAAAATGAAGGGGAACTAAAAAGCCTCTTGTTGAAAGTGAAAGAGGAGAGTGAAAAAGTTGGCTTAAAGCTCAACATTCAGAAAACGAAGATCACGGCATCTGGTCCCATCACTTCATGGAAAATAGATGGGGAAACAGTGGAAACAGTGTCAGACTTTATTTTGGGGGGTTCCAAAATCACTGTAGATGGTGACTGCAGCCATGAGATTAAAAGATGCTTACTCCTTGGAAGGAAAGTTATGACCAAGCAAGACAGCATATTAAAAAGCAGAGACATTACTTTGCCAACAAAGGTCCGTCTAGTCAAGGTTATGGTTTTTCCTGTGGTCATGTATGGATGTGAGAGTTGGACTGTGAAGAAGGCTGAGTGCCGAAGAATTGATGCTTTTGAATTGTGGTGTTGGAGAAGACTCTTGAGAGTCCCTTGCACTGCAAGGAGATCCAACCAGTCCATCTTAAAGGAGATGAGTCCTGGGTGTTCATTGGAAGGACTGATGCTAAAGGTAAAACTCCAATACTTTGGCCACCTCATGTGAAGAGTTGACTCATTGGAAAAGACCCTGATGCTGGGAGGGACTGGGGGCAGGAGGAGAAGGGGACAACAGGATGAGATGGCTGGATGGCATCACCGACTCGATGGACATGAGTTTGAGTGAACTCTGGGTGTTGGTGATGGACAGGGAGGCCTGGTATGCTACGATTCATGGGGTCGCAAAGAGTCGGACATGACTGAGGGACTGAACTGAACTGAACTGAATATTCCATTGTGTATACATAAGAATTGTGGTGTTGGAGAAGACTCTTGAGAGTCCCTTGCACTGCAAGGAGATCCAACCAGTCCATCTTAAAGGAGATGAGTCCTGGGTGTTCATTGGAAGGACTGATGCTAAAGGTAAAACTCCAATACTTTGGCCACCTCATGTGAAGAGTTGACTCATTGGAAAAGACCCTGATGCTGGGAGGGACTGGGGGCAGGAGGAGAAGGGGACAACAGGATGAGATGGCTGGATGGCATCACCGACTCGATGGACATGAGTTTGAGTGAACTCTGGGTGTTGGTGATGGACAGGGAGGCCTGGTATGCTACGATTCATGGGGTCGCAAAGAGTCGGACATGACTGAGGGACTGAACTGAACTGAACTGAATATTCCATTGTGTATACATACACTACTTCTTCATTCATTCAGCTGTCGATGGATATCTAGGTTGCTTCTATGTTCTAGCTATTGTCAATAGTGCTGCCGTGAACAGTGGAATCCATGTGTCTTTTCTAATTTTGGTTTCCTCAGGGTATATGCCTAGGAGTGGGATTGCTGGGTCAAATGGTGATTTTATTCCTGTTTTTTTTAAGGAATCTCCATACCGTCTTCCATATTGGCTGTCTCAATCTACATTCTAACCAACAGCACAAGAGCATTCCTTTTTCTCCACGCCCTTTCCAGCATTTTTTTTTTTGTAGACTTTTTGATAAGGGCCATTCTAACCGATGTGAGGTAGTATCTCATTGTAGTTTTGATTTGCATTTCTCTAATAATGAGCGATGTTGAGCATCTTTTCATGTGCTTATTAGCATATGTATGTCTTCATTGGAGAAATGTCTGTATAGGTCCTTTTACCAATTTTTGATTGGGTTGTTTGTTTTTCTGGTATTGAGTTTTATGAGCTGCTTGTATATTTTGGAAACTAATCCTTTATCAGTTGTTTCATTTGCTATTACTTTCTCCCATTCTGAGTGTTGTCTTTTCACCTTGCTTATAGTTTCCTTTTCTGTGCAAAAGCTTTTAAGTTTAATCAGGTCCCACTTGTCTACTTTTTTCTTTATTTCCATTACTCTAGGAGCTGGGAAATAGAGGGTTTTGCTTTGATTTATGTCATTGAGTGTTCTGCCTGTGTTTTCCTCTAAAAGTTTTATAGTTTCTGGTCCTACATTTAGGTCTTTGATCCATTTTGTGTTTATCTTTGCATATGGTGTTAGGAAGTGTTCTAATGTCATTCTTTTACATGTAGTTGTCCAGTTTTCCCAGTACCATTTATTGAAGAGAGTGTCCTTGCCCCATTGTATATTCTTGCCTCCTTTGTAAAAAAAAAAGTTACCTATAAGTTCATGGGTTTATTTCTGGGCTTTCTATCTTGTTCCATTGGTCTATATTTCTGTTTTTGTTCCATTACCATACTGTCTTGATGACTTAGCTTTGTAGTATAACCTGAAGTCAGGAAGGTTAATTTCTCTGACTCCAGTCTTCTTTCTAAAAACTATTTTGGCTATTCAGGGTCTTTTGTGTTTCCATATGAATTGTGAAATATTTTTGTTCTAGTTCTTTGAAAAATGTCATTGGTAATTTGATAGGGATCACATTGAATCTGTAGATTGCATTTGATAGTATAGTCATTTTCACAATATTGATTCTTCCTACTCAGGAACAAGGAATATCTTTCCATCTGTTTATGTTGCCTTTGATTTCTTTAATTAGTAAGGTGAAGTCACTCAGTCATGTCTGACTCTTTGTGACCCCATGGACTGTAGCCTACCAGGCTCCTCAGTCCATGGAATTTTCCAGGCAAGAGTACGGAGTGGGTCACCATTTCCTTCTTTCATTAATGTCTTACAATTTTCTGTGTACAGTTCTTTAGTCTCCTTCACTTCAGTTCAGTTCAGTCGCTCAGTTGTGTCTGACTCTTTGCAACCCCATGAATTGCAGCACGGCAGGCCCCCTGTCCATCACCAACTCCTGGAGTTTTCTCAAACTCATGTCCAGCGAGTCGGTGATGCCATCCAGCCATCTCATCCTCTGTCGTCCCCTTCTCCTCCTGCCCCCAATCCCTCCCAGCATCGGGGTCTTTTCCAATGAGTCAACTCTTCGCATGAGGTGGCCCAAGTATTGGAGTTTCAGCTTTAGCATCAGTCAGTCCTTCCAATGAACACTCAGGATTGATCTCCTTTAGAATGGACTGGTTGGATCTCCTTGCAGTCCAAGGGACTCTCAAGAGTCTTCTCCAACAACACAGTTCAAAAGCATCAATTCTTTGGTGCTCAGCTTTCTTCACAACTCTCACATCCATATGTGACCACTGGATCACATGATGTGATCCATCCATGTGTCCAACTCTCACATCCATACATGACCACTGGAAAAACCATAACTTTGACTAGACGGACCTTTGTTGGCAAAGTAATATCTCTGCTTTTCAATATGCTATCTAGGTTGGTCTAACTTTCCTTGCAAGGAAAGGAGTAAGCATCTTTTAATCTCATGGCTGCAGTCACCATCTGCAGTGATTTTGGAGCCCCCCAAAATAAAGTCTGACACTGTTTCCACTGTTTCCCCATCTATTTTCCATGAAGTGATGGGACCAGATGCCGTGATCTTAGTTTTCTGAATGTTGAGCTTTAAGCCAACTTTTTTACTCTCCTCTTTCACTTTCACAAGAGGCTTTTTAGTTCCTCTTCATTTTCTGGCATACTGGTGGTGTCATCTGCATATCTGAGGTTACTGATATTTCTCCAGGCAATCTTGATTCCAGCTTGTGCTTCTTCCAGCCCAGCTTTTCTCATGACGTACTCTGCATGTAAGTTAAGTAAGCAAGGTGACAGTATACAGCTTTGATGTACTCCTTTTCCTATTTGGAACCAGTTTGTTGTTCTATGTCCAGTTGAACAACTGTTGCTTCCTGACCTGCATATTGGTTTCTTAAGAGGCAGGTCAGGTGGTCTGGTATTCCCATCTCTTTCAGAATTTTCCACAGTTTATTGTGATCCAAACAGTCAAAGGCTTTGGCATAGTCAATAAAGCAGAAATAGATGTTTTTCTGGAAATCTCTTGCTTTTTCCATGATCCAGCGGATGTTGGCAATTTAATCTCTGGTTCCTCTGCCTTTCTAAAACCAGCTTTAACATCAAGAAGTTCATGGTTCACATATTGCTGAAGCCTGGCTTGGAGAATTTTGAGCATTACTTTACTAGTGTGTGAGATGAGTGCAATTGTGCAGTAGTTTGAGCATTCTTTGGCATTGCCTTTCTTTGGGATTGGAATGAAAATTGACCTTTTCCAGTCCTGTGGCCAGTGCTGAGTTTTCCAAATTTGCTGGTATATTGAGTGCAGCAATTTCACAGCATCATCTTTTAGGATTTGAAATAGCTTAACTGGGATTCCATCACCTCCACTAGCTTTGTTCATAGTGATGCTTTCTGAGGCCCACTTGACTTCACATTCCAGGATCTCTGGCTTTATTTTAGATCTCTGGCTTTATTTCTTTTTGTTGCAATGGTGAATGGAATTGATTCCTTAATTTCTCTTTTTGATCTTTCATTGTTTCTATATAGAAATGCAAGTGATTTCTGTGTATTGATTTTGTATCCTGCAACTTTGCTAAATTCACTGAGTAGCTCTAGTAATTTTCTGATACTATCTTTAGGGTTTTCTATGTACAGTATCATGTCATCTGCAAACAGTGAGAGCTTTACTTCTTTTTTTCTGATCTGTACTCCTTTTATTTATTTTTCTTCTCTGATTGCTGTAGCTAGAACTTCCACAACTGAGTTGAATAATAGTGGCGAGAGTGGACACCCTTGTCTTGTTCCTGATCTCAGGGGGAATGCATTCAGTTTTTCACCACTGAGAATGATGTTTGCCATAGCCTTGCCATCTATGGCCTTTACCATGTTGAGGTAGGTTCATTCTATGCCCAGTTTTTAAAGAGTTTTAATCATAAATGGGTGCTGAATTTTGTCAAAGGCTTTTTCTGCATCTACTGAGATGATCATATAGCTTTTATCTTTCAATTTGTTAATATGGTGTATCACATTGATTGATTGATTTGCATATATTGAAGAATACTTACAGTCTTGGAATAAGCCCAACTTGATCATGGTGTATAAGTTTTTTGATGTGTTGCTGAATTCTGTTTGCTAAAATTTTGTTGAGGATTTTTGCACCTATGTTCATCAGTGATTTTGGCCTGTAATTTCTTTTTTTGTGTTGTCTTTGTCTGGTTTTGGTATCAGGATGATGGTGTCTTCATAGAATGAGTTTGGAAGTGTTTCTTCCTCTGCAATTCTTTGAAAGAGTTTTAGAAGGATAGGCATTAGCTCTTCTCTAAATATTTGATAGAACTGTCCTGTGAAGCAGTCTAATTCTGGGCTTCTGTTTTGGGGGAGATTTTTGATCACAGCTTCCATTTCAGTGCTTTTAATTGGGTTATTCATAATTTCTACTTCTTCCTGGTTCAGTCTTGGACGATTGAACTTTTCTAAGATCTGTTCATTTCTTCCAGATTATCCATTTTATTGCCACATAGTTGTTCATAATAGTCTCTTATCATCCTTTGTATTTCTGCATTGTCTTTTGTAACGTCTCCTTTTTCATTTCTAATTTTGTTGATTTGATTCTTTTCTCTCTTTTTCTTGAGGAGTCTGGCTAAAGGCTTGTCAATTTTGTTTGTCTTCTCAAAGAACCAGCCTTTAGCTTTATTAATCTTTACTATTGTTTCTTTCATTTCTTTTTCATTGATTTCTGCTCAGATTTTTATGATTTCTTTCTTTCTACTAATTTTGGGTTTTTTTGGATCTTCTTTTTCCAGTTGTTTTAGGTGAAATTTAGGCTATCTGTTTGATGTTTTTCTTGTTTCTTGAGGTAGGATTGTATTGCTATAAAATTCCCTTTTAGGACTGCTTTTGCTGCATCCCATAGGTTTTGAGTTGTTGTGTTTTCATTGTCATTTGTTTCTAGAAATTTTTTGATTTCCCTTTTGATTTCTTCAGTAATATGTTGGTTATTTAGAAACACATTGTTTAATCTCCATCTGTTTCTGTTTCTTACGGTTTTTTTTTTTTTTTCCTGGTAGTTGATATCTAGTCTCATAGCGTTGTGGTCAGAAAAGATGCTTGATATGATATTAATTTTCTTAAATTTACTGAGGTTTGATTTGTGACCCAAGATGTGTTCTATCTGGAGAATGTTCCATGTGCATTTGAGAAGGTGTATTCTTCTGCATTTGGATGGAATGTCCTGAAGATATCAATGAGATCCATCTCATCTGTATCATTTGAGACTTGTGTTTCCTTATTAATTTTCTGTTTTGATGATCTGTTCACTGGTGTGAGTGGGGTGTTAAAGTCTCCTACTATTATTGTGTTACTGTAACTTTCTCCTTTTATGTCTGTCAGTGTTTGTTTTATGTATTGAGGTGCTCCCATGTTGGGTGCATAGATATTCACAATTGCTTTGTCTTCTTCTTGGATTGACCCCTTGATCATTATGTAGTGTCCTTCCTTATCTTTGTAATCTTTATTTTAAGGTCTGTTTTGTCTGATATGAGGATGGCTACTCCAGCTTTCTTTTGCTTCCCATTTGCATGGAATATATTTTTCCATCCTGTCACTTTTGGTCGATATGTGTCTTTAGGTCTGAAGTGGGTTTCTTGTAGACAGCATATGTATGGATCTTGCTTTTGTGTCCATTCAGCCAGCCTGTGTCTTTTGGTTGGAGCATTTAATCCATTTACATTTAAAATAATTATTGATATACGTGTTCATATTGCCATTTTCTTAGTTGTTTAGGGTTGATTTTGTAGCTCTTTTTTCTTCTCTTGTATTTCTTTACTATATAAGTCCCTTTAACGTTTGTTTCATTTGGTGGTACTGAATTCTCTTAACTTTTTCTTGTCCAAAAAGATTTTTTTCTCCCTCAATTTTGAATGAGATCCTTGCCAGGTACAGTAATCTTGGTTTTAGGTTTCTCCCTTTCAGTACTTTAATATATCTGGCCATTCCCTTCTGGTCTGCCGAGTTTCTGCTAAAAGATCAGCATTAAGTCTATGGAGTTTCCCTTGGGGTTCCCTTCTATGTAACTTGTTGTTTCTCCCTTGCTGCTTTTAATATTCTTTCTTTGTGTTTAGTCTTTGTTAGTTTGATAAGTATGTGTCTTGGCATGTTTCTTCTTGAGTTTATACTGTGTGGGACTCTTTGTGCCTCTTGGACTTGATCAACTATTTTCTTTACCATGTTGGGGAAATTTTCAACTATAATCTCTTCAAAAATTTTCTCACACCTTTTCTTTTTCTCTTGTTCTTCTGGGACCCCTATAATTTGAATGTTGGTGTGTTTGATATTGTCCCAGAAGTCTCTGAGACTATCCTCAGTTCTTTTCATTCTTTTTACTTTATTCTGCTCTTCAGAAGTTATTTCCACCAATTTATATTCCAGCTCACTGGGATTCTTCTGCTTCAGATATTCTACTGTTGATTCCTTCTAGAGTATTTTCAATTTCAGTAATTGTGTTGTTTGCCTCTGTATGTTTATCTTTAATTCTTCTAGGTCTTTGTTAATTGAATCTTGCATTTTCTCCATTTTGTTTTCAAGGTTTTGATCATTTTTAACTCTCATTATTCTGAATTCTTTTTCAGATAGTTTGCCTGAATGTATGTCTAGTTTGCTCCTTCATTTGTGTAGTATTTTTCTGTCTTTTCATTATTTCTTTTTAAAGTTATTGTGTATGAGTTCTCCTTTTCCAGGCTTCAAGGCTGAATTATTTCTTCCTTTTGGTTTCTACCCTCCTAAGGTTGGTCCAGTGGTTTGTATAAGCTTCATATAGGGTGAGATCTGTGCTGAGGTTTTATTTGTTTGTTTGTTTTTCCTCTGATGGACAAGGCTGAGTGAGGTGGTGATCCTGTCTGCTGATGATTTGGTTTGCATTTTTGTTTTGCCTGTTGTTTAGATGAGGCGTCCTGCACAGGGTTCTATTGGTGGTTTGATGATGCCGGGTCTTGTATTCTAGTGGTTTCCTTTGTGTGAGTTCTCACTATTTGATACTGTCTAGGGTTAGTTCTCTGGTAGTCGAGGGTCTTGGAATCAGTGCTCTCTTTCTAAAGGCTCAGAGCTTGATCTTTGGTAAGGAACGAAGATTCCAGAAGTGGTTTTTTATGGCATTAAGTGAGAGTAAAACAAATATCCAAAAATGAGAAACCAAGGAAGAACCCCAGACAAATGGCAGTTATAAAGTCTAGCCAATAATAATTAAAATAATGGAATATGCACATATATATATACACCCATGAGCAAAGTCAAAACAGTCCAACAAAAATAAATACAGTAGATTGACCTGGCAAACAAAGGAAATAAAAAATTATATTTACTAGTTAAGAACAAAACTAACTAAAGCACAAACTAGGAAACACACTAAGGCAAGGTGCCAAGTGGGGAATAAAACAATGAAAACAGAGCTAACAAATCTGTTGAGAGGAAAGGACAGAAAGAAAAGAAAGAATAGACATGCAAAGTTAGATAGAGGTAGATGAAGAAGATTTATATACATTAAAGGTTAATGCAAGGGGAAAAGAACAGTAGGAAAGGAGAACAAAGGAATAAATGTAGAAAAAATATAATAGGCTTAAAAATATTAAAATTATAAAAAAGAGAAACGAAAAAAAAAAGGAATAAGAAAGAACAAAGTAAAAAATAAAAAAATAAAAGAAAACTCCACAGAACTGCAAAGCCCAATGTAAACGCAGTGGTTTACAACAACAATAAAAAGTGTGACTGAATATACACATATACATACCCATAAGCAAAATCAGAAGAGCCCAACAAAAATAAAGCACAATATATTGACCTGGCAAACAAAGGAAACCTTAAATTATATCTACCAGAACAAAACTAACTAAAACACAAGCTGGAAAACAAAACTAAAGCAAGGTGCCAATTGAGGACTAAAGCAATGAACATAAAACTAACAAATATTTTGAGAGGAAAGGAAAGAAAAAAAATAAAGAAAGAAGAGCTATGCAAAGTTAAATAGCGGTAGATGAAGAAGATTTATGTACATTAAAGATTAACTGCAAGGGGAAAGAAACAGTAGGAAAAGCAAACAAAGGAATAAATATAGAAAAAAATAATAATAGGTTTAAAAAAATTAAAAGAAAAGAAAAAAAAGGAAAATTACACAGAACTGCAAAAGCCCAACATAGAGGCAGAGGTTTATAGAAACAATAAAAAATGTGACTGAGAAAAGAAAGGGGAAAGAAAAGCTCAAAAGCTTAATTAGATTTCATAGTGCCCCTAAAATTGACAGTTACAACAGAGAGAGTGGGGGGAAAGGAGAAAAAAAGAAAAAGAAATCCAAAAGAATCTACAGAACAAGTCAAAACATCATCATAGTAAATGTTTTTCCTGAGTCACTGCTGTCAGAGTCCTTTCGCTCACTGGGAGTCACAGCCCACCTCACCTCCCTAGGATGCCCAGCACTGTGCTGGTCTCTGGACCTGCTGTGGGTGCAGCTCAGATTCTGATCTGGTCAACTCCTGTGTGTTCTTGCCTCCAGTGTCCACAGCTATCAGAACTAGTGCATTTCTTTTGTGGGAGCTCTCAGTGACCTTTTATATATTCCATAGGCACAGAATCAACCTAGTTGATCATGTGGATTTAATCTGCAGCTTGTACAGCTGATGGGAAGGTTCTGGGTTTCAAGCGTGGTTTTATTTCCACCTCTACATGTGGGTTGTCCACTGGGGTTTGCTTCTGAGGCTGCCCTGGAGGGCTTGGGCTTGCCCCAGTGAGGGCCACGTGTGGAGGTGGTGCAGCTGCTTGGGTCGCAGGGGTTCTGGCAGCACCAGGTACTCAGGGGAGTTGGCGGCTCAGGCAGCAGGAAATATAGTGTTCCAGAAGGATATGGCAACCAGTATTGGCCAATACGCTCCAATATTCTTGTCTAGAGAACCCCGCATCCCTGACAGAGAAGCCTCCCTGACAGAAATAGTCTACAGAGTTGCAAAGTTTTGGACACTACTGATGCAACCCTACACACAGAGACGCAAGCCTTTTTTTGCCTGTGGCAGCTCTGCCCCAGTGAGAGTTGAGCATGAAGGTGGCACAGCTGCTTGGCTTGCAGGCACCCTGGTGGCGCCAAGTGTGCAGGGACACGGACTGCCTCCATTGCAGAAGTTATGGCCCCATCAGAGTCTTACTTTGAGACTCTTGTAGCTGGCGATCAGAAGGTCTCTTTGGCCAGTCTTTGTCCATAGCTCTGCCCATTCAGGCACTTAGAGGGCTCCCTTGCCTGGGGTCCTTCTCTGTTATTTGGTGTGTCAAGCACATAGTGGGATGCTCCTGGCTGGGGTCCTACTCTGTGGACAGGCACATCAGTCACTTACAGGGGCACCCTGGGTGGGGTCCTACTCTATAGTTCAGTGTGTCAGGCGTTTGATGGGCCAGCCTCTCTATTGCGGATGGTAGCCTGTGGGGAGAGAGAGGCTGTGGTGTGGCTTCACCCACTATGCGTGACTCAGCAGTATTGCCTTGCTTCCATGACTGCTGGGTTTCCTCCACAGACATTTTCCACCATAATCTCCTCCCTCACATCCTCTCAATCTGCTCTCTGCAGTCAACAGCAGCCCTCGCCCTGGGATTGCTCCACAATCCCTAAACTCCAGCTCCCAGCCGCTGTGCCCGCAGGGGACCCGTGTCCCTGTCCAGGGTATGTATGCTGTGGCAAGGGCTGTCTAATCCATTCCATTTAGGCTGCCACAGATCAGCTGTTTAACTCTCAGCCTTGAATGTTTCTCCTCTGACTCAGACAATTGCCCTGATGTGGGGATCGGACCCCTGCTTCAGTTCCCCACCCACCAAGGGCATGTCCAGTCTTACTAACACTCCAGTTTTTTCCCCTAGTTCCTTCATTCTACCAAGTTTTCCGTGGTTCTATATGTTCTTTTCTGCTGGTCAGGTCCTCCTGTTCACTCTCAGTTGGTGTTCTGCATGCACTTCTGTGTCTGAAGGTGTATTCCTGATGAATCTGAGGAGAGAGATGTACTCCAGGTCCACCTAGTCCTCCGCCACCTTGTTTTCTCTTCGTTGTGTTTTTATAGCCTTAGAATGTCAAAGCTAAGGGTAGTGACAGGACTGGAATTAGTCCTGGGCTATTACCTTATTCTCTGAGTATATAGAGGAAGCTGATACCTGGAATCAAGACTGCTGGGAGAAATATGAATAACCTCAGATATGCAGATGACACCACCCTTATGGCAGAAAGTGAAGAGAAACTAAAAAGCCTTTTGATGAAAGTAAAAGAGGAGAGTGAAAAAGTTGGCTTAAAGCTCAACATTCAGAAAACGAAGATCATGGCATCTGGTCCCATCACTTCATGGGAAATAGATGAAGAAACAGTGGAAACAGTGTCAGAGTTTATTTTTTGGAGCTCCAAAATCACTGCAGATGGTGACTGCAGCCATGAAATTAAAAGACGCTTACTCCTTGGAAGAAAAGTTATGACCAACCTAGATAGTATATTGAAAAGCAGAGACATTACTTTGCCGACTAAGGTCCGTCTAGTCAAGGCTATGGTTTTTCCTGTGGTCTTGTATGGATGTGAGAGTTGGACTGTGAAGAAAGCTGAGCACTGAAGAATTGATGCTTTTGAACTGTGGTGTTGGAGAAGACTCTTGAGAGTCCCTTGGACTGCAAGGATGTCCAACCAGTCCATTCTGAAGGAGATCAGCCCTGGGATTTCTTTGGAAGGAATGATGCTAAAGCTGAAACTCCAGTCCTTTGGCCATCTCACGCGAAGAGTTGACTCATTGGAAAAGACCCTGATGCTGGGAGGGATTGGAGGCAGGAGAAGGGGATGACAGAGGATGAGATAGCTGGATGGCATCACTGACTCAATGGACGTGAGTCTGAGTGAACGAGTCTCAGTGATGGACGTGATGGATGTGAGTCTGAGACTTTTGATGAAAGTAAAAGAGGAGAGTGAAAAAGTTGGCTTAAAGCTCAACATTCAGAAAACGAAGATCATGGCATCTGGTCCCATCACTTCATGGGAAATAGATGAAGAAACAGTGGAAACAGTGTCAGAGTTTATTTTTTGGAGCTCCAAAATCACTGCAGATGGTGACTGCAGCCATGAAATTAAAAGACGCTTACTCCTTGGAAGAAAAGTTATGACCAACCTAGATAGTATATTGAAAAGCAGAGACATTACTTTGCCGACTAAGGTCCGTCTAGTCAAGGCTATGGTTTTTCCTGTGGTCTTGTATGGATGTGAGAGTTGGACTGTGAAGAAAGCTGAGCACTGAAGAATTGATGCTTTTGAACTGTGGTGTTGGAGAAGACTCTTGAGAGTCCCTTGGACTGCAAGGATGTCCAACCAGTCCATTCTGAAGGAGATCAGCCCTGGGATTTCTTTGGAAGGAATGATGCTAAAGCTGAAACTCCAGTCCTTTGGCCATCTCACGCGAAGAGTTGACTCATTGGAAAAGACCCTGATGCTGGGAGGGATTGGAGGCAGGAGAAGGGGATGACAGAGGATGAGATAGCTGGATGGCATCACTGACTCAATGGACGTGAGTCTGAGTGAACGAGTCTCAGTGATGGACGTGATGGATGTGAGTCTGAGTTGGGATGGACAGGGAGGCCTGGTGTGCTGTGATTCATGGGGTTGCAAAGAGTTGGACACGACTGAGCAACTAAACTGAACTGAACTGATGCTTGGAAATGCAGGTCTGACATAGCTTGCCTCTTTTTCTTATTTCTCTGTTACATGGAAATTTTTTCTGGCTCTTACCTTCCCTCTTTAAACTGGGTTTATGTGGTTAGACTTATCTGTCTTTTCACCTGGCAGAAAATGAATGAGAAACACTCTGTTTTGAGTGTCTCAAAAAGTGATGCCATAGAGAATCAGGGGAATATACTACGATCATTTTTAGACATTTCATACTTTTAAAAATGTTAACCGAGATGAAAAGCAGAGTTGGGAAGGGACCTCAGGGAAGCTAGTCTTGTCTCATTTTACAAACAAAGAAACTGAGGCCCATCTGGAAACAGCTATGAGCCCAAGGCTCCTGGAGAACTAACCCCCCCCTCCCCCCGATTGCCTTCCCTCTTGATTCTGCTGAGGGAAATCTTGCACCACGGTAGGGACTAGAATCACATTAAATAACCGTCTCCATGTGATGTCTTTGATATTGAATAGAGTTTAAACAAAGCACAGTGCCCCCATCCTTTCAATCCTGCCCCACACTGGCAATCTACCAAGTAGGGCAAAGATTAACTTCTCAAAGTCATTTTGAAGCATGGAATATTATATCATAATAAAAATGTCAGTTGGACATTAAAAATAAGTGCTTTGGAAAAAAAGTATTTTCAAATACCTGGCTTGATTGCTTTGGGTTTAAACTGAGAGGCAAGCAACTGAGTAGTCTCTTCATGTGACTTGATTCAAAAGAAGCAGGACCTTCTCTGAGCACTAATGGGTCTATTAACCTTGGGTTGAGACTGAGAGGGCTTCCCAGGTTTTTCAGTAGTAAAGAATCTGGCTACCAATGCAGGAGACATGATTTCAATCCTTGACCCAGGTAGATCCCCTGGAGAAGGAAATGGAAACCCACTCCAGTATTGTGTAGAAAACTCCATGGACAGAGGACCTGGCGGGTTCATGAGGGTCACAAAGAGTCAGACACGACTGAAGCAACTAAACAGCAACAACTAGACTGGGATCTTACAGAAGGGCTTGTCTCCTTCACATTCTTCTCCTCCACCATCAGTTTCCCTTCTCCAGTTCCCTTGTCCAACTGGTCAGCTTTAAATTCTTTCTGAGTATTGATGGGAATTGTTTGTTGAAGAACAAAAGGTCCAGCTATATCCATTTATATAATACAAGCTTTAAGTAAAGAGACAGTCTATTCCAATTGTATTTGGTATGTGGTATATTTTGCCTCCAGAAAGGCATTTTAAAAATCCTGGTTATCTCAGAAAAAATTGCCTCAGTCTATAGTAGATCAGTTAGGAACTTTCTGGATCATGGAAAAAGCAAAAGAGTTCCAGAAAAACATCTATTTCTGCTTTACTGACTATGCCAAAGCCTTTGACTGTGTGGATCACAATACACTGTGGAAAATTCTGAAAGAGATGGGAATACCAGATCACCTGACCTGCCTCTTGAGAAATCTGTATGCAGGTCAGGAAGCAACAGTTAGAACTGGACATGGAACAACAGACTGGTTCCAAATAGGAAAAGGAAGAGTACGTCAAGGCTGTATATTGTCACCCTGCTTATTTAACTTATATGCAGAGTACATCATGAGAAACGCTGGACTGGAAGAAACACAAGCTGGAATCAAGATTGCTGGGAGAAATATCAATAATCTCAGATATGCAGATGACACCACCCTTATGGCAGAAAGTGAGGAGGAGCTAAAAAGCCTCTTGTTGAAAGTGAAAGAGGAGAGTGGAAAAGTTGGCTTGAAGCTCAACATTCAGAAAACGAAGATCATGGCATCTGGCCCCATCACTTCATGGGAAATAGATGGGGAAACAGTAGAAACAGTGTCAGACTTTGTTTTTTTGGGCTCCAAAATCACTGCAGATGGTGACTGCAGCCATGAAATTAAAAGGCGCTTACTCCTTGGAAGAAAAGTTATGACCAACCTAGATAGTATATTCAAAGCAGAGACATTACTTTGCCGACTAAGGTCCGTCTAGTCAAGGCTATGGTTTTTCCTGTGGTCATGTATGGATGTGAGAGTTGGACTGTGAAGAAGGCTGAGCGCCGAAGAATTGATACTTTTGAACTGTGGTGTTGGAGAAGACTCTTGAGAGTCCCTTGGAGTGCAAGGAGATCCAACCAGTCCATTCTGAGGGAGATCAGCCCTGGGATTTCTTTGGAAGGAATGATGCTAAAACTGAAGCTCCAGTACTTTGGCCACCTCATGCGAAGAGATAACTCATTGGAAAAGACCCTGATGCTGGGAGGGATTGGGGGCAGAAGGAGAAGGGGACGACCAAGGATGAGTTGGCTGGATGACATCACGGACTCAATGGACGTGAGTCTGAGTGAACTCCGGGAGTTGGTGATGGCCAGGGAGGCCTGGCGTGCTGCGATTCATGGGGTCGCAAAGAGTCGGACACGACTGAGCGACTGAACGGAACGGAACGGAAGATCCTAACACCACTGCTCTATTTCCTACATATTTCTACCACAGCCCTATTTCTGAAATCTTTCTAGAGGGAGCAGATAAGTGAGATCCTTCCTCTGGAGTTCAGTTTCACACCAGAGAAAGACAGATATCTTCCTGCTATTATTATTATTATTGTCAACAGGGAAAGTGCAAAGACTGCGGGTATGAGACCGTATTTGACTTCTCAGCAATTTCTGTCAGGTTGTGACAGAAGGTTGGTCATAGACAAAGTCACAGTATTGTGGGAGCTCAGCACCCAAACTTCTGGTTTGCAATAGAAACTATGGCATAGAAAACACAATGGTTTTTAGAGACTAAAACCCATGTGTTAGAATTCTGCATTTTCAAGACATGTCTCAAGGTTTCCTCAAGCTCTTTCTGGGCCCTAACTACAACAAAGAGATGTAATGCCAGGTGCCCAGTATCTGTGGCTGGCTGTGACCTGGCAGATGTCCTTAAGGGAGACTTTGTGCCCTTAAAATCTTTGCCCTGTTTTATTTATTAAATTGGTTTTAAATATCTACTATGATTAACACTGATAGAATTACTAGAAAGACAGTTATCATCCCATTGCTGTTCTTCCCCAGAGGCTTGGGTTAGGGCTTCAGAATGCACCTCAATGCTTATTAAAGGCAGAGCTGCAATCCAGGTGATTTCTGTCTAGGGAGATTTTGCATCTTTATATCTTATTTCTCTAGTAACCTCTTAGCATTTTTCATCCCTGAATGGCCAATGGCAACCTCACTGTAGCATCTGATCAGTGTCTGACCTCTCTAAACACTTCCTCTCATGCATGTCAACACATCTCCTTTGCTAAAACTCTATTGTCTTCCCAGATCATCTGTCTTAACAAAACTTTAGCATGCTGTGTTCCTTTTTTTCAAGATCTTATAGAAAACCATTAAGAGCTCTAAAACATCAGCACATAATAAGGTTATAAGGGCAATATTGTAAGCCTTTAAGAGTAGTTGCTTTAGAGTCAAACCATGATACTTAAAACACTGCATTGTAAATTCCAAAGAAGAGCTACTATTATGTACTGTTATTCATCAACAGCAGCAGCAGCAACTATAATTGGTATGATGATCACTCTCCCCAGTATAATTTTTCTTCAAACTTTCAGTGATTTTATCCATTAAAGTACATGTGTGCTAAGTAGATTCAGAAGTGTCCAACTCTTTATGACCCCATGGACTGTAGCCCACCAGGCTCCTCTGTTCATGAGATTCTCCACGTAAGAATGCTGGAGTGGGTTGCCACACCCTGCTCCTGGGATTTTCCTGACCCAAGTTCTCTTGGGTATTAAGAGATGTAAGAGATCTTACATCTCCTGCATTGGCAGGTGGGTTCTTTACCATGAGTGCTACCTGGAAAGCCCCATCCATTAAGGTAACAAATGTGAAAGTTTCTGTAGCTGGCCAACTGGGACATGGTCTTGCTGAGATGTTTTTGATCCTTCTAATTCTTCTGTTCTGCATTGACAGCATCCAGCCCTGATCAGTGGCAGGGCTCAGACAGCACACAGCAGAGAAGAAATGGACAGGAAGAGTGGGCTCAAATGCAGCCATTCCAAGTCCCCTCACTTCCTCTCCTCTCAGGAGCTGCATGGCCTGTGCGGCCCTGAAATCCTCACATTCCAAAGCTGAGGTTCATGAAGCATCTTTAAGCTCAGTGTAGGATGAACAGATAAGAAGACAAGGATATTCCTTCCTCTAATTTAAGCCCAGCAGTCTTAATATTCCCCATGACAAATGAAGACTCCTTTGTAATATGTGTGGAAGAAATAGGCAAATTCACATCCTTCCTTTAATCCTCAAGAGAGGCACAGGAATTGGCATCTCCTGAACCACTTGTAAATGAGACTGATGGAGTGGTGATAACTTTCCAGAGCGGGCCATGGAGCCCTGCTGGTTCGATGGATGGTGGGCCTTTCCCGTCTCTGGTGACCTTAGTCTGTCTGTAAGGATGCTAGCAGTGAGCCATGCGCCCAGCACTCACGCCTTCTTGACTTTGGCTATCACGCTGTGCTGGCTCTAAAACAGAACATACTTCTCAAGTGAGTTCATGCCCACTCACTACTTTGTTGTAATGTGTAATTATCATAAATTACATTTAATTGTTTAATTACTAGACCAAAGGATAGATAAAGACTTGTTGCAAGCAAAATATAAGACCGAGTTTCTCTCTCTGTAGAAAGGCATATGTGCATTGTACATGCGTATGTACTGTGCATGTTTGCCCATGTCTAGCAGCATTTTATACGAGTGCTTATGTGTAAATCTAGACTTGAAGAGGCTTTAGACATATCCAGTGCTCACGAGTCCGATCATCACACATGTAGACCTCAGGAGAGATGCAGCGTTGAGGAAGAAATGGCTCGGTTGGCCCAAGGGGTGAATTCTCTGTGCACAGCTTGCTTTATTAAGAGTGTTGCTGAGGACTATTACCGTAGACACTGCTGAGAAGGGCTGATTCTGCTTTCTTGTTGCTCTCCTCTCTGAGATAGTAATTCACATTGCAGGGAAAGTCTATAGTGATTGGATTGCATGCGTGTTTCTCAGTTGCCTCAGTCGTGTCTGACTCTTGTGACCCTGTGGACTGCCTGTCAGGCTCCTCTGTCCATGGGGTTTTCCCAGTAAGAATACTGGTGCAGGTTGTCACACCATCCTCCAGGGGAATTTCCCAATGCAGGGACTGAACCCACGTCTCTTGTGTCTCCTGCACTGTAGGCAGATATTTTACCACTGAGCCACCAGGGGAACATGGCACCATTTCAAGAGAAAGAGAAGGCGGGCCAACTGAATACGGTCTCTTAGCTGGAGTCTTACCTGGAAGAAGAAATATTCACTTAAAAATTCTCTGTGATTTGTGCTGAGCAGTACCTACAAGTCTTCAAGACTGTTGACCTCTTTCTTTCACAAGAGGAAAAGATAATGAGATTTGAGAAATTCAAAGTAATTCTAGGTCGTGCTCTTCTCACAACCAAATGTCTTCAGAGAAGCCGTTCCTTGTCACTCATTTCTCAAACACATTCACTGAGGCCCTTGGGAAGTTATTTTCAGCTTATAGCACCTAATAGTAAGAATAATAGCTCCTGTTAATTGAGCACTTACTATGTGCCAGATGCTAAGCTAAGTGTTTAACCTGTGTTCACCTATGTATTTATTTCTTACAATGATCCGAGTAGGTGTATCCTACTTCTATCTGCATTTTATAGATGAGGAAATGAAGACTTGGAGAGGGTAAGTAATGAGCCCATCACCACACAACCAGCAAGTGGCAGAAGCAGACCCTGAACCCAGGCAGTCAGGCCCCAGATCCCATCGCTTTAACCAACCACTTATATACTGCTGCTGCTGCTAAGTCACTTCAGTCATGTCCGACTCTGTGCGACCCCATAGACGGCAGCCCACCAGGCTCCCCCATCCCTGGGATTCTCCAGGCAAGAACACTGGAGTGGGTTGCCATTTCCTTCTCCAATGCATGAAAGTGAAAAGTGAAAGTGAATTTGCTCAGTTGTGTCCGACTCCCAGCGATCCCATGGACTGCAGCCCACCAGGCTCCTCTGCCCATGGGTTTTCCAGGCGAGAGTACTGGAGTTGGGTGCCATTGCCTTCTCCGACTTATATACTAGTACATCTTTTACTGATTTGGGGCTGATGCTGAAGTTTTTAAAAACTCATAATTAGAAAAACTGGATTGGTTCTCACCCATTTTGACTGTCCTCCTTTGCCAATGGGAAGTCTTGGAAAATATTTACCAAGAAAATGGAAACAACAGCAGCAGAGGTTCTGGTGAACCAGTGTCTCACTGTGACTCAATCCTTAGGAACAAGTCAAAACTCCTGTATTCACCTGCTTGGCACTAACTACTGTAGCAGAAGTGGGAGGTTTAGTGGACATTAACTGTGGGATAACTGTGTTTAGCAGTTCCCACTGCTGGGTTTCACTAACCACAGAGGAGATGGATGATGTCAAAGAAATGGTTAAGTCATCCAGGGAAGAATGGGCTAATGACACTAGTCTCACATTCCTAAGCTGAAAGGTAAATTACATATTCCCCTCAGAGGATGCTTTTAGAGCTGCCACAAAACTATTAGTGTTGTTAGGAAAAAAAAAAAAACAGGAGAATCTTTATATTTTCTTGGCTGCCTAGTACTATCATTTGTGTATTCCATATTCTTAGAAGAGTCTTTAGATGTCATGAAATCCACAAGAGGATTTTACAATAATCATCTTCTACATAGTCCTCTCTAATTGCCTTCCAAATGTATGAGGTGACTCTACTCATTTGACAACTGGATCAATTCCTGGCTCAGGGATCAAAACTTATGTCTCCTGCACTGGCAGGCAGATTCTTTACAACTGAACCACCAGGAAAGCCCTATTTTATTTTATTTTATTTTATCAATCATCACAATGATCTTGAAAGGTAGAACAGTTATTTCTATTTTCCAGGGACAGTTTCAGATAAGTCAAGGATTTTGCTACAGGACACACAGCTTATGAGGTGCAGAGTCAGATTTTGACCCATTAAGTATATAACTCTCAAACTCACAGTCCTTCCTCTCTACCTTTATGCCTAGATCAGTGGTGACAATGATTTCTCAGAAAGAAGGCAATTCCCATGCTTGTATCGTTCTGATAACCCCTTTTGCACTATTAGTGGTTGGTTTTCACTTTAAGATTTAATTTTTCTTTTTAGTATGTAAATTAGTACACAGTGCACTTCTACACAGGTAAATATTGAAGGAATGTTAAAGGGAATGACAGAGGTTCATCACTTTGAAACAGGTGATGGAGGAAATCAGAGTGTTCTCTTTTATTGAATCAAGACCTAAGAAGTGAATACACAGATTAAGTAAAAAGTCAACTCATTAAAACGTTTTCTCCTTCAGGAAATAATTGGCTTCTAAATAAATTCAGCACAATAAAAATATTAGAGAATAAGAAAAGTGTCAAACCCTATCACATAATTTGAAGTTTGACTATGTCAGTGAATAAATTAAATGGCAGTAGAGGAGAAAGAAACATAATCCATAAAGGAAGGGACAAAGGTTAAAGCAGTCAACAGTAATTAAATGACTAAAACCTGAGTGGAAATTGATCTGTATTAGCTGAAGTCCATTCCTGTCTTTTAGACTGTTATGCATCAGGAAAGAGAGAAAAGGAAGACTTCCACTATTTTGATATAGAAATATGTCAGCCCTGAGCCAAGGTCACTAAATCAAGACCGCAGTAGGTTTTGAGTAAACATTCTAATATTCCACCTGCTGGCAGGTATTGAAAGAGGTGGGATCCTTTAATAAGGCTGTGTGGGACTGAGTTACAAGAGCTTCATTGGTTTGCTGGCTGTTTACCCTTGTGGAAGCTAAAGGCAGATGACTCAGTCCAGTGCAAATAGAGGAGACGGTGGCCACTCAAGTTTTTAGCTGACATGGCATCTGATGGATAGTCCTGTCCCCAGGGTTATATCTGCTCAACAGGGAGTCAGATGACAGCGGGAGGCTGGAAAAACTTGCCCTCCACCTCATATTCTGTTATGGTGTTGCCTCCAGATGTTAAACTTTCTGATGTAACATATCTAATAGGAAACAAAACTGCATGATGCTTTTCATTTTAATATGAATGTGTGTGTTAGTTACTCAGTTGTGTTTAGCTCTTTACAACCCTATGAGCTGTCGTCCACCAGGTTCCTCTGTCCACGTGACTTCCAAGGCAAGAATACTGGATTGGGTTTCCATGCCCTCCTCCAGGGGATCTTCCCAACCCAGGGATTGAATCCGGGTCTCCCATACTGCAGGCAGATACTTTACCATCTGAGCCACCAGGGAAGCCTTATTATGAATGCTAACATCACAAATGATCAATCATTATTATTAATGATGACTACCATTTATTCAGTGCCTTCTATGTTCTATAGTCTACTCTGTTCTGGTTCTTTTATGTAGATATTGCTGTCTCTAGAACTCTGGAAAGTTCAGTTCAGTTCAGTTGCTCAGTCATGTCCAACTCTTTGCAACCCCATGAACTGCAGCACGCCAGGCCTCCCTGTCCATCACCAACTCCTGGAGTCCACCCAAACCCATGTCTATTGAGTTGGTGATGTCATCCAACCATCTCATCCTCTGTCATCCCCTTCTCCTCTTGCCCTCAGTCTTTCCCAGCATCAGGGTCTTTTCAAATGAGTCAGCTCCTCACATCAGGTGGCCAAAGTATTGGAGTTTCAGCTTCAGCATCAATCCTTCCAATGAACACCTAGGACTGATCTCCTTTAGGATGGACTGGTTGGATTTCCTTGCAGTCCAAGGGAGTCTCAAGAGTCTTCTCCAGCACCACAGTTCAAAAGCATCAATTCTTCGGCACTCAGCTTTCTTTATAGTCCACTCTCACATCCATACATGACCACTGGGAAAACCATAGCCTTGACTAGATGGACCTTTGTTGGCAAAGTAATGTTTCTGCTTTTTAATATGCTGCCTAGGTTGGTCATAACTTTCCTTCCAAGGAGTAAGCATCTTTTAATTTCATGGCTGCAGTCACCATCTGCAGTAATTTTGGAGCCCCCCAAAATAAAATCAGCCACTGTTTCCACTGTTTCCCCATCTATTTGCCATGAAGTGATGGGACTGGATGCCATGATTTAGTTTTCTGAATGTTGAGCTTTAAGCCAACTTTTTCACTCCCCTCTTTCACTTTCATCAAGAGGCTCTTTAGTTCTTCTTCACTCTGGAAGGTAGGTATTACTATTATCACTTTCTGTGTGAGGAAACTGAGGCTTGGAGGAAATAAGTGACTTGCTGAAAACGAAGGCTGAGATAGTAAATCAGTGTAGGCTCCTCTCTATTTTTTACATTTTACAACATGGCTGCTGATTCACTCCCAGGAGTCCAGATTAGAAAGGGCAGACTTTAATAAAATCCTTCATGTCACCCAGAAGGTGTGTTATAGAGTAGAATTAATGCACATTTTTAGAGTGGTAAGTAATTATGATTAAAGCCACTGCCACACAGCATGGTTAAATCAATAACAACAACAACAACAAGAAATAGAAATTGATTCACCATCATATTTGCATCATATTCTCTATCAAGTTATGTAAGAGACAGTCTCTTCAGCATATAGTGCTGGGAAAGCTGGATACCCACACGTAAAACAATGAAGTTAGAACATTCCCTCATACCACACAGAAAAATAAACTCAAAATGGCTTAAAGACTTAAGTATAAGACATGACACCATAAAGCTAGAAAACATAGGCAAAACATATGTTCTCACAGAAAAGAACATAGGCAAAACATTCTCTGATAAAAATTGTACCCATGTTTTCTTGGGTCAGTTTTCCAAGACAAAAGAAATAAAAGCAAAAATAAACAAATGGAACCTAATCAAACTTATAAGCTTTTGCACAGCAAAGGAAACCATAAACAAAATGAAAAACAACCTATTAAATGAGCAAAAATATTTCCAAATGATGCAAGCAACAAGGGTGTCATTTCCAAAATATACAAACAACTCATACAACTCAATATCATAAAAACAAACACCATAACCAAAAAATAAGCAGAAGCCCTAAGTAGACACTTCTCCAAAGAAGACATACACGGCCAATAGGCACATGAAAAGATGTTCCACGTTGCTAATTATTAAAAAAATGCAGATCAAACTACAATAAGGTACCACCTCACACCAGTCAGACTGGCCCAGTCAAGACGGCTACAATAAAAAAAGTCTGCAAATAACAAATGTTGGAGAGGGTGTGAAAAAAAAGGGAACTCTCCTACATTATTGGTGGGAATGTAAATTGGTGCAGTGTGGAGGTTCCTTTAAAAGCTAAAATTAAAAATTTACCATGTGATCCCGTAATCCCACTCATGGGCGTATATTCAGAAAAGATGAAAAGCCTAATTCGAAAAGATATCTGCACCCCAGTGTTCATAGCAGCACTATTCACAACGGCTAAGACATTGAAGCAACCAAACTGTCTATCAACAGATGAGTGGATAAAGAAGCTGTGGTATCTATGGTGATGGTGGTGAAGTCGCTCAGTCGTGTCCGACTCTTTGCGACCCCGTGGACTGTAACCTACTAGGTTTCTCAGTCCATGGGATTCTCCAGGCAAGAATACTGGAGTGGATTGCCATTTCCTTCTCCAGGGGATCTTCCCGACCCAGGGATCGAACCCGGGTCTCCCGCATTGGAGGCAGACACTTTAACCTCTGAGCCACCAGGAAAGCCTGTGGTATCTATATCCGTATCTATATATACAATGGAATATTACTCAGGCATTAAAAATAATGGCATTGAAGCAACATGGATACAAGTAGAGATCATCATACTAAGGGAAATAAGTCAGAGAAAGACAAATGTCATCTATCACATCCATGTGAAATCTGAAACATATGATAAAAATTAACTTATTTATAAAACAAAAAGACTCATAGACATAGAAAACAAATTTATGGTTATCAAAAGGGAGAAGGTGGGGGAAGGATAAATTAGGAGTTTGAGATTAATAGATACATATTACTTTGTATAAAATAGATAAACAACAAGGTCCTACTGTCTAGCACAGAGAACTATATTCAATACCTTGGATTAACCTATAACGGGAAAAGTTCTGATAACTGAATTTCTTCGCACACACTGGAAACTAACACAATGTTGTAAATCTATACTTTAAATAAAACTTAAGTGCTTTCAATATGCAACACATAATGGTTTCTAAATAAGCTATTATTATATTTTATTTGCTCTCATTGATTGTTTGTAACTCTCTGTTATCAACAAGATAAGAATTCCCTTATCTCAGAAGACCTGAGACTTTTTAGGTGCGTTTTCATGTACTACTTCAAGGACCATTGAGAGATAAAAGTGTTTGTTGTTACTATTACAAAAACTTTCGACATTTAGTATCCCAGAGTGTGTAAATGAACTTATTAAAGATTTAGAAGCAATGAGTGGAGGTTAATTTATATCATGTGCATATTTAATGCTCTGGGATTGTAGAATAACACTAAACAAATTAGCAAAATAAGGGGCAGAGAAGAAAGAAGACCCTTTCTTTTTATTCCCCACATGCAATCAAGTGAATATATTGTAATATTCCCGTGACCTAGAATTTACCGTGAGTGGGGAGGACAGAATTATGACCCAGCCATGATATAATTTTACCATGAGTTTTTTCAAGGCTGGGATTGTACAGTACCGCAGGTGCTCAAAGCTCTCATTAAGCAAGGCTCATTTCTTTTTCATCCCCAATATTTGTGCCACACCAACCTCATGGCTGGGCTTGCCAAGTGGTGCCAGTGGTAAAGAACATGTCTGCCAATGCAAGAGACGTAAGAGACACAGGTTCAATCCCTGGGTCGATCCCTGGGTCGGGAAGATCCCCTAGAGAAGGACATGGCAACCCACTCCAGTATCCTCGCCTGGGAAATTCCATGGACAGCGGAGTCTGGTAGGCTACAGTCCACAGGGTCACAAAGAGTCAGACACAACTGAAGGGGCAGCACAACCTCCTGGTAAACTGTCAACCAAGGTCACCATTAACTAGCATTACTGAGGGAACCAGGCACACCTTCCCCACCTGCCCACATCCCACCTGTGACTCGTCGAAGACTAACAGTGCAGCCATGAGGCTCCTGCAGGCAGGTTTGTAACGCACAGGCAGTGAAGCACACAAGCAACAAGGGAAGCTCGCTGCTTTCCCTCCCCCCACTATGCACGGCCTGGAAAGGCACTTGTGACATGTCTCTCTGGAGAGCGGTGGTGATCTGAAGCAATGCTTCCTTCTCTTGAAAGAACCCTTTCTATTCACAGTGGAATACTCTTGAATTTTGCAGATCGTCAAACACACACAAAAAGTTTTTTTTTTTAATAGTTGAGGAAATAAGCCTAAAGAAGATGTGTACCTAATCCTATTAGCTGACTTAATATAGAATTATTAAAAGCCTTGATATACAGGATTTAACACAATCTTTCTAGCAGGGTGTGATGTAATCTGTTTTTGTTCCTCAGCTGGCAGATGGCTTACCTTTAAGTAATTTCCAATATGTTAAGAGATCAAAAGCTAGCCTCTCGCCACCGAGGCAGTAATCGTTCTTCTCTGCTGGGGGTTGCTGGGTCCTGTGGTAGGGATATGCAAAGGCTTCTGGCATTTCCAAAGATAGAAAGGCGACATTTCTTCAGACTTTGAAGTTAATAATCCTTCAGAAGTCAAAAAACTGAGGGATTTTTCAAAACCCTTTTAATGTTCTATATGCCATGTGAGAAAGTAAATATCTGTAAGAAATCATGGAGGGCTGGTGCAGAGTTTGGAGGAGCGCTCAGCAGCCTCCCATGTCATGGACTGGCAGGATCTCTTGCAGCCGAGGGTATGAATAGGTTGTGCCTCCATCAAGTAGCGCTCTTTGGAGTGTGCAGTTCCTGTGTTGAATGTTCTGACAATGATGCTAGGAATAAACATGGAGTGTGGTGCCTGTGCTGTCGCTATGAACCCAAGCAGCGGCATCATGACAAGCCCATCGCTACTGTCAAGATAAGACTCTTCCTAAGGAGAGGGTGCTTCCTCATGCACGATCTAAGTTGTTGAAGACTATCTGTTGGTGAGATGGTGGAGTATATTTGCATTCAGGATTCTGTTTGATCTTTACTACTAGAGAGAAAAAACGTTTTATATCTCCATGATTTAATATGCTCCTAATGGACCCAGAACCTACAGTCGCTCTTTTAAGATACAATTCAGATTTTTTTGACGTGCTGAGTGATAGAACTCTGCTGAATTTTGAATTCACACAAACCTTAGTGTCTCAAGGTTTGATACCACCTTTGCTTAAGGCTTTTGCTTTTGAAGAAGAGAGGTTTCATTTTATTCCTTGGACCAGTTATTTTCAGGCTACTTAAAATAAGGGAAGAGTCTCAGTAGGAAAATATATTCCTAGGTCTACAAGAAACCAAGGTTCACTCTGGCCCTTGAAGTTAAATGAATTGTTCTAACATAAACGGCAGGCACCTCTACTATCACCCCCATATTTTCACTGTGGTGGCACTTGCATTTGATGCCTAGAATGTTAGCAGGCAATGGGTGGATAATTGAGCATCTGATAGTCATCAAGAGAAATAGAAGGAGAAAATAGGAAATAGAGCTCCAGAGGCAAATGCAAGAAATTCAGGCAGCAATTTTCATTTGGAAGGGAAGTATGGGCAAATGGCCTGGGACAAGAAAAATATGAGATGAGAACTTGAAATATCATAATAACATACTACCCTAACACAGAAAATCATGCATGAATAGAATACCAATTTTCCCACAACAGATTCACCAAACTGTTTATAGCTTGACATAATATCCTCTCTCTGTTTTAGCCAAGCGCCAACAATGAGCAAAGCCCTCCAAAGATTCTATCCCAACTTTTCTACGAGGTACTTTCCTTTACAGATTTCTATTAATTCTGTTGTTTTTGTTCAGTCATTCAGTCACTTATAACTCTTCACAACCCCATGGACAGTTTTCCCTGTTCTTCACTATTTCCTGGAGTTTGGTCAAACTCATGTTCCTGGTGGCTCAGATGATAAAGAATCTGCCTGCAATGTGGGAGAGCTGGGTTCAGTCCCTGAGTCGGGAAGATCCCCTGGAGGAGGGCATGGCAACCCCCTCCAGTATTCTTGCCTGGAGAATCCCATGGACAGAGGAGCCTGGTGGGCTACAGTCCATGGAGTTGCAAAGAGTCAGACATGACTGAGCAGCTGAGCGCAGCAGCAGCATGTCCACTGAGTTGGTGATGCCATCCAAGCCTCTCACCCTCTGTTGTCCCCTTCTCCTGGCCCTCAGTCTTTCCCAGCATCAGGGTCTTTTCCAATGTGTTGGCTCTTCACATCAGGTGGCCAAAGGTATTGGAGCTTCAATTTCAGCATCAGTCCTTTCAATGAATATTAAGGGTTGATTTCCTTTACGATTGACTAGTTTGATCTCCTTGCTGTCCAAGGGACTCTCAAGAGTCTTCTCCAGCACCATAGTTTGAAAGCATCAATTCTTTGATGTTCAGCCTTCTTCTTTATAGTCCAACTCTCAACATCGATACATGACTACTGGAAAAACTATAGCTTTGACTATATGGAATTAAGTCAGCAAAGTGATATCGCTGCTTTTCAATATGTTGTATAGGCTCATCATAGCTTTTCTTCCAAGGAGCAAGCGTCTTTTAATTTCATGGCTGCAGTCATGATCCACAGTGATTTTGGAGCCCAAGAAAATAAAGTTTGTCACTGCTTCCATTTTATTTTCCACATTACTTTAAGTAGCCTTTTATAGCTGATGCAAGGAATGAAATGAAACCTCTCCATATCAAAGGCAAGAGCTAGGTGAATGATTTATAATGATTCTCACCCAAATCTTCCTGTCCGTTCATTGAGTTCATTCCATCTTTCCAAACCAACTTCAACACAACTGTTTTCCATTCTTCCTGGAATCTCTTCTTATCCTTGAAAAACCATTGCTATGTCTCTGGTTTCTTCCCTTCACGATGAAAGGACCCGTGGTTTCTTAAACCTGGCTTTCTGTGAGGCCTCTTTCTCCCTCGTGGGTTCCTCTAGGTTTGCTACCCTCTGTGTTGTGAAGGAGGGAACAGGATGTGGTAATTCAGTTCGAAGGCTGAGACTGGGAGGACTCGGGCCATGTAATAAAGACAGCCTGACTTTGAATGGAATGCCTAAATCCTGATCATGAATGCTGGAGGATTCTGGAAAGAGATGCAATTGAATGTTGGTCTCTCAGCTGGATAATATTTTCCCATCTTCTGAGACAAGAGAGGTAAAGCAGGCAACTCTCTTTGAACTGGGTCAGTGAGATTGGGGTAGGAGTGGGTGGGTAACAAAAAATTCAAGCACAGAAATGAAACTAGAATTATAATTCAATTATTCAGCATTGTCCTAAGTGTCATTAAGAAGCAGCATGACCCACAACATGCTCAACCCCGAGTACTGCTTAAACAAAGAATTGCTTAGTTCCTCTCCTCCCCCCAGAAGAGATTATTTAAGACTTAATGTTCCAGGGCTTCCTGTTGGAAGAAAGAAATGAGTCAGAGGATGGATGAGAGGACTCTGTCCCTTCTGCCTCCATTCCTCGCAACCGGAGCCACTATGTTAACCCCTGTGTCTATCTTCAGGAAGTCAGCGATTAGCAATAAGTAGTCAGTGCCAGGCAGCTCAGCAGTCAAGACTTCATATTCAACACAGGAGACCTGGGTTTGATCCCTGGGGTGGGAAGATCTCCTGAAGGAGGAAATGGCAACCCACTCCAGTATTCTTGCCTGGAGAATCCCATGGACAGAAGAGCTTGGTGGGCTACAGTCCATGGGGCTGCAGCAAGTCAGACACAACTGGGCGACTGAGCGCACACAGAAGCCGGTGCATAATTATTCAGCTCCCTCCTCCCGTGGGTAAATGTCCCACAGCCTTGTTGCACCTGGCTCAGTTAACCATGGGTCCACAAGCAGACACTGCATAATGTCTAATCGATTGTATAAGACATTTGCTATACGATCAGGCATCTGGTTTTGAAACATGGTAGAATCTTAGGTCATGAATCAATGTGACGCTTGGTTCATAGAGAAACTGTGATCATTCTCAGAGAGTTTGGATTTCTTGAAAGGAAAAGACTGCATAAATCAAAAGGCTAGCTCTGTCCCTGGCTTCTCAGAATAACAAATTCTCTCTCAAGCTGGAGTGAAGAGACATACCCTCTCCAAGCGATGTTAGCCTGCTGAGTATTGACAACTGCCAACCTCCTTCCCCAACCCCTCGTATCACAGGCTCAGGAACGGGTTAATTTTCTACACTCTGGACTCAGACTGCGGATTCCTATTCTTCTTTCTTTGCTAAAATTACAGGGGAAAAGACCTACCTGTAGCGAAAGCAGAATCACAGTGCCAGAAAGGACTTTTGGAGGTCAATAAATGCAACTCTCTGCCTTTCTGTGGGATGGTGCCCCTTGCCACCAGGTGAGAGCTCCAGGGATTTGGAGGCAGTGCAGGATGAATGCAGGCTATCTATGACTCCAGTGCACAGTCAAATACTCGGCCCAGCAGTGAAGGCACAGCACTTTCTGTATTCCCACTGTGCCCTGCATAAAAAAAAGACTTTTCACTTCATATATCATTCACCACTTGCTACAGGGATTTCACAAAGCCAGTACATACCCTTTACACAAAGAAAAGCAGAAAAAGAATAGGTCTGGGAAAGGAAAAACCAACAATAACCTAAGGTATGTCTGCCAAGTGTAGTATTATCAATGGGGAAATGAAAAAGGCACGAAGCAGTTGGGGATGTTAATTACACAAACGGAGCTGCTCATTCCGTTCACACATTTGAAGAAATCTAGAGAATTTCAAACATGGTTAGACAGTCGCCTTTTCTTACTGGGCTCTAGGGCCATGAGGAGCAAGGCAGAAGACGATGGAAGTTGGAAACTATTTTTTCCCCTCGAGAGATCTAGTAAACAGATGCTAAGTTAGTCCCAACCATCTGGCTCACAAAATCCCAGGGTCCCAGAGGAAGGTGCCAGAGATACTGGAGGTGGTGGGTGCCACCACCTGGAGGTGACAGAGATACTGTCAGTGGTGGGTATGCCCTCCCCAGTGGTTGAAGGGAAAGGCCCTGAAGCACGCAAAAGGAAGGGAAACCTTCATTTGAGTTCTTAAATATCTGAACCCAGATTTTCCTCCACAAATAAGTGAAAAGACAGCATATTTCTAGCTAATTCTTAAGGGAGTTTTCTTTTGCCACAAGATGATTCCTTCCGAGTGTCATGAGCATTTTCTGGTAATTAGCTCTTCTACTAAACATAAACAGTAATTGGGATTCCTACCCTCCCCCGACTCTGTATTATGAATTATATTCTTCTTGGGCTTCCCAGCAGCCTGACGGGGTGATCTGCATGGAAGAAATTGAGCCACAGTGCATTAGAAGAATGAATCAGAGACAGGGTTATTCATTTTCAAGAAAAATTACATTAGGAAAACCAATGGAAATTTCATTTTCATTGTTTTTTTCCTCTTGAAAAAAATTTTCTTTTTAATTGTTGATTTTTGAAGCTTGCTGAAAAAGATCCTGAAACTGTAAGCCTATGCTTTGATATTACTGAGTCATCTTAGGCACTAATAATTCATTCCATTCTCTCTACTCACACCCACCCCGTGTCCTTTACCCCAAGCCTTCCTGAAGAAATTAGGGCAGGCTGTTTTGCATGTCTTGGTACCGGACCTAGGAGCATACCAAGTCCGTGTCCACTGAGCAATAGATTGGGTGACCATTCAAGTTACTAAAATCCAGGTGCTGAATATACAGGGTCGCAGGACATGCCACCCTTCGCCCTGTCCTTAGCCTGGCAGGCCCAGACATCACACTGCACACAAAGAGCCCGAGTAATTGTACATAGCTGCCATTTCCTCATCAGGTCCTACCTCTTTCTTGACCCTTTGCTTTCCTGATCCTTATTTTGTTAATCTTTTCCCTGGTTTCCCACTTCTTTCCTGATACTGAGTTTGGGGGCACCTAGTCTCACTCCTCTTTCCGGATTACTAGGAGATATTCCAGAGGTTCTCCTACCCCAGCTCCAAGGGGAGTGAGCCTGACCCACTTCCCTGACCTTGGAATGCCACAGTTCCCAGAGAGCTCTCTCCATTAGATCAGCCCTGTGGGATCCCATTGGCTCCAATCCGGCTGGTCAGAAAATGAGTTGGGGTTTTCCGCACTGAATAATTAGGGGAATTGAATGGAAACCTCCCAAAGAATTCTGAGTTTAGCTTCCCTTTCTCACACAAGAGGTTGATACTGTACAAATGTAAGAGGCCTAGAAGATCATTAGGGGGAGAACGAAGCTCACTGTTTCATTCATTTACTCAGTCACTTGTTAATTCAATAAACATTTGTTAAGTTTCCACTATGTGTCAAGCACTGCGCTAGATTTGCTAAGATGCTCTAGGCCCCCCATGTTTGTGTTTCTCAAGAGGATGTGGCTAACACCTATCCCATATGAACAGGCTTGGGATAAAATCACTGCATGGTGTTGTAATTTTATTTGGCTGACCAACAATCTAAGTGTATAACTGTTGCCCTGACCCAGATGCCAGCAATATATTGCTCAAAATGTCACAACGACAGGCTGCTTATAAACAATGTTACTCATAAATGCTGGTCAGAATGTGTGGTGTTGGGACAGTGTCCAATTCTACCACCTCTCCTTGTGGTTACTTCTAGTGATTATTGAGGGGTGTGCCTGCTTCACGAGACATCAACTGGAAGAGCCCAACAGGACTGATGCGTGCCTTTATCATCATTCAGCCTGTGGGTTCTTGTATTCACTTTGTGTTTGATTGGCTTATCTGCCTCTTGCCTGGAAACTTAGTCAAGAGGAAATCCAAGATCACAAGGTGGCCAAACAGATACCCAAATCTCTTAGTACAAGCAGCTGCTTCGTTTCCCTTTGTTTTACAGAAAAAGGAATGCAAGACATGGTGGCAACTGGGTAGTGAGTCTATAACAGGACCCACATGTTGAGGTCCTTGCACTGAGACTCCTAAGAGGAAACAGAGGCATCACAGGAAGGAATAAAAATCCATGACAAGAGGAGAGTAATAGAGTGTGCTCACATAACAATGGGTTTTGAGTATGTCTGCCTGGTAGCTTGGAAAGGTGACAAATAGTGTAAGGCGTCGAAATGAATAGAATTCTAATGATTTCACCGTGGAAACGCTACAATGGCTTATTTTCAATGGTCCTGCAGGTAGAGACCAACTTAATGGCACTCGTTCTTAAAAGCAATGTAGACTGCATAGTTTGGCAAGTGAAGAGAGAAATCCTTTAGTTAAAAAAAATTTTATAGAGTTTTTAATGGGTAGCTTCACTCAATCAGCCATTATTCCCTCAGAGGTCTTTAATAACTCTGTGGTATTTTTAACAAAAAGCTTTCCTTAACAGAGATATGGTTACTTTAAAAAGACATTTTAATACTAGCCTGAAAGATAAAGAGAAGCTATTGAAAATCAATTGAAGAGCCATGGGTATGTTGCTCTCCTGTGATTGCTAAAGATTTGGAAGAATTTCTACCTAAATTGTACTAAATTTGTAAAGATTTCCATAATAGTTTTTGGATTCAAACCAGCTTTGGCTCAAAGCATCGAAACAGCATAAAGGGAGCATGCAGAATAAGGACATAATTAGGACAGTAGTTTTTTAACTTGAGAGAAGAAAATCACTGACTACATTTTCCCTCACATATGTCACCAGGGAAAATGCTGGCTCCTTGGTAGGTGACTGGATAGCTGCCCAACTTCCTGGAATATGAGATGAGAGAAATACCACTGAAACCCAAGTGCTCCACTCGCGGCCTCATCAGTGCTCCCAATCTAGGCCAACTGAAGCAGCAGTTTGTAACGTGGACCGCATTCTATCATTTGACTCAAGAGGAATACATGCATGGCCGGCGGGAATGTAAATTAGCTCAGTCACTCTGGAAATCTGTTTGGCAGTATCTGTTAGGTGGTGCCAATGGTAAAGAATCCACCTGCCAATGCAGGAGACACAAGAGATGATGGTTCAATCCCTGGTCTGGGAAGATTTCCTAGAGGAGGAAAATGGCAATCCACTCCAGAATTCTTGCCTGGAAAATCCCATGGGCAGAGGAGCCTGGCAGGCTATAGTCCATGGCGTCACAAAGAGTTGGATATGACTTAGCGATTGAACAAAAAAAAATAGAAGAAAATATCTCCCTTATAATACCATAAAAAATACAAAACACTTAAGAACATGCCTATAAGAGATTTTCAGGATGTGTCTGGAAACAAGCATGTTTGAGTAAATAAACAAACATATATATAATGTTCATAGTAAGAAAACTGCAGGTCAATAGCTCAGTCGTGCCTGCAGAAACTTGACCGCACATGTGAACCACCCTCCTTGGTCCCCCTCACATGGAAGAGCAACGCCAGCTCTGCAGATTGAGAGGAGATCAGATTCAAAGTGCGGAAAAATCTCACATTCAGGAGAGAGTTGGAGGCAGAACTGGTAAAATATTAGCATTACCCAACATTCTACCCAATAAGACAGAAAAAGAAAGTGAAATTATCTGATCTGTATCTGTGTCTCAATGTGCATTGTTTCTACCTCATTATGTTTTTTTTTTAAAAAAAGAATCAAAATATGACATTGTCTGGAAAAGGAAAATGGCTCTAATTTTAGCAGAAACTAAGACAAATGTCATGACTTACTAGATAACAAGACAGTCATGAAACTCTAGTGGTTAAAACAGTGTGGCAACATCACATGAATAAACAGATCGATGGCAACAACAAAGGGTTAAGAAACAAATCCACGTAAATTCTTAGAGATTGCATTTACCACATCTTAGAGGGCCATTCATTCATTTATTTTGTCACCAATTTAACTATATGTAATAAAATAGGCACAAATTATAAGGTGTCAACCATACTGCTTCTATTCTTGCTTTGTCCCCAAATTATATGATTGGAATAATGGATTCAGTTATAAGAGAAATATGCTAATTGCCCCATTGCCTGATTTAATCTAATGTTCATGCTGGCATCAATAAAAGACATATTTTTACTCTCTATATTCTAATTTTTCTATTTATTTGTTCTATTTATAAACGTTAGACTTAACTAATATTGTATATGATTCCTAAGAAAGAACAGTAGTTAATCTTGTGACAGTTTGAAGGTGAAGGTGAAGCTGAAGTCGTTCAGTCGTGTCCGAATCTTTGCGACCCCGTGGACTGTAGCCCACCAGGCTCCTCAGTCCATGGAATTTTCCAAGCAAGAGTACTGGAGTGGGTTGCCATTTCCTTCTCCAGAGGATCTTCCCAACCCAGGGATTGAACCCGGGTCTCCCGCCTGCAGGCAGAGGCTTTAACCTCTGAGCCACCAGCCACACTTTATTCTCACCAAATTCACAAAAATGGAAAGTCTGACAATAGTAAACGTAGGCGATGATATGGGGCAATAACAACCCTCACACGCTCCCTGAGGGAGTGTAAATTGATACAATCACTTTGAAATTATCTAGTTACATTAAAGACATGCATATCCTGTGACCCAACAATCCCATTCCTAAATAGATACTATTTTGTACAGGTAAGCCAGGAAATACATACAAGAATGTCCATCACAACATTATTTCCAAATAGAATGTAAGTAGAACTGCCTACATTCCTGTCAACAGCAGAGAGAGAGATGAACTGGGGTACAGCATATAATGGAAAATTATGCAGCAATGAAAGTAAAGTAAATATAGCCCCACACAGCTATATTATATCAAGTGAGAGAAGCCAGACACAAAGGAATGCATACACTGTGAATCCATCTATGTAAAATTCAAAAACAGGCTCTATTACTTTCCAGCGTTTAGAGATACAGAATCTGATAAGTGCGCGTGCATGCAAAGTCGCTTCAGTTGTTTCCGACTCTGTGACCCCGTGGACTGCAGCCCTCCAGGCTCCTCTGTCCATGGGATTCTCCAGGCAAGAACACTGGAGTGGGTGGCTGTGCCCTCCTCCAGGCGATCTTCCCGACCCAGGGATCCAACCCGCCTCTCTTACGTCTCCTGCACTGGTAGGCGGGTTGTTTACCACTAGCACTGTCTGGGAAGCCACATGATCAGAAGGCAAAAGCATTAAGAAAGCGAAGGGGTGATGACTAGAAAAGTCAAGAAAGTGCTAACTTTTGAAGGAAGGAAGAGGATTGGGACTGGAGCAGAGCACAGGGGAGCTTCGGGGGTCCTGGCAATGGTTGGTCCCTTGACCTGGCTCACGGTAAAGACAGATGACATGTATTAAACACACCTTGAGATGTTAACACTTTGCCACAGATGTGTTCCATTTCACTGTTCTTTACATGGTTAACAAATAAGTCCAACATTCGGGTACTTTTTCTTGTGGGGCCAAGGACATCTGCCTCTGGACCATGACTTTCTTCACCCTGTGGTTTGGCTTTCCTGAGGCCCAGGACGCCTCCTGACTCAATTCACTGCATGAAGCATACTGTGTTGGGAAATAAATACCTCGTGGTCTGGAGACGCTCTGAATTTCACATGAAGCCGAGCTAGCTCAGCAGTCTCTATTTTGAATTTATTTCTCCTCATGGGATATATCATGAGTCTGTAACTGACTTTTTAAAAAACTATACTTTTAAAATTAATCCAGACTGTTATGAAGTATATTTTCGATCTAGTGAAATACTGAGTGCTATCAGTTAGATATTCTGAATGTCATCTGTTTGCTTTCATTTAGTAATGTGATATGCCTTGTATGTCCACTTTGGGGATTTTTTTTATTCCTGTATTCACCACTATTGCAAAATCAATCAAGTGTGAACAAAAGCAAAGGCAACTTGAATGACCCAAAAATTGAGATTTGAGCTGCCAAAACAAGCAGTAAAACAGTTTTACTAGTTCAAGTGATTGTCAGAAAGATAACAGTTATAAACTTTATCTCAAGTAAATGTCTGAAAGATCTGGAAATGTGATGATTGGAATGTAGAGTGTACAGGACTTTATGTTCCCTGATTATTCACAGATGCAAATTACCATGCTGTTGGAAGTATACTAAGATATTGGAAAGATGTTCTGGTTAGTGATATGCTGCCTTTGTTACTTTAGGGTCAGTCTGCTTTTTCTTTCCAAAAGAAGAGCCTTACTGTTTGTATTCTTTCACAGATGGGAAATGACTGGGTAAGAACAAAATAGACCAAATCAGTTAATCATACTTCCTACCCAAAGTGAAATTTTTGTAGGGTCATAGGTAAAAAGAAGTCACTTTTCTTTTGGAATTGTTTTGATTTTGATTAAAAGAATATCTCATAATTGCACTTTATTAAATTAATATTTAAAATTTCATATTAAAATCAAGATAAATGAAATTGATCAGCTATCCCCACTGCACTCCTTTGCATGGCTGGCTCCATTTTATTCTTCATGTATCATTTTAAAAGTCATCCCCTTTTCTCTCTCTGAAGTAGGTTCTTCCTATTTTTCTCCTGCATGGTACCTTTTTCTACTTTGTAGCATTTATCACATTTTAATCACCTGTTTATTTGATTGTTTATATTGTTATATCTATGTCCTATGGACACAACTGTCCAACAGGGTACCACAGTGCTTATTTTATTCATCTGACAATAGCCTGTGCCGAGCACATTACCAGTCCTGGCAGTCACTCAACTATTTGGTGAATGGATGCATGAATGGGTGGAAAAATAATGAAAAACAATCAGATTGAAACTACTAGATAAAAACTACCATCTTGTTCTCTTGCGCATACTATGAAATTGTATGGAAGCCCAGGCATGAATTCGTTCTTGCATTATTTTGCTTGTATTACTAAAGGGAGCTCAACACTGGAAATCAACATCATGGACTTCATCTGGCTGTCCAAGCCCACTGTGCTAAAGCAGGTTTCCTTAGGTCAGAGATCTTTCTCCTCTCCTAGCTCCATCCTCTTACACACTAACACTCAACTCACCACCTCCTCCCTCCCCCACAGAGGCAACATGATGAAGATAAATAGGCATTTTACAGACAGGTAATCTCATGATAACAGGTCCCTGTTATTCACACCAGCAAAGCCATTTACCTGGTGTCAAGACTTGCCTGTGCCCACCAGGGTTGGATTCTACCAGTCCATGATCTTAAAGGGGTAGGGTTCATTAGGGCTCTGAGAACAACTGCCCCAGACTACTGGAGATCAGATTATGGGATCTCATTAACTCGGTCTCCTTACCTGCTTCAAATCTTTTGTTAGGACCAAGACCTATTATTTCAACTTGCCTGGTATCAAGAGAGCCAGAGGCTGAGAGTTTTCTTTCACCTACTTCTCGTCAGTATCATGTTAAAGTGTAGCCAACTGCTACTGCTAAGTCGCTTCAGTCATGTCCAACTCTGTGCGACCCCATAGATGGCAGCCCCCAGGCTCCCCCGTCTCTGGGATTCTCCAGGCAAGAACACTGGAGTGGGTTGCCATTTCCTTCTCCAACGCATGAAAGTGGAAAGTGAAAAGTGAAACTGAAGTCGCTCAGTCGTGTCCGACCCTCAGCGACCCCATGGACTGCAGCCCACCAGGCTCCTCCATCCATGGGATTTTCCAGGCAAGAGTACTGGAGTGGGGTGCCATTGGTAGCCTAAGGAAAATAATTAACAATCATGTTCACTGCAAATGTTGCTATAAAATATAGACTTGTTTCATATATCTCCATGCACTATTTCTTGTTTGAAATTTCCTAGTTACCTAGTTTAAAATGACACAGTTTAAAATCTTAGTTAATTTTGCAATAATCTGTTAAGTATGGAGAAATTAATAAACTCCTAAGCTTTCCCAGTGGCTCAGCAGTAAAGAATTTGCCTGCAATTCAGGAGACGCATGAGATGAGGGTTCGATCCCTGGGCTAGGAAGATCCCCTGGAAGAGGACATGCAACCCACTCCAGCATTCTTGCCTGGAGAATCCCTTGGACAGAAGCACCTGGTGGGCTATAGTCCACAGGGTCTCAAATAGTCGAACATGACTGAAACGACTGAGCATGCACATAAGGAAGTTTTACTATTCTATGTTGCTTTAATTTTTTTTAAAGTTTGGTTTGGTAACTTATCTGAGGAATGAAAATGGTATGAGCATTATTCAAGGCATGTGTGTTTACTTGGGGTTCATTCAACACAACAGGCTTAGTCAGCTTCAGAGAGTGGGCCAGCATTTTAGTTCTTCAAAGTATGAATCGCAAGAGCATACCAGTCTTCTTCAAGAATCTGCTGTGGACCGGTGAGGATGATTGGAGAAGGGGAAAATGTGTGTCAAGGCTTTGAGGAAGACAGAATATGGAGGGACTGAGAAATAAAAAGATGCCATGTGCTGAAGGATGAAGTACAGAGAGAGAAGAGGAGGCAGAAGAGGAGCAAGGCAGGCAGAGGCCAGAGTACGCACGGCTTTATAGATTTATTAAGGATGTTGATCTTTACCCCAACGTGAAGGAAGGAATTTCCAGTGGCTTTCACCACACTTGATGGAAGGAAGGTAACTCAGGTCATGGGAATGGCATGAGCCATTCTCCAGCCTGGCAAGAGAACATGCAATATAAAAAAGAGGGCCTGAAACTGAGCTTTACAAGTTCCAGCATTTAGTGCTTGGAGGAGGAGAACTGGCACAGAAGCTGAACAAGAGCAGCCGGAAAGGTGTTTCATAAGGAAAACATGAAATATGGTGGGGGGTGGTGGCAAGGGAAGAGGAGGTTTCGAGATGGAGGAGTGGTCACTGTGGAGGGGTGTGGGTTCACACTTCTGAGTATCAAACAAGAGGAGAACCGGAAATCGACAGGTGGATTTAGCAACGTGATGGTCACACATAAGTCTACAGAGAATCATTTTGTTAGACGGCTCTTTGTTAAGATTGATGGAACAAAAGGCCAAAATGAAATGTGTCTTTAGAGGAGTTACTGGAATGTGAGGAAATGGAGAGAGTTGGTATAGAGTTTTGACGAAATTCATTTGAAGAGAAAAGGGAGGGTTGGCAGATGAAAGGGAAAGCAACCTTAAATGAGGCTTATTTTCTTATTATTGAGTAGGAGGGGCCAGCAGGTATTTCAGTTCAGTTCAGTTCAGTCGCTCAGTCATGTCCGACTCTTTGCGACCCATGAACCACAGCACGCCAGGCCTCCCTGTCCATCACCAACTCCTGGAGTTCACTCAAACCCATGTCTATCGAGTCAGTGATGCCATCCAACCAACTCATCCTCTGTCATCCCCTACTCCTCCTGCCTTCAATCTTTCCCAGCATCAGGGTCTTTTCAAATGAGTCAGCTCTTCACATCAGGTAGCCAAAGTATTGGAGTTTCAGCTTCAACATCAGTCCTTCCAGTGAACACCCAGGACTGATCTCCTTTAGGATGGACTGGTTGGATCTCCTTGCAGTCCAAGGGACTCTCAAGAGTTCTCCAACACCACAGTTCAAAAGCATCAATTCTTCATGCTCAGTTTTCTTTATAGTCCAACACATCTATACATGACCACTGGAAAAACCATAGCCTTGACTAGATGGACCTTTGTTAGCGAAGTAATGTCTCTGCTTTTGAATATGCTATCTAGGTTGGTCATAACTTTCCTTCCAAGGAGTAAGAGTCTTTTAATTTCATGGCTGCAGTCACCATCTGCAGTGACTTTGGAGCCCAGAAAGATAAAGTCCGCCACTGTTTCCACTGTTTCCCCATCTATTTGCCATGCAGTGATGGGCCGGTATTTACCATTTAAATATTGATGAGACTAGTCCAGTTGACAGGGAGGGGTTGAATAAACAGAAATGAAAAGGATTCATTGGTTATACATCTAAGGATGCATGCTGCTGCTGGTATCGTGTTAACTTGGACTCCCCTTGCATCTTTATTCTTGGTTCTCAGCAGATCCTACAGAAAAGAGTCCCTCCAATGCCTAAGCCATTGATCTGAAGACATGGTCCACAGTCCTAGGTCTAGTGAAGAGTTCCAGACTCTTCACTTGCCCAGGACGAGAAGTGAAAGGAATAAACACTAAGCTCACAAAATATCAGCACTGTCCAATGGCTGAAAATATTTGCCTATAATAGGAAGGGCCTGTGACCAGTCTCAGACTCCAGGGGTCCCCAGCCTCCTAGATCTAAGGCCTGATGATCTGAGGTGGATCTGATGTGCCAATAATAGAGATAAGGCGTGCAGCAAATGTGATGGACTTGAATCATTCTGAAACTATCCTCCAGTCCATCTGTGGAAAAATTTTCTTGCACAAAACTAGTCCTTGGTGCCAGAAAGGTTGGGGACCACTATTAATACTCCATCTTCAAGTGAAGAACCTTCAGCTTCAAGGACAATCGACAGTCGTAAGCCAACTGCATACGTTCTTGCGATTCTATCCCAAACCAGGCTCCTCCCTACATACACTTCATGGGTTTTCCTCTCAGGCCTCCCTCTAGCCAGGTTTCCATTAAGTTCAGCATGGCTGTCACTCCCTACAAAATCTAGTCCCATCTGTTTTATGTTTCTTTCTGGACTTTTTAATGTCCTAACTTACTTCTTGGAGAAAATATTGAAAGCTGAAAGTAGTATAGATTTGTGCTCAGGAAACAAGCTGTCAGCATAGATGTGTGGTGTAATTTTTACCAAAAGTTCACTATTACCTTAATGTGTATTCAGGGAAAAAGCCATAAATATAATGTTCATTCTAAATAGGATCATAAAACAATGGAATATTTTCATAGCTTTTCATCCAGACATTGGTTTAAGGCAGTTTTACACTCTATTATTTCTGATTTTTCTGTGATTACTATTGAGGTTTCATAATGAAGAGAAAAAGAGGGGAGAAAGGAAGGATGGTGGGAAAGAAGGGAGGGAGAGAGAATTAATGAAGAATTATGTTTTATTTTTCTTCCTAACCAATTAATAAGCATACAGGCATCTTGTTTAAAAGTCCAGAATCCTGTGATATTTCTTTTGATTTCACCTCTGTTCACTTCATGCTAAGAGGTAGCACAATACAGTAATAAGATCAGGGGAAGATAGATAAATTTGGGCTCAAATACCAGCTCCACTATTCATCATCTATGAGATCTTGGGTAATTTTCTAATTCTTTGAGCCCCAGAAATGTTTCATAATATGAAACTTGCTGGATCACCGTGAGGATTATAAAAGATTAAGTGTGCAAAGTAAATTACATATCAGCAAGTGGCAGCTGTTATTGCACAATGGACTGAGGCCTAACACATGCACGCTGGCCTATTTCTTTCACGAGTGAAGGGTCTAACTGGAGTAAGAGCCACCGTTGCAGATGGCTTCATTCACAGTCAATGACGCCATTCACACTCAAGCTGTGACTCTCATCGTGGAGGGGCCCAATACCCCTTGGTTTGAGGATGTCAGTATTACAGTTGCCCATGAAGTACGCATTCTTCATGTGAGACTAGACTGTGAGGTCTTTGGTGGAGTGGGGTGGCTGGAGGGGTATGGTGAGTGAAAATGAATGCTTGCTTTGATGAATATGCTGTTTCTTAGGACCAGAGGAAATCAGCCACAATTCTTGCTGGTAGGGAAATTGAATCAAGGTACTGTCTATCTCTTCCACACATAAATCCAGAGCACATTACTTCCCCTCTGGAATCTGCAAAACCTGAGAAGCTTGAGTCAGAACACTGGAAAGAACAGAAGGGAGGAAACTCCAGCGAGGAGCAGTAAAGATTCCTAAAGAGTGGGTGTGGACACTGAACTGGAGGTCTAGAAGAATGAGCTACAGGATGACATAAGAGGAGGTGGGAGAGAGTGAAAGAGAGTTGGAAAAGAAGGAATCTGGAGTTCACCTTCAGTCTGAACGTCTGAGTCTGGAAGCACCCTGTACCACCTGCTGTGGTAGGAGGGAAAACAGAAAATTTGGTGTTTTCAGGTGGTACTGCTCAAGGAGACCTTCCTGACATTTTCCTAAAGGGAATGTGTGTACTTCCTTTGAATTCTGGCCTTTGAGTTTGGTCCGGGGAAGAGTCGCCAAGTGAGGAGTGCATGGGACAGAAAGGGTCATGATTTCCCAACCACCTTGTAAGGCCTTTTCTGGCCACCTACCCAACACCCACTGATCACCACCACTCCCACACACCACTGATCACCAGAGAGGGACCCGGAGCCAGCTGTGGCTGAGACTACTCATCAAGTAAGAGGAATTTCCTCCCTCAGCCACTGTGAGAGAGAAAGAGATGGGGCTCTGTCAGATCAGGGTTATATGTAGAGTTCTTCTTTGATGTGCTTAGTGAACCTTCCTTTCCAGCATCACAGCTATGCTGTTTGGCATGACCTTCTTCCTCCTGCCATCTCCCAGGAACATTCCTTCTCCTTTAATCCCAAATCTTGAAAAGCCTTCTCATTCTCCTGCATGATTCCTACTTTCTCCAGCTATCATTAACCTGGTATCCAATCTGCATTTAATTACATTTCAATTAAACACACACATGCCTAATGCATATCTATTTCCTCTCATCCTTCCATTGGGAAGAGATTTTGAGGTCAGTAATGATTTATGTATGTATGTGTCTATGTATCTATATATTGTTAAATATATATTATCCTTACAGAAACAGAGACCAGAGTAGCAAGAACTAAACTGCAGCAGTGAGTATTGAGAAAGTGAAGGTGGGTGGAGAGAAAAGATATTTTTAGACAGCTAATGTATTGATGTGGAGGCTTTGAAGTGGTGGATGGGTAGAGAGAAGTTTTACATTATTTTGCTATGTGATATACTCTTTAAATCCCATGCCGCTCCTTCAACAGTGCCTTCAGAAGTCATCCACATAACTCTTCTAGGTCTTCTAGAATTGTCTTTGGGCATTTATTCAGTCGTATAGAGAGCAGAATCAGACCTCAAAGGGATTCTTCCATATTTGGGTTAAAATTAGATATAAGCCAGGATAGCTGGGTCAGAGGTCAAAATAATTCAGAGCAAAAGCCTGGAAAAGAATGATTAAAGAGGCTTGGAATCATCAGATGACCATGCCATATGTAGGTTAAAGATCCTGACTACTGAATGGGGGTGGTTCTGGAGCTACAGCTTGCTATAAATCCCTCAAACTGCTAGCACCAATCCTAGATTCATTTTAATAATCCAGCGTCTGGATCAGAGCTTTACCAGGACTGATCCTAAATCATAATCAGGAGCGTGAGGCCAAAATTTTCAGCTTTTTATCAAACATCCCACTTGGTGGCCTTCCTCAGACTCAGCAATTGCAGAACTGAATCCAGCATCTTCACCCTTCCAAATCCTCTGTAGTTACCCAGGCAACCAGGAAAGCAACAGGGATTCTTCCTCTCCCTCACTTTCTACAACCAGTTGGACAACCCTTTCAGTTGTTTCTACTTCCTAAATCTCACTCTATTTTATTCTTTCCTCTTGAGTGTTATCTCCTCTGTTTCAGATTCCCATTACTAGCTTCCCACACAATTTCTCAGCTCTAACCTCCTTCATCTTCATTTTATCATCTATACTGTCAGCAGAATGATCTTTCTGAAACAATCTGATGTCCCCTGTTTGTCCACAGGATACCATATAACCTGTCAGCAAGCTTCAAAACTGACTTTATTGATGGTGTACACAGATATCCCCCTCTGGCCTCACGTGTGACCTCATACTCCATGTTTTTTTCACATCTCCAAGCTGTGACTTTTACCCAGAATATCCTGTGTTCACCTTGTCTGCCTGCGAAATTTGGCTCAAATATTAGTTTCTCTGAATCCTTCCTTGATTCTTCTCAACTAAAGTTATTTTCTTTCTTCATAATCCCACAGAATCTTGACTGTGAGGTGGTACAAGACAAGGACTGTGTCATATTTTTCACCACATCCTAGTACCTAAATAGTACTAACCACACAGAAGTTTGTCACCATTCACTGAGTGATTCGATCTGATGGTCTCTGTGAGATACCATGAACTTGTTTCTATGTGCTAACCAGTAAGTTATTAAGATACTTAAAAACTAAACAAAGAGCAAGCTAGGAATAGAAAGATTCTTTCTTATTCTGACTAAAAACAAAAAGCATACATTGTACTTAATGGTGAAATACTGGATGCTTCCCTCTGAGGTCAAGCATAAGACAAGGATGTACACTATCACCATTTCTCTTAAACATTTTAGTGGAGGATTGGTCAGGGAAACAGGGAAAGAAAAAGAAATCATAGTATACATAAAATATATTAATCTGTATGTTAGAGGTCAGTATCCTTTACAGACAAATACATAAATATATATATAATATATATTATACACACATATATATATATGTACAATGAAGTTATCTTCACATATTAACTTCATTATTCCTTTGAACTGGGCTTCTACCTATAGTTTAAGGTCCAGCCAGGCACTTTTACTCTCTTTATTCAAGACTGCTCATCATAGCCTCTGGTATAGAATATGGTAAAATGCCAGACATAGTGCAGCTGGGTTGAATCCTGATGGAAAAAGCTTAATCAAGTTGTGATTGGTAAAAAAAATAAAATAAAAAAAAAAACTGCTTTTTTTCCTTCATGTAATTTCTTTCAAAGACAAGTGAATTTTTCAATTGAGATATACTACTGAAAAACTCACCCTTTAAAGTGTACAGTACAATAGACTTAAATACATTTCCACGAGGTTGTGAAACCAGCATCACTATCTCATCCCAGAACATTTCATCACCTCAAAAAGAAACACGGAGCCATTGGCAGTCACCTCGTCCTCCGCTCACCCATCCAGCCCCTGGAAAGCACTGAACTATTTCTGTATCTATGAATTTGCCTATTCTAAACATCTCAAATAAATGAAATCATACAATTTATGGCCTTTTGTGAAAGACAACTTATTTTAAAGAAAAATCAGTAACATTGTCAAGTAGAGTTTATAACAGATACAGAAGTAAAAGGAATGACAATAATAGCATAAAGACCTAGGGTAGCGGGTGGGGCAGGCAAAATGCAGCCCACAATCTCTGAGACCTGGGAATATGTTACATTACATGGGAAGCTGAATTAAGGCCAATAATTGAAACAGGAAGATTATCTTGGGTTATTTGAATGGATTCAGTTCTAATCATATAAACTCTTGAAACAGGAAGAGTGAAGCAGAAGAGTAGGTCAGAGAGATGCGAAGGGAAAAGGATGCTACTCATCACTGGTTGCTGGCTTTGAAGATAGAGGAAGATGGTTGCAAGCCAGGGAACATCATAGCCTCTGGAAATAGAGCAGTCCTCCGTTTACAGCCAGTAAGAAATGAGAATCTTGATCCTACAGCCTCAAGAAGCTGAATGTGCCAACAACCCAAATGAATGGGAAACAGAGCCTTCAGAGAGGAACTGAGGCCTGCCAATGCTTTGGTTTTCACCCCGTGAGGTCCATGTCAGCATTGTGGCTTACAGAACTAGAAGATAACACATTTGCAATGTGTTAGCCTCTAAATATGTGGTGATTTTTTTATGGCAGCAATTGAAAACTCATATCAAGTGTTGATGAGAAGATGCAGCAACTGGAAGTCTCAGAGATTCCGGTGGGAGTGTAAAATGGTACAACCACTTTAGAAAACACTGTGACAATTTATTATACAGTTAAATATAAACTTACATGTAACTCAACAAAGCTACTCTCAGGCATTTACCCAGAAAAGAAACTATATCCACAGAAAGATCTTTACATGAATGTTCATAGGAGTTTTATTCATAATAACCCCAAACTGAACACAACTTAAATATCTATCAACAGATGAGTGGGTGAATTTATACATTGTGGTATACTCATGCAATGGGATATCATTTAACAATAGAAAGGAAGAGCTATTGTCACACAAAAAAACATGGACCAATCTCAAAAACTTTTATCTGAGCAAAAGAAGACAGACAAGAATACACACTGGGTTTGATTTTTCCCTCATTTATACAAAACTATAGAATAAACAAAACTAAACTGTAGTGATAAAATTTTATTATTTATTGTATGTAAATTATATTTCTGAACTCCCGTATTCATTTCTCTGAAGTAATAGGGTAAACCAAGTCAGAGCCTCCTGGCTACACAGCAGAATCATTTGGGAAGCTTTTAAAAAGCACTGATATTCAGAAAAAAGTACTAATATAAGGTTTACATGCCCAAAGATTGTCATTTTTTTTTCTTTAATTAATTTTTATTTTTTAGTTTGTTTTGCTTTACAATACTGTATTCGTTTTGTTACACATCGACATGAATCAGCCACGAGTGTACATGAACTCCCAATCCCGACCCCCACCTCCCCCCTCCCGCCCCACACCCTCTCTCTGGATTGTCCCCGTGCATCAGTCGCAGGCATCCTGCATCCTGCATCAAACCTGGACTGGCGATTCGATTCACTTATGATATCACACATGTTACACTCAAAGATTGTCATTTTAATTGTCCTTGGTTTGGGGTTTAAGCACTGTTATTTTCTTCAGAAACGTTTTAACTATTTCTAATATGCACTGTGATAATCAGAGCTTTAATAAAGTTAGAGGGGAAAGTCTGCAGTTTTGTCTCCATGGAAATTGGCCTCTGGTCTCTAGGAATAGTACCATTGATAATTGGACTATGGCTTGGAAATTTTGAAGATGTTGGAAGAGATGCCTTCAGTTCAATCAGTTCAGTCGCTCAGTCGTGTCTGACTCTTTGTGACCCCATGAATTACAGCATGCCAGGCCTCCCTGTCCATCACCAACTCCTGGAGTTCACTCAGACTCGTGTCCATCAAGTCAGTGATGCCATCCAGCCATCTCATCCTCTGTCGTCCCCTTCTCCTCCTGCCCTCAATCCCTCCCAGCATCAGGGTCTTTTCCAATGAGTCAACTCTTCCCATGAGGTGGCCAAAGTACTGGAGTTTCAGCTTTAGCATCATTCCTTCCAAAGAAATCCCAGGGTTGATCTCCTTCAGAATGGACTGGTTGGATCTCCTTGCAGTCCAAGGGACTCTCAAGAGTCTTCTCCAACACCACAGTTTAAAAGCATCAATTCTCCTAGAAAAATATAATAGGTGATATAGAGTTTGCCATAATATTAGATGGAAGTCTTTTTCTATGAAGAATAAATACTCAATAGCCAGTCTCAGTTGTCTTCACCATTATCCCAAATGCAGTAGTGTTCCCTTTGAGGGCTTCCCAGGAGGCTCAGTGGGTAAAGAATCTGCCTGCAAGGCAGGAGACACAGGAGACATGGGTTTGATCCCTGTGGTAAGATCCCCTGGAGGAGGACTGGCAACCCACTCCAGTATTCTTGCCTAGAGAATCCCATGGACAGAGGAGCCTGGCGGGCTACAGTCCATGGGGTCACAAAGAGTCAGACACAACTGAAGTGACTGAGCATGCATGCAAATAGATGTAAAAGATACATTGTCTGACTTATAGAAACCACCTTCTGAAAAAACATAATCAGAATATACTTGAATATTTAAAATTTTGAATTCATTTTGAATTTGTACTAGTTCAAATGTCCATTTTTACATAACAGATCTAACTGGCTAAAAGGCTGGCTATTCCTCTCTTAATGGCCTATCCAAGAGGCAAGAGGCAATTCACTTCAGCTTCTAGACTCTTAAAATGATTGAAGCATCTACGGAAGAAACTTCTCTGCCAGTTCTCGGTGAATCTCCAGGAAGACTCATGAATAAATGTTTTGAAACTAGTCAACAATTCAATCCAAGTCAGTAATTTAAAAAATTATTTTTCTTTTTGGATTATCCAAATGCCATCTCCCTTATTTCTTTGGTTGGTTGATCACCATTTGTCTGCTTCTCCATTGGAAGAGAGGCTTGGATACTTGAGGGAAACCAGATCATAGTTAAACAAATCTGTTCATTTGTGGGAAGAAGTAAAAACTGTTTCTTAAACAGTGGTTTCAGAATTATTCTAAAATCGCTGATGACAAGCTCTCTGCATCTTGACACTTTTGACGTGAGTGATGTGTGTGCGCGCGTGTGTGTGTTGAGGTGGGGGTGGGGAGAGAGATGATTATGATAAAGAGATTTAACAGTTCAAACCTGAAACATAAGACTAATTCTATTTTTAAAAGCTGGTGTTTGCTGAAGTAGTTTTTATTATTATTATTTAACCTGCTACCTCTTAGTCATGGAGTAGCTATGAGCACAAGTCAATGTCATTCTTTTAAAAATTATCCCAGTGGGGGCAATAGGGGCCTTAGGAAAGAAAACCCACACTTGTACAATAACATATGGCCCAACAAATTCACAAGTGAGTGACTTTTCTTGCAGCTGTGGTTCAAATTATAGGCATTTCAGATGCTTGATGGTGACTTTAATTTACTGTGAGGAAGTGTATGCTGAGCATCTGGAAGGACATGATTTTACTTTAATCATTTTGATTTAGGTGACAGTAATTACAAGTATCATCATGGTCTATGGAAAAAACATTGATTTTACTGTTAGTTGCCAGGGCTTGTTTCCAGCTTCTACCTGGGGTATCTTTTTTTCTTGGACCAAGTCGGGTTAAATCACCATTCTGAAAGTTCCTTTGCTATTTAAGTGCCTGGCATGAGCATGGATTCGTAACAATGGAACAAACCTGTGAATCTGTTTAGCCATACTGATAACACGTTAAAAGATTAAGAGTAGTGGTATTTAAAGGAACTTTAAAAAGCGGTGTTCATCTGACTTAGCAGGTTTATGGCTAACAGATGTAGCAACTTGAAAGGTCTTGGGGTAACAAACTGTTTCTGTTCCTGACTCTGCCAGTAGTTTTGTGAAAAGCCCCAGCAGGGATCCTGCCAAGAAGGCCTTAAGTGTGGAATTGGGCAAATGCCTTGCTTTCAGCTCTTCAGTCAACCTATTTTCTGTTTTCAAGGCATGAAATAGAAAGGTTAGAATAACCATTTAACTCTAAATCCAAAGAAGAGATTTAAACTCAAGGTCAAAATATCTCAGCCAACCAGAGGCTTTTCAAACTAGAGGGAAGATCTAGGAGGTAAGAAGACACATACTTCAATACGGAGGCATAATTAAGCATGCGTGGCATGTGATAGATAGCATCATTCCTTCCAAAGAAATCCCAGGGTTGATCAACCCTGGGATTTCTTTGGAAGGAATGATGCTGAAGCTGAAGCTCCAGTCCTTTGGCCACCTCATGCAAAGAGTTGACTCATTGGAAAAGACTCTGATGCTGGGAGGGATTGGGGGCAGGAGGAGAAGGGGACGACCGAGGATGAGATGGCTGGATGGCATCACCGACTCAATGGATGTGAATCTGAGTGAGCTCCGGGAGTTGGTGATGGACAGGGAGGCCTGGCGTGCTGCGATTCATGGGGTCGCAAAGAGTCGGACACGACTGAGCGACTGAACTGAACTGAACTGAACTGAAGTATTTATTAAGAGGATAACATGAGAATCCCAACCCATCAAAACTTCCTTAGAAACTGTTTGTCTAACAGTTCTAGCATTTAAACCTATCTTACAAATATGAACAAGTCAATGGTTTAAAAAAATAGGTAGAGTCCCCCAAAGACACTTCTCTACTGGTTCTGCCAGCATCACACCTGTGGGCTCTCTGAGTCTCATACTTTTTATCCGTAGAATGAAGACCATAACATAGCTTCTTTTTGCATCCCCCGATTGTGGTAAAGATCAAAGGATCAAATAGCAATGCTTCACAAATGGAAGGACGTTGGGAAATGCAGCATTTTCTCTATTATTCTATTTCGTTTTCCCATAAAAGATTCTTCACCAGTTGAGCTACCAGGGAATCCCTGCTGGCTCAGATGGTAAAGAATTCGCCTTCTATGCAGGAGACACGAGTTTGATCCCTGGGTCAGGAAGATCCCCTGGAAAAGAAAATGGCAACCCATTCCAGCATTCTTTCCTGGAGAATTCCATGGAGAGAGAAGCCTGGGGGCTACCAGCTTTAGGGTTGCAAAGAGTCAGATATGACTGAGCAACTAATTTCACTTTCACTTTTCATAAAAGATGCTCCCTTTGTCTCTGCTCCCCTCCCACATACCTACTGACAAAGGTACTTGAGATCCACACATTTCATTTCTTCTGGACTTTACAAGTGACAGTGCTTTCAGTTATGGGATTATTTAGGAAGTCTGTACTTGATTATTTCAGAAATGATTAGGCCCAGTCCTATTCAGTTGGATTTGTTCTCTCTTAGGTTATCTGCTTTGAAGCAATTTCTCTTTTTATTTGCAAGGGGAGATAGCAGAAACTAAAGGACACCAACATTATATTTCCTTAGAATTAGGGACATGAGAGACTTCAGCCTGGACCCTGCTGTTATCTAAGCAAACGAAGAAAAGTTTAGTGGTTATGAGAGACTACAACTGCAAACAGCAACACTGGGCAATCCTTGGGTCCATTTTCATTATTCTAGTGTAACTAATTTGACTAATAAGAATGTTTTGAATTTAGAAGGGTTAAAGGCCTTAGTTAACATGGGGATGATCAATTTCCCCACCCTTCCTACCCTCTTCTTTCCTTGGCATTTGACAAGCATCACGCATACGTGCGTGCTGAGTCGCTTCAATCATGTCAAACTCTTTGCGACCCCGTGGACTGTAGCCCGCCGTGCTCACGGAATTCTCCAGGCAAGAATACTAGAGTGGGTTGCCATGCCCTCCTCCAGGGGATCTTCCTGACCCAGGGATCAAGCCAGTGTCTCTTTGTCTCCTGCATTGGCAGCCGGGTTCTTTACCACTAGCACCACCTGGGAAGCCCTTGAGAGCAGGGTTAGCTGAGACTTCCCAGAGCCTACAGTGAAGACATTTAGTGCTATGGACTCCTTGCAAATTCGTGGTCTGTCCTTCAGATTCATTCTTGTAGAATACATCGAAGACAGATCTTTATGAAGAAAAATTCTTGTATTAAATGCTTTTAATATCTTGACTATTTAAAAAATTAACAATTTTAATATACTCAAATTAGAGTATATTCTGGACTGATAAATTATGGAATACTTAAGGGGATTTCTGTCATAAGAATTTGAACTTCATATTCCTCAGATAAAGAATTCATGGTGGCAGTCTCTCAATATAAATTCCCTACTCAATTAGATTCCCAATCATGATAATTCCATTCACCTTGCCAGTGTGTGGTTTAGAATAGGAATATGACTTAATCTCAACCAATGATCTAAGGGGAAAGGTCTGCTAAGAGGAGTGGGGGTTTCCAGGAAAGGCTTCTTTGCTCCTGAAAAAATCATGAGGAAGATGTGCACCCTTTATGTCCTGTGGACACGGTTATGTTCAGATGTCACATTCAGAGCTGCTGCAAACATCTTGACATTCACCCTGGGGATGAACACAACCAGAAGCACCGCAGAGCTAGGGGAGACATCCGAGTGGAGAAAAGGCTCTGAGAAACTGCGTTCCTGGGAAATAAGTTATTTAAACCTCCTTCAATAGGGTTTTCCTATGAAGCTGTAGTTGAAATCGCCTTAACTGAAAATTTGGGTGACAGAAACCCTAACTTTATCATTGATAATCCATGCTTACATGCTCATCTCTCTGAAATCGTTTCAAAACATGTAATTTGTTGATACATGGCCAGCCCCTATAAATTTGCCTGGAAGGAAATATGGCTCTCAGAGCAAAGAAATAATAATTTTTATAAAACTTCTTGAAGAATCTACTCTGCTAGCTTCAGGTGGGTTGGTTAAAGGATAAAATTAACCAGATGAAAGTGGAGGGAAATCAATCAAGTCTACTAAGTGCCCAGCTCCCTACCAGGAATTTAGGTAGGTAGATATTTTTATTATTTTCATGAGGAAGGCTGTTTGTACTCAATTATCTATTTCTAAAGGAAGTATTTTTAATTCCCAGCCTGATAACTCTTACTTAATAACTCTTACTGTTAATACTTAGTGCAGAGAATGTGGTTGATGAATTTGTGTTGACTTTTCTTTGCTAGCCAACATGAAGGCAGCTAGACAATGCCAAAATCAGCACTAAAACTATTTCTCATGAGTAACAGCAATAATATTCTTTTCCTTTACAGAACCTTTAATCCAAGAATCTTGAGCCTATATAAACATTTGTTCAACAATATACTCAGAATCTCAGTATTTGGTTCTTGGGGAAATTCAACTAGATGATTGAAGAATATGGAAATAAAAATAGAACCCAGAAACTTGATTCATAATGATCTTTGAATACTATTGTTCCCACCTAACCATTCAAGGAAAATAAAAAATTACAGAGATTTCAGCAGGATAAACAACTAAGCTTTTCCAACCCCAACTGATGATTCATTATTTCTCTTGCCTTTTAAGATTATATTTAATTTTTTCATTTTTATTACATTTTATTTGAGACACTGGGAGCTCTGAATGCCAAAGGATGGGGAAACTGAGCTGATTATGATTATCTCAATATCTTGGATCTACAAAAAAAAATTGGCAATATTTGAGGAATAAGGTTTCTTTGGATATTTACAGAGCCTCCTGTTGAACTAAAGTACTATGAAAACAACCTTTCTCTAGGTTCTCAAATAATTCTCTGTCTAAATTGAAAGTGGGAAGAAAGTCATGGAATCAAATTTTGGAGGACTACACATGATGACGCATTAAGTTTCCAATATTCTGAGGTTCAGCAGATTATGAAGACAGCTTTGAATTCCACTATTTGGGATTTAGGATAAGTCAGCAGAAGGTAAGTAAGAGTTTAAGAAAATGTATAGTGAAACTAAGATTTCATGACTTTATATTTAATATACAACAAACTCTCATTGAACACAAACATAAATAGTCTGATCACAAATTAATCATTTCAAATAAAACTAGACCCACCAGGGTCTCAAGCTGACAACATTTTGATTAATTCATTGTTGGTTGACTGGTGATTATTCTATTTTGATCCACAAAGGGTTTGAACTGAAGTATCTTCTTAGAAAGTAATAGCACTACATTAAAAAGGCAATTTCATTTAACTCATTCTGTTTGTGTGTCCCTCCATTCAGGTCTATGTTGGCCAGGGGCCTGATTCTGTCCAGCACACAACAAGTCAGTTCTCAGAAAGCAGCTGGACAATGAAGACCCTACTAAGATATTCCCACATGTCCCTGAAGCTGACTTTACAGGGGGAGAAAAAATGCAGGTTTTCCTTTAGTTCACATTTTATGCCTTCCACCAAGTCTTATTCTCAATCATCCTTGCCAGGGACCTACACTGTAGCTGTGATGTCATAAGCTGCATAAACAGACACATTAAAGCTGAAGCTTACCATGGAAACCCAAGTACCACAGGAAACAGATCTAGATTTAATATAAGTTACCACTTACATTTCAGTGGAATATCAAATTGTGTGTATTATTGGGCATATACATTTGTCCTTTTTTTTTTAAGATTAAGCAAGATCTGTTCATCTGTCCATCTCTTACCTTCAGACTTGCTCTGAAATAACAACTGACAGGTAATTTCTAATTTTCAAAGAACTTTATTATTACTTAGTACATTAATGACTCACCTCACAACTGCCATATGAGATAATCTGGTTAAGTGTTATTATCCTCACCATTGTCAATTTCTCTAAGCCACTCAACTGAATTGGTATTAGAATCTATAATCAGAATCTATCCTTGGTTTTTCATCCAGCAATCTTCCCTCTACACCAGAGCTGCTTTCTTACATATTCTTTTCTTACAAAGCTGTTTTCTTTCTTATTCCTAAAATATGTGTGGATTATCCTTTCTAACCCAACTCATTTCTATTAAAATATTATTACTATCTTCATATTTATTTTCCTGTACTGTCTCAATAAGAACTGAATCATACACTAAATCCCCATTTCTCAGATAACTTCTCTTTAGTATTGCTATAAATTATTCAATAGATTTATCCTGTATCCCAACTTCATTGTAGAGTGTATCTTCCCTACACTTAAGTATTTTATATTTATTACTTTTTGGCCCAGAATATGGTTCAGTTCAGTCGCTCAGTCATGTCCAACTCTTTGCAACCCCATGAACCACAGCACGCCAGGCCTCCCGGTCCATCACCAACTCCCGGAGTTCATTCAGACTCACGTCCACTGAGTCAGTGATGCCATCCAGCCATCTCATTCTCTGTTGTCCCCTACTCCTCCTGCCCTTAATCTTTCCCAGCATCAAGGTCTTTTCAAATGAGTCAGCTCTTCACATCAGGTGGCCAAAGTATTGGAGTTTCAGCTTCAACATCAGTCCTTCCAATGAACACCACCTAGGTCTGATCTACTTTACAATGGACTGGTTGGATTTCCTTGCAGTCCAAGGGACTCTCAAGAGTCTTCTCCAACACCACAGTTCAAAGCATCAATTCTCTGGCATTCAGCTTTCTTTATAGTCCAACTCTCACATCCATACATGACCACTGGAAAAACCATAGCCTTGACTAGACGGACCTTTGTTGGAAAAGTAATGCTTCTACTTTTTAATATGCTTTCTAGGTTGGTCATAACTTTTCTTCCAAGTAGTAAGCATCTTTTAATTTCATGGCTGCAGTCACCATCTGCAGTGATTTTGGAGCCCAAAAATAAAGTCAACCACTGTTTCCCCATCTATTGGCCATGAAGTGATGGGACCAGATGCCATGATCTTCGTTTTCTGCATGTTGAGCTTTAAGCCAAATTTTCACTCTCCTCTTTCACTTTCATCAAGAGGCTTTTTAGTTTTTCTTCACTTTCTGCCATAAGGGTGGTGTCATCTGCATATTTGAGCTTATTGATATTTCTCCCGGCAATCTTGATTCTAGCATGTGCTTCCTCCAGCCCAGCGTTTCTCATTACGTACTCTGCATACAAGTTAAATAAGCAGGGTGACAATATACAGCCTTAACGTACCCTTTTCCTATTTGGAACCAGTCTATTGTTCCATCTCCAGTTCTAACTGTTGCTTCCTGACCTGCATACAGGCCTCTCAAGAGGCAGGCCAGGTGGTCTGGTATTCCATCTCTTTCAGAATTCTCCACAGTTTATTGTGATCCACACAGTCAAAGGCTTTGCCATAGTCAATAAAGCAGAAATAGATGTTTTTCTGGAACTCTCTTGCTTTTTCCATCATCCAGCAGATGTTGGCAATTTGATCTCTGGTTCCTCTGCCCTTTCCAAAACCAGCCTGAACATCTGGAAGCTCACAGTTCACATATTGCTGAAGCCTGGCTTGGAGAATTTTAAACATTACTTTACTAGCGTGTTAGATGAGTGCAATTGTGCGGTAGTTTGAGCATTCTTTGGCATTGCCTTTCTTTGGAATTGGAATGAAAACTGACCTTTTCCAGTCCTGTGGCCACTGTTGTGTTTTCCAAATACGCTGGCATATTGAGTGCAGTGCTTTCACAGCATCATCTTTTAGGATTTGAAGTAGCTCTACTGGAATTCCATCACCTCCACTAGCTTTGTTCATGGTGATGCTTCCTAAGGCCCACTTGACTTTACATTCCAGGATGTCTGGCTCTAGGTGAGTGATCACACCATCGTGATTATCTGGGTCATGAAGCTCTTTTTTGTACAGTTCTTCTGTGTATTCTTGCCAACTCTTCTTAATATCTTCTGCTTCTGTTAGGTCCATACCATTTCTGTCCTTTATTGAGCCCATCTTTGCATGAAATGTTCCCTTGGTATCTCTAATTTTCTGGAAGAGTTCTCTAGTCTTTCCCATTCTATTGTTTTCCTCTATTTCTTTGTATTGATTGCTGAGGAAGGCTTTCCTATCTCTCCTTGCTATTCTTTGGAACTCTGCATTCAGATGGGTATATCTTTCATTTTCTCCCTTGCTTTTTGCTTCCCTTCCTTTCACAGCTATTTGGTTAATTCACCAATCACAGAATATGGTTAATTCATCATAAATATATCATGCTCCTTTGAAAGACTGTGAATTATACAGTTGTTCAATATCCTATTCCAAAATTTTTATTACAAAATGGTGGTTGATAGTGTCAATCAATCTACATATTTGCTGCATTCTTGTGTAGCTTATTGGTTCTCAAACTGTGGTACAGGTGAGCCATCAAAAACTCTCTAAATATCCATTTAATAAATACAACTAATCTTTAAGGTACTAATACTTACCAAACTTTAATGAAGGATCAAAAATGAATATATACCACTACCTGAGAGAATTATGAAAATACTACTCCTTGTATGTTTTATATATGCATAAGGCTAGATTTCATTCATATGTAATAAATTAAATGACACATTGTAGCAGATAGAATGGAAGAACATATGTGAGAACATCGTTATCCTTTATTAAATTATATTTATAATAAACAGATTATTTTTAAAATTAAAAAAATCAAGATATAAACAACAGAATTGGACCAAGTCTACATGATAAAATTATCAAAATTTTCTGAAATTTCTATAAGCTATCCCATTTAAGAGGGGCTATGGATAATAAATACTCACACTCTACTCAGCTGTTTGAAATGGTTGAGCCAAATTTATTACTGTCTCATGCAAGAAATCCAAACACCAACAAGCCAGGTCTCCGTAAGTCTCTTCATTATTATGCTCTCTACTACAGCAAAGTACTTTATCTGGCATCAAAATTTTATTAATACTCTGTTCACACCACTCTTGCAATAAATACTTCTTTGTGCGTGAGCTTTCCATATGGGCTGCAACATATGCCATTAGAGGATGAATATATTGATGCAAGTAAAAGAAAAATTAATTCCAGAACCTAGTTACAGATAAAAGATGCCATTTCCTTATTTTTGAAATGCAACTTGTATAAAATGTCACACTGGGCTTTATTTGTGGAGGAAAAGCATGCTGCAAGCTCATAACTGACGATTTTTCTAACTTGACATTTTGTTCATTGCAAAAATGCTGAACAAAATTGTGGGCAACTTCTTTCCACTGCTTCTGGCTAGTCCAGTCATACATCTTAATGTTACCATTGAAGATGAATGAACCACCCAAGGTTTTTGCAACTTGATTCCAAAAATCTCTGTAATGTTTTGGTAAAAATGCAAAGAGCCAAGGTTTGAAATTTCCTGGATCAGAAAGAATACCCTTTCCCAGGAGGACTTGAAGTACTTCCTTTTTCTGATTGAGTTGTTATTCTACAAACCCTCCTTGAAAATCTTGGTACCCCTGCCAGAAATTGGAGAATAAAAGGAAGACATGGTAAACCCTTCTTAATTGTTATCCTTAAAAATTGTCATAGGTACATATTTCATTGAGTAATTATTTGCTGGAACACCTGATCCAATAGAAGAGACAGTTTTACACATAAGATAATTTCACTCTCAACCAGCACATCTAAGCCAGTCTACTTACACAGTTCAGACTGAAGCTGAAGTAAAACTTTTTCCAAGTTACTGGATAAAATGCAGAAATTAAACCAAGTTATAATGGTTATGCAGGGCACAAGCTGAATGAATTCAAGATTTGTGTGTGTTTATTTTTATTGAATTGGTGGGTAACGGTTTATGAGGTTAGACTTAGCTCTGGATATTTCCATGGATGCTGACAGAAACAGCATATTGCCCCTAAAATTCTGATATGACATTCATTCTTTGAAAATAGCACACACTTTTTCCATCACCTTGCAGCCCAGCATCTGATGTATATAGGGCAATTCACAGATAATAAATGGAGGAATAAAAAAGGAATAAATAGTGTTGACTTTTTGGTAAATGAAGCCTTTCTTCTCTTGGAAGACATAACTGTTCATTTTCATACAGAGTGCTCAGAAAGAAAAATAGAAATTAATGGAAAAGACTACTTCTTTAACCCCATTTTTAAAAAATACCTAGACTCTAACTCCTCTCTAGAATTTAAAAACTGGTTTTGAAATACCTTTGTCCCCAGCATTTTGGAATTAAAGCAGTATTTACTGCATCCTCGTCTTCCCTGGTGGCTCAGCAGTAAAGAATCTGCCTGCCAATGCAGGAGACAGGGTTCAGTCCCTGGGTAGGGCAGATTCCCTGGAGAAGTGCCAGGGTCCAGCCTCAGCAGAGTCCAGGGATACCTGCAGGATGGACGAGTAACAAATGACTTTTTCCATACATTCTCTAACTTTATTTCAGAAAAAAACATTCTGTCTACTATTCTCAGCTATGCTGCTGTGGCCACTCTAATTCTGCTTCTCATAATTGTTCTTCCTTATATTGTTAGAACTCTTCGACAAAACACTCAAAAGCTCACGACTGAATTACATCTGGCTGTCTTAAAAAATAAAAAAAGGGGAGATGCCAGGAGCCAGCACGGGAGGTCCCACCCACGACAAGGTCATGTGAAGGAGACCTGACAAGCAAGGCTTCAGGACTTGGGGGACTCCCTGGGCTGATTCCCACCCATGACAAGGTCATGTGGAGAGACCTGACAAGCAAGGCAGATCAGGACTCAAGGGACCCCCTGGACCTACTTGAGCATCTTCCCCAAAACCAGAATCTGTCTGTCTTACTATTTTATGCCTTTCACCAACTCTTCTGACATTAACAGGGGGCTATCCCCGACCACCTTTCCCTGGAAAAAAATCAACTTAGGGCTCTAGTTGATAAATCTCCTGGGCATGAAAGGAGTATTTCAAACCCCCTGTTAGCATTCTAGCTTACTTGGCAGGTTTATCCAGACTCTTGAAACATTGTTGAGCCAATGCTTGCTGCCAAGTTCCCACATCTCTTATCCATTGTGTTCCTGAGAGTGCATATAGTTAAGATGTAGAAAAAAAACAAGTAGTAGCCTTAACATTAGCAACATTAGAATTTGAGTTAATAAGTTCTTTCTTTGCTGTAACCCACTGAATCTTTGCTCCATAAAAATGTAACTCTGTACTTTAAGGGTGACCCAGGCTAAGGAATTAAAAAAAAATTTTTTTTTCAAGGAAAAGTAAGTGTTTTAGCTGACCATACTTTATCAAATAGGGGTCATAAAATGTCAACAGGCCTCCAGGCCAGAAGATAATGTACAAAAAATAAATCCTTGTTTATGAAACGGTATGCAGGAAGAAACCTGGTATTGATAAAAGTTAATACTGATGGAATGTTGAGCTGACTCTGCATTTTTTCACTTTGCTCAATGTACAACTCAGGGTATAAAAGTTCCCTCTGAAAATAAAGTGACGGGCCTTGCTCACTGAAGCTTGGTCTCCCTGTGTCATTCATTCATTCGCCAACGTCATCCATCCTGAGGGTATCCCTGGACTCTGCTGAGGCTGGACCCCAGCAGAGAAGGAAATGGCAGCCCACTCCAGTATTCTTGCCTGGAGAATACATGGACAGAGAATCTACTGTCCATGGGGTTGCAAGAGTCTGACACAAATTAGCAACTAAACCACCACCACCATACTAGTATGGAGGATCTGGGATGTTTTTTCCTCTCTACTAATGTTAATTGTCATCTACCTAGTAAAATTCTAAACCCATAACTTTTTATTCCTACCATGTATCATTCCTTCTATAGGAATTATCCTGAGGAAATAATGTCTATAAATTCTGGCTATAATAGTGTTATCAGTCAGTTCAGTTCAGTCACTCAGTCGTGTCTGACTCTTTGTGACTCCATGAATCGCAGCACGCCAGGCCTCCCTGTTCATCACCAACTCCCAGAGTTCACTCAGATTCATGTCCATTGAGTCAGTGATGCCATCCAGCCATCTCATCCTTGGTTGTCCCCTTCTCCTCCTGCCCCCAATCCCTCCCAGCATCAAGGAGGGATGAGTCAACTCTTTGCATGAGGTGGCCATACCCCAAATTTAAGGCATAATAAATATCCACAAATGTGATATGGAAGATAATCAAAGATTTACAGCAGTCAGATAAACGCTTAATCAAGAAATCCTCTGAAATCCAATAGGAGACCTTTGTGGTGTTTTAACTTAACATCATCCCACCCAACCTCCTCTATAATGACAGTCTTAAGGACAAATAGCTGTGAAAAGAAGAGAAGCAAAAAGCAAAGGAGAAAAGGAAAGATATAAGCATCTGAATGCAGAGTTCCAAAGAATAGCAAGAAGAGATAAGAAAGCCTTCTTCAGCAATCAATGCAAAGAAATAGAGGAAAAGAACAGAATGGGAAAGACTAGAGATCTCTTCAAGAAAATTAGAGATACCAAGGGAACATTTCATGCAAAGATGGGCTCGATAAAGGACAGAAATGGTCTGGACCTAACAGAAGCAGAAGATATTAAGAAGAGGTGGCA
>SJXQ01008079.1:158473-174853 GCA_006408695.1 Aepyceros melampus | reverse complement strand
ATGGACGTGAGTCTGAGTGAACTCCGGCAGATGGTGATGGACAGTGAGGGAGGCCTGGCGTGCTGTGATTCATGGGGTCGCAAAGAGTCGGACACGACTGCGCGACTGAACTGAACTGAACTGAAGGACAACAGCCTACATCTCTGGTATGGATTCCTGGTGCTGGTGAAAACAAAGATGACTTTATTCCCAAAGAATCTATTCCTTTTTATGCAAATAGATTCAGTTCTCCAATTAAAAGACATTGGCAGAAAGATTTTTTTTTAATGATTCAACTATACAACTATACTATAGTCACTCACTTCAGATTCAAAAGCACAAACAAGTTGAAAGTAAAATCATGGAAAAAATATAGTCCATGCAAATAGTAACCAAATGAGAGCTGGAATTGCTATGTAAGTATTGGGTAAAATAGATTTTAGGTCAAAATTATTATAAGAAACAAAGAAGGATGTTGTATATTGGCAAAAGGGTCAACACATCAAGAAGACATAAAAATTATAAGCATGTGCACACCTAAAAGCAGAGCCCCAAGATGAAGCAAAACTTGACAGACTTGAAGGGAGAAATAAGAAGTTCCATAAATAGTTGGAGACCATTATACCCTACTTTGAGTAATGGATTAAACTACTGGACAGAAGATCAATAAGAAGATAGAGGACTGGAGTGATACTGCAAACTACTAGACCTGAGACACATACACAGAACATTCCAGCCAACAACAATAGAACACATACTATTGTCAAATGCATTTGAAACATTTTCCAGGGTAGACCATACATTAGGCCACAAAATGGGTCTCAGCACATTTTAAATGATTGAAATGATACGGTTCTTCAGACCACATGGAATGAAACTACAAATCAATAACAGAAGAAAAACTGTAACTCACAATTATGTGGAAATTAAACAACACATTCTTGAATAACCAATGGGTCAAAGAAGGAATTATATGAGAAATAAAATACTAATTGAATGAAAACGAATCCAAGGACTCTGAAGGATGAAATTGAATCACTAAAACTAATGTAAAAATATACATATTCACATGGGAAGATGATCACATTACAGCAATTTTAAAAAAGAAAAAGGTCAGCTGAAAAAAATGTAGATGGGCATAGAAGGATCCCATTAAAATACCTAATACACACATACTCACACAGCAGAAAAGTATCTGAACAGATCATGGAAAATGTCCACTATAAAGATCTTTAGTTGATCACTTTTGATATTATGTTTATCTTTCTGTTTATCTGTATTTTCTAATTTTCCCTAATGAATATGTATTGAGTTTTAAATTAATATTTTATGAAAAGTAAAATTAAATGAAAAATAAATGCTAATATGAGGAAATAATTGCACATGTGGTTTTTGGATAGAATTATTTCTTTATTTACTATCCTTTAGAACATAAATTCACTGAAACAAGCAAATGAAGAAAAGGAAATAGAGATTATTTAAAACCAGCAAAATATTCACAGGCATAAAATTATTACATGATGCCGACTTTTGAAGAATTTTATAAACTGAATATCTAGCTGCTGCTGTGATCTCTCTTTGATACGATTTACATTTGGGTAACTCCAGTTTCAAGGAGAAAGTAAACATACCCTTGCATTAAGAAGCACTATTTCAGGTGAATCATTATTTCACAGCTACCAGTATTTGAAGCAGGCATTTCAAGATGATTGATCCTCTGGGGGAAGAAAGGAATTTCCCCTTTTTGACAATCTGGAGCTCTTTAGGACTCCCAGCAGTGCTTGCCTTGTTTCACATTGTTGGAAATCCCACTTGGCATTAGATTATAGATTCAAAGATAAAAATGCTATGGGACTAAAACATCCAAATACCTTTTCTTCCTCTGGAGCCTTATCTTTATTCTAATATGAGAAAACTTTTATCATCTCCAAGTCGTGTAAATTTGTTAAGGAAAAACTCAAGTCATAAAATGTAAATCAAATCATAAAACATGGACTTAGCTGGCAACAGAAAAGCAAGAAGAGGCTCCTTTTGTCTCTGTTTCTGACAAACACGGATTATCTTTATGAAAGAACTGAGCTTGAGAACTATTCTTCCCCGTCACAGAACAAACAGGGAAACTGACAGTGCTTGCTTCTGCTATTTTTCTGTAATATAAAATGTTATTCAGCAGGAAAATTTGTTAAGATTCCAAATTTTAAAAGGCACAAGGATAAATAAAGATTAATTTATGTTTGCAAAACATTCAAAATTTCTCAAAAGAAATCCCGTTCCACATGACCCCTGACATGACTTAGCCTTGCAGCCTGTTTCTCACTAGCTTTGTTCTCAGAGAAAAGGACCTCGTCTTTTTCCCTTACCCACGATGCTACCTTTTCTAGTTTTAGCTAAGTGATGGACCTTCCCCATTATTGTATGTGAAGTACGCCATCCTTTCCAGCCACAAGCAGGAACTTCTTAATGTGTGTTAACTGTATTTTATACTTATTTTAAGACCAACAGTATAATGAAATTGCATAAATGAAGGAGGGGGGAAATGATAATTTATAATGTCTCAGAGCTACTTAGAGAGAAATTACAGATTTCCTCCTAGATATGGGTCCCTGAAAATCAAGACCAAAATGATCTGGCTTTCTCTGTCCAGAGGATATCTATGACTTAAACTGATGGAAAAGGAGCTTCTCAACTGAAATTTTTTGCTTGTTTTTCGCCACTCTCATTAGATTATTTATACTTTCATAGGCAGAAAGACGGAGAAGGCAATGGCACCCCACTCCAGTACTCTTGCCTGGAAAATCCCATGGATGGAGGAGCCTGGTGGGCTGCAGTCCATGGGGTCGCTAAGTCGGACCTGATTGAGTGACTTCACTTTCACCTTTCGCTTTCATGCATTGGAGAAGGAAATGGCAACCCACTCCAGTGTTCTTGCCTGGAGAATCCCAGGGACGGGGGAGCCTGATGGGCTGCCGTCTATGGGATCGCACAGAGTCGGACACGACTGAAGTGACTTGAAATTTTTTGCTGTTTTTCGCCACTCTCATTAGATTATTTATACTTTCATAGGCAGAAAGACGGAGAAGGCAATGGCACCCCACTCCAGTACTCTTGCCTGGAAAATCCCATGGATGGAGGAGCCTGGTGGGCTGCAGTCCATGGGGTCGCTAAGTCGGACCTGATTGAGTGACTTCACTTTCACCTTTCGCTTTCATGCATTGGAGAAGGAAATGGCAACCCACTCCAGTGTTCTTGCCTGGAGAATCCCAGGGACGGGGGAGCCTGATGGGCTGCCGTCTATGGGATCGCACAGAGTCGGACACGACTGAAGTGACTTAGCAAGGCAGAAAGAAACCTTTCCTCAAACATATTCTAGTGCCCTATGTGTATTAGACTCAATGAATTTTGTGAATTCATGTTTCTAATTGTTAGGGGAAGCACACTGATTGAAACCGCCCACCCTGGCCAGGCACCATAGTAACCACTTGCATCAGTTGTTTTATGACAAGAGATCCTGAGAAGGAATACGGAACTAATAAGCCACCACCGACCAGAAGAGTTCAGGAAATGTCTAAAGAAGACACTGCGTGTCTGTCCACTTCCCAGAATCCCGCTCGCTAGCATCCATCTTGGCTGAGCGATGCGTGCACCACCAGGAAAGACTCTGAATTAGAATGACTGGCCAAAGATCACCTGGAAACTAATCCCGTGACCATAAAACCTGACATTGCAAGCCACGCGGCAGAGCAGTTCTCCTGGGTTTCCTTACCCTACTGCTCTCCACCCGGGTGCCCTTTCCCAATAAAATCTCTTGCTTTGTCAGCACATGTGTCTCCTCGGACAATTCATTTCTGAGTGTTAGACAAGAGCCCAGTTTTGGGTCCTGGAAGGGGTCCCTCTTCCTGCAATGTAATGATTCCTTGCAGAGTTCAGAATCCAAATAGGCCCTGGGAGGAAGATCCAGCCATGAGACCAGCACAGTCTCCTCTCTAGTTGCCAGTGTAATGCCAGCTAAATGAATGTAATGCCAGCTGAAGAGGTCAGTAGCAAATCAGACCCGGGCTAAAGCTGCCGTTTTATCCCTCTACAGACCCACAGCTCTTTAATACTCAATCCACTAGCGTTTGCTTATTTCAGTTTCTACCACTACCAAAACAAGACAGTTTTGATTTGATTTCTATTATCTTTCTTAGAATCATAAGTGATATTAATTTATTTTTTGTTCTTCATTTTTTAAATTTAAAAACATTTTTTAATTGAAGGATAATTGCTTTACAGAATTTTGTCATTTTCTGTCATACATCACCAAGAATCAGCCATAGGTATACCCATGTCCCCTGCCTCCCCAATCCCCACCCTTCACCCTGTCGCAGAGCCCCTGTTTGAGTTCCCTGAGTCATACAGCAAATTCCCACTGGCTCTCTGTTTTACACATGGTATTGTAAATTTCTATGTTACTCTCTCCATACATCTCCCCTTACCCCTTCTCTCCTCCCACCTTGTCCAGAGGTCTGTTCTCTATGTCTGTTTCTGCATTGCTGCCCTGAAAATAAATTCATCAGTGCCATCTCTTCAGATTCCATAAATATGTGTCAGTTCAGTTCAGTTCAGTCGCTCAGTCGTGTCTGACTCCTTGCGACCCCATGAATCGCAGCACACCAGTATATGATATTTATATTTTTCTTTCTGACTTACATTATACTCTGTATAATAGACTCTTGTTTCATCCATTTCATTAGAACAGAATCAAATGCATTCCTTTTTATGGCTGAATAGTATTTCATTGTACGTATGTACCACAGCTTCTTTATCCATTCATCGGTCGATGGACATCTAGGTTGCTTCCATGTTCTAGCTATTAAAACTACAGCTGCAGTGAACACTGGGGGTACATGTGTCTTTTTCAGTTTTGATTTCTTTAGGGTATATGCCTACAAGTGAGATTGCTGGGTCATATGGTGGTTTTATTCCTAGGTTTTTAAGGAGTCTCCATACCACCTTCCATGGTGGCTGGATCAGTTTACATTCCCACCAGCAATGCAAGAGTGTTCCCTTTTCTCCATACCCTCTCCACATTTATTGTTTGTAGACTTTTTGATGATGGCCATTCTGACTGGTGTGAGGTGGTATCTCATTGTAGTTTTGATTTGCATTTCTCTAATAATGAGTGATGTTGACCATCTTTTCACATGCTTGTTAGCCATCTGTCTGTCTTCTTTGGAGAAATGTCTCTTCAAGTCCCTTTCCCACTTTTTGACTGCGTTGTTTTCTTTTTTGATATTGAGTTGTATAAGCTCCTTGTACATTTTGAAAATTAATTCTTTATCAGTTGTTTCCTTTGCTATAATTTTCTCCCATTCTGAGGGTTGTCTTTTCACCTTGTTAGTAGTTTCCTTTGCTGTGCAAAAGCTTTTAAGTTTAATTAGGTCCCACTTGTTCATTTTATTTTTATTTCCAGTACTCTAGGAGGTGGGTCATAGAATATCTTGCTTAGATTTATGTCATCGAGTGTTCTGCCCATGTTCTCCTCCAAGAGTTTAATAGTTTTACATTGACATTAGTGGTCTTACATTTAGGCCTTTAATCCATTTTGAGTTTATCTTTGTGTATGGCATTAGGTAGTGATCTAAGTACATTCTTTTGCACATAGCTGTACAGTTTTCCCAGCACCACTTATTGAAGAGGCTGTCTTTGCCCCATTGTATATTATTGCCTCCTTTGTTAAAAATAAGGCACAGGTGCATGGGTTTATCTCTGGGTTGTCTGGGTTCTCTATCTTGTTCCATTGGTCTATATTTCTGTTTTTGTGCCAGTATCATACTGTCTTGATGACTGTAGCTTTGTAGTATAGTCTTTCTCAAGACTGCTTTGGATATTTGGGGTCTTTTGTGTTTCCATATGAATTGTTAATTTTTTTTGTTCTAGTTCTGTGAAAAAAAGCCATTGGTATTTGATAGTTCAGTTCAGTTCAGGCCCTCAGTCGTGTCTGACTCTTTGCAACCCCATGAACCACAGCATGCCAGGCCTCCCTGTCCATCACCAACTCCTGGAGTTTACCCAGACTCATGTCCATTGTGTCGGCAATGCCACACAACATCTCATCCTCCATCATCCCCTTCTCTTCTCAGTCTTCTCATCCCCTTCTCTGCCCTCAGTCTTTCCCTTAGGGATAGCATAAAGTCTGTAGATTGCATTTGGTAGTATATTCATTTCCACAATATTGATTCTTCCCACCCAGGAACATGGAATATCTCTCCATCTGTTTATGTTGTCTTTGATTTCTTTCATCAGTGTCTTATAGTTTTCCATATACAGGTCTTTTGTTTCCTTAGGTAGGTTTATACTTAGATATTTTACTCTTTTTGTTTCAATCGTGAATGGGATTGATTCCTTAATTTCTCTTTCTTATTTTTCATTGTTAGTAGATAGAAGTGCAAGTGATTTCTGTGTATTGACCTTGTATCCTGTGACTTTGCTGAATTTGCTGATTGGCTTTAGTAATTTTCTGATACTATCTTTAGGGTTTTCTATGCACAGTATCATGTCATCTGCAAACAGTGGGAGCTTTATTTTTTCATTTCTGATCTGGATTCCTTTTATTTTTTTTTTTTTTTTCTCTAATTGCTGTAGCTAGGACTTCCCAAAACTATGTTGAATAATAGTGGTGAGAGTGGACACCCTTGTCTTGTTCCTGATCTTAGAGGAAAAGCTTTAGTTTTTCAGCATTGAGAATAATGTTTGCTGTGGGCTTTTCATATATGGCCCTTACTATATTGAGTTAGGTTCCTTCTATGCCCATTTCTTAAAGAGTTTTTATCATAAATGGATGTTGGATTTTGTCAAAGGCTTTTTCTGCATCTATTGAGATGATCATATGGATTTTATCTTTCAGTTTGTTGATATGGTGTATCACATTGATTGATTTGCATATATTGAAGAATCCTTGCATCCTTGGAATAAACCCAACTTGGTCATGGTGTATGATCTTCTTAATGTGTTATTGGCTTCTGTTTGCTAGAATTTTGTTGAGGATTTTTGCATCTACATTCATCAATGATACTGGCCTGTAATTTTCTTTTTTTCATATTGTCTTTTCCTGGTTTTGGTATCAGAGTGATGTGGCCTCATAGAATGAGTTTGGAAGTGTCCCTTCCTCTGCAATTTTCTGGAAGAGTTTCAGAAAAACAGGCATTAGCTCCTCTCTGAATGCTTGATAGAATTCCTCTGTGAAACTATCCGACCCTGGGCTTTTGTTTGGGAAGGTTTTTTTTTTTTTTTTTTTCATTACTGCAGTAAGTTTTATTAAACAATGTCTCAGATACATATTGTGCAAATAGGTTATCTTAAAAAAAATTTTTTTTTATTTGGCTGCACTGGGTTTTAGTTGCAGTACTTTGGGTCTTTGTCATAGCAGGGGAGATTTTTGATCACTGTTTCAATTTCAGTGTTTGTAATTGGGTTGTTCATGATTACTATTTTTCCTGGTTAAGTTTAGGAGGCTGACCTTTTCTAAGTATCTGTCCATTTCCTCTAGGTTGTCCATTTTATTAGCATATAGTTGCTCATAATATTCTCTTATGACTCTTTGTATTTCTGTTTTGTCTGTTGTAACCTCTCCTTTTTCATGTCTAATTTTATTGATTTGATTTTTCTCCCTTTTTTTCTTGATGAGTCTGACTAGTGGTTTGTCAATTTTGTTAATCTTCTCAAATAACCAGCTTGTAGTTTTATTAATCTTTGCTATTGTTTTCTTCATTTCTTTTTCATTTATTTCTGCTCTGATTTTTACGATCTCCTTCCTGCTGCTGACTTTGGGGGGTTTTGTTCTTCTTTTTCCAGCTGCTTTAGATGTAGAGTTAGGCTGTCTATTCGATGCTTTTCTTGCTTCTTGAGCTATGATTGTATGGCTATAAATCTCCCTCTTAGAACTGCTTTTGCTGAGTCCCATAGGTTTTGGGTCATCGTGTTTTCATTGTCATTGCCTTCTAGGAATCTTTTGATTTTTTTTTTTTTCTTCAGTAACCTCTTTGTTATTTAGTAATGTATTGCTTAATCTCCATGAGTTTGCGTTTTTTGCTGTTTTTCCCTGTAGTTGATATCTAGTCTCATAGCATTGTAGTCAGAGAAGATACTGAAACATTTCAATTTTCTTAGATTTACTGAGGCTTGACTTGTGACCCAAGATGTGGTCTATCCTGGAGAATGTTCCACGTGCACTTGAGAAGAAAGTGTATTCTTCTGCATTTAGATGGAAAGTCCTGAAGATATCAGTTAGGTCCTTTTGGTCTAATGTTTCATTTGAGGTTTGTGTTTCCTGATTGAGTCCGTTTTGATGATCTGTCCATTGATGACGGGGGGGGTGTTAAAGTCCCCTGCTATCATTGTGTTGCTGTCAATCTCTCCTCGTATGCCTTTCTGTTTGCCTTATGTATTGAGGTGCTCCTGTGTTGTGTGCATCAGTCAGTTCAGTTCAGTCGCTCAGTCGTGTCCGACTATTTGCGACCCCATGAATCGCAGTACACCAGGCCTCCCTGTCCATCACCAACTCCTGGAGTTCACTCAGACTCACGTCCATCCAGTCAGTGATGCCATCCAGCCATCTCATCCTCTGTTGTCCCCTTCTTTTCCTGCCCACAATCCCTCCCAGCATCACAGTCTTTTCCAATGAGTCGACTCTTTGCATGAGGTGGCCAAAGTACTGGAGTTTCCGCTTTAGCATCATTCCCTCCAAAGAAATCCCAGGGTTGATCTCCTTCAGAATGGACTGGTTGGATCTCCTTGCAGTCCAAGGGACTCTCAAGAGTCTTCTCCAACACCACAGTTCAAAAGCATCAATTCTTCAGTGCTCAGCCTTCTTCCCAGTCCAACTCTCACATCCATACATGACTACGGGAAAAACCATAGACACTCACAATTGTTATGTCTTTATCTTGGATTGATCCATTGATCATTATGTATTTCCTTCTTCATCTCTTATGATATTCTTTATTTTAAAGTCTATTTTGTCTGAAATAAGGATCACCACTCTAGCTTTCTTTGGGTTTCACATGGAATATCTTTTTCCATCCTTTTACTATCAGTCTGCATGTGTCTCTAGGTCTGAAGTGGGCCTCCTGTAGGCAGCATATATATGGGTCTTGGTTTTTTATCCATTCTGTGTCTTTGGTTGGTGCCTTTGATCCATTTACATTTAAGGTAATTATTGATACATATGTTCCTCTTGGCATTTTCTTGATTGTTTTGGGTTTGTTTTTGTAGGTCTTTCCTTTCTCTTGTGTTTACTGGCTATGTAAGTCCCTTTAGTATTTGTTGCAAGGCTGGTTTGGTGGTGCTGAATTCTCTTTAATTTCTGCTTGTCCATAAAGTTTTTGATTTCTCCATTAATTTTGAATGAGATCTTTGCCAGGTATAGTAATTGTGGTTGTATGTTTTTCTGTTTCAATACTTTAAATATATCCTGCCATTCCCTTCTGGCCTGTAGAGTTTCTGCTGAAAGACCAGCTGTTTAATCATATGGGTTTTCCCTTGTATGTTACTTGTTGCTTTTCCCTTGCTGCTTTTAATATTCTTTCTTTGTGCTTAGTCTCTGTTAGCTTGATTAATATGTGTCTCGATGTGTTTCTCCTTGGGTTTAATCTATAGGGGACTCTCTGTGCTTCTTGGACTTGATTGACTGTTTCCTTTTCCATGTTGGGCAAGTTTTCAACTATAATTTCTTCAAAAATTTTCTCAGTGCCTTTCTTTATTTCTTCTTCCTTTGGGGCCCCTATAACTCAAATATTGGTGCATTTAATATTGTCCCAAAGGTCTCTGAGGCTTTCCTCAATTCTTTTCATTCTTTTCCTTTTATTGTGCTCTTCAGCAGTTATTTCCACCATTCTATCCTCCAGCTCACTTATCCATTCCTCTACCTCAGTTGCTCTGCTATTGGTTCCTCCAAATGTGTTTTTAATTGCAGTAATTGTGTTATTCATCTCTGTTTGCTTATTTATTTCTTCTATGTGATTGTATTTCTTTATTTCTTCTTGCACTTTCTCCATTCTATTTGCAATTCTTCAGAGCATCTTTACTACATTATTCTGAATTCTTTTTCAGGGATATTATGTATTTCTCTTCGTTTATTTGGTCTTGTGAGTTGCTACCTTCCCTTTCATTTGGTTGTATTTTTCTGTCTTTTCATCATTTTTTTTTTTTTTTTTTAACCTGCTCCACTTGAGCTCTCCTTTTCCCAGGCTTTAAGGTTGTATTACTTCTTCTTTTTGATTTTTGCCCTTGGAGGGAAATGTTGGTTGGATGGTTTGTCCTGATTTCTTTTGAGGGGTGACTTGTGCCCATGTTCTAGTGGAAGGAGATAAGTAGATAATTACAGAAATACTGGGACATATACACACACACTTCCACACATACAGTTACAACCAAAGTGTTCTAAAGAAAAGAGTACAGGAGATTGAGTTGGAGAGCAAAGGAAACCAGAGGTGATCTCAACCAACTGAAAGCAGAGTTACCTAATGCTCAATCTGGAAATCTGAGTGTGAGCAGAAGGCCAACTGGGGAATATAGCATAGAGAGCTCAACAATTTAGCTTACTTGGTGAAAGAAGAAAGAGTGAAGGAAACAGGGGAGAATAAAAAAGAGAGAAAAAAGAAAGAGGAGAAGGGAGGAAAAAGAGGAAAGGAGAAGAGGATTAAAAAAATAAAAAGAGAGAAAAAAGAAAAAATAGAAAAGCAAAGATGAATAGATATGTGTGGAAAAGATTTATATATATTCAGGAATAGCTACAGCTGGTAAAGAACAGTAGGAAAAGCAGTTGAATGTATCCAAAACGAAATCAAAAAAACAATAAAAAAGAAAAAAAAAGTAGGAAAGAGAAAAAAACCTAAAATGAATTTTTTTTTTTGACAAGAAACACAAAGAGGAAAACTCCCCAGCACCACAAAAGGCTAATAAGGGGAATAAACTATGTAATTTATAAGGGAAAAAAATCTTTAAATGAATTTTTTTTAACAAGGAAAACTTCACAGCACTGGAAAAAGCCAATGTAATGGTGGATATATGTTGGGGAATAAGCAGTGTGATTTAAAAGAAGAAAGAATCTTAAAATGACCTTTATATAAATATATAAATGGAAAACAAAGAGGAGAACTCCACAGCAGTGCTAAATGCTAGTGTGAAGGTGGAGATATGTTGGGGGGAATAAACAGTGTGTTTATAAAAGAAAAAATGCATAAGGAAAACTATTTTTAAAAGGGTTTTCAAAGTCGTAGTTCTCAGTTGTGGAGTCTGACCCTGTGAATGAGCGGTTGGGTCAGCGGCCTGTGACGTTTTCCTGGTTGGCAGAGCTTGTCCCTGTGTTCTGGTTGGTGGAATTGGATCTCCTCTCTCTGAAAGGCAGTGCAGTGTCCAGCAGTAGCTTTTGGAGTGTCTCTGGGTTCAGCATGCCTTTGGGCAGTGGTTCCGGCTTTCACGGTAGGCACATCTGTTTCTGCAGCTGCTTCAAGGTGGCTCTCTCGGCATGACTGCAGTGCCGCCAGTCCCCTGCTTGTCCCTGGGACCATTGCTGGTGCTTCTGTTCCCCTAGCCAGTCCTGCGCTGCTGGCCGAAACTTGCCAGGTAGGTGCTTGTGTGGATCCTTCTGTGTCGCGGCGACTTGTGTGGCTTCCCTCAGCCCCCTAAGCTCACCGTCTGGGTCGCAGAGCTGTGTGTACTTGACTCAGTCCCCGAGGTCCACGCGCTGTGTGCACTTGTTTCAGCGCCCTGGGCGGGCCTCTGCATCACAGGGCCAGTGTGAACTTGTTTCAGCTCCCATGCCCACCCTCTGCATCGCAGGGCTTATGTACACTTGTTTCAGCTCACTGCCTGCACTCTTTGTCACGGGCTTATTTTTTCTTGCTGCTGTGCTGGCTGTTCTCCATTTTTAAGTAACATAATCCAATAAAAAATTGGAATACAGAAAAGTCATGTTGAGGACAAGAATAAACATTTCAGTTAATATCAACTGAGCTGCATATGATAGAGTGTAGTGCTGGGTATATTTTTCCATCTGTTGTTCTCAACCTAGCATTCAGAGATATGAGATATATACTCACTCATTCAGTGAGTGTGCATGATATATAATAATGTACCTTAGTCATGAGTGTTGATTATAAATTAATAAGTAAACAGATCTAGCATAGGTTTTGGTGCCATTAAGTGAATCTGCTTCTTAACTCTATTTTATCCCAGTGGCAGTTTGTCTGTTCCATACTGTTTCACAGTGTGCCTTGATACGGAGCAGAGTATCAGTTAGTTCAGTTCAGTCGCTCAGTCGTGTCCAACTCTTGGCGACCCCATGAATCGCAGCACGCCAGGCCTCCCTGTCCATCACCAACTCCCGGAGTTCACTCAGACTCATGTCCATCGAATCGGTGATGCCATTCAGCCATCTCATCCTCTGTTGTCCCCTTCTCCTCCTGCCCCCAATCCCTCCCAGCATCAGGGTCTTTTCCAATGAGTCAACTCTTCACATGAGGTGGCCAAAATATTGGAGTTTCAGCTTTAGCATCAGTCCTTCCAATAAACACCCAGGGCCGATATCCTTTAGAATGGACTGGTTGGATCTCCTTGCAGTCCAAGGGACTCTCAAGAGTCTTCTCCAACACCACAATTCAAATGCATCAATTCTTTGGCACTCAGCTTTCTTCACAGTCCAACTCTCACATCCATTCATGACCACTGGAAAAACCATAGTCTTGACTAGACGGACCTTTGTTGGCAAAGTAATGAATCTGCTTTTTAATATGCTATCTAGGTTGGTCATAAAAGCAGAGTATGGACCTTGTATTATTTTTGGCAGATGCCAGAATTAGAGCTATTATGTCTCCTTTCTGGACTACATACACTGATTCCTTTTTATAGATGCAATAAGATGGAAATTGCACAATCCCAAAACACAGACACTAGTCAGAGTTTTAGTATCCCCTTTTTTTTTTAATCAAGTAGAATGCCAGATAATACCGATGTATATCTTTCTCTTTTTCCAACTCTCCACTGAACGTGAGATTCCTCAACAACCTGAACTGCTCAGAGTCTCAGAGATAGCACTAATCTCTTATTGATCTCAAGAGTATCCACGATGAGGGGAACACTAGAAACAACAGAGAAAGTTTTCACCCTGCAACTAAGTTTTTGCAGGCATGGCTGAGCGACTGAATTATAGGAAGTTTTCTAATCTATGAACATAGTATGTATCTTTATTTACTAAAAACTTCTTATGTTTCCAAAGTTGTCTATAAAATTTCTTGTAAGCTTGTTACTAGGTGCATTGTTCTATTTATGCTTGTTTTGAATGGGATATTTTCTTCTAACACATTTACTGACTGGCTGTTAATTATGCATGGGAAAATATTATTTTTGTTCTGTTTGGGTTTTTTTTTTTGGCAGTAGTCTTTTGGAGAGTAATTTTATTGGAGAACATTTTATTTGCAGAAAAACATATGGCTCAATATAGTTTCACGAACTCAATACCGCACTGAGGGCAAGAAAAGGTGCTTCTTCTGTTCTCCTTTCCCACCACTGCCTCCACCGGAATAACTGCTATCCAAACACTAAAACCATACAACAACTTTGCCTGTTTTTGAATTCATATAAATAGAATCATACATTATAAACTCTTTTGTGTCTGGCTTCTTTTATCCCATGTTATGTTTGCAAGATTCATCCTTATCCTGTATAATTGACATTTGTACATTCTTTTTGCTGAATAGAATTTTTTTTTTACTAATATACCACAATTTGGTTGTCCACCCTATTTTTATGGGCATTGGTTTGAGGCTATTACAAATAGTATTTCTGTGAACATTCTTCAACATGTTTTTTGAACTTATTTATGCATTTTTTGTTGGTTTCATACCTAGGAATGGAATAGCTTAGTCACATATTTAAAAGGTACTGCCAAACAGATGTCTACAGCAGTTGAACCAATTTATAGTTCCATCAGCAGTGTATGAGAGTTCCAGTTTAATTTAGTACAAAACCCATCAGTTGTTCCGCACCCAGCTGACACTTGGTACTCTGCACCCTTTTCTAGTCATTTATTATAGCTGTGTGTGTAGTACTATCACACTGTGGCTTCAGTTTTGATCTTCTCTCATGACATTGTACAGGAGACAGGGATCAAGATCATCCCCAAGAGAAAGAAATGGAAAAAAGTAAAATGGCTGTGTGAGAAGGCCTTACAAATAGCTGTGAAAAGGAGGGAAGAGAAAAGCAAAGGAGAAAAGGAAAGATATACCCTTTAAATGCAAAGTTCCAAAGAAAAGCAAGGAGAGATAAGAAAGCCTTTCTCAGTGATCAGTGCAAAGAAATACAGGAAAACAATAGAATGGGAAAGACTAGAGATCTCTTCAAGAAAATTAGAGATACCAAGGGAACATTTCATGCAAAGATGGGCTCAATAAAGGACAGAAATGGTATGGACCTAACAGAAGCAAAAGATATTAAGAGGTGGCAAGAATACACAGAAGAATTATACAAAAAGGTCTTTATGACCTGGATAATCATGATGGTGTGATCACTCACCTAGACCCAGACATCCTGGAATGTGAAGTCAAGTGGGCCTTAGGAAGCATCACTATGAACAAAACTAGTGGAGGTGATGGAATTCCAGTTGAGCTATTCCAAATCCTGAAAGATGATACTGTGAAAGTGCTGCACTCAATATGCCAGCAAATTTGGAAAACGCAGCAGTGGCCACAGGACTGAAAAAGGTCAGTTTTCATCCCAATCCCAAAGAAAGGCAATGCCAAAGAATGCTCAAACTAACACACAATTGTATTCATCTCCCATGCTAGTAAAGTAATGCTCAAAATTTTCCAAGCAAGGTTTCAACAATACATGAACCATGAACTTCCAGATGTTCAAGCTAGTTTTAGGAAAGGCAGAGAAACCAGAGATCAAATTGCCAACATCCACTGGATCACTGAAAAAGCAAGAGAGTTCCAGAAAAACATCAATTTCTGCTTGATTGACTAAGCCAAAGACTTTGACTGTGTGGATCACTACAAACTGTGGAAAATTCTGAAAGAGATGGTAATACCACCTGACCTGCCTCTTGAGAAATCTGTATGCAGGTCAGGAAGCAACAGTTAGAACTGGACATGGAACAACAACCTGCTTTCGAATAGGAAAAGGAGTACGTCAAGGCTACATATTGTCACCCTGCTTATTTAACTTATATGCAGATTACATCATGAGAAATGCTACCCTTGAAGAAGCACAAGCTGGAATCAAGATTGCTGGGAGAAATATCAATAACCCAGATATGCAGATGGCTGAAAGCAAAGAACTAAAGAGCCTCTTGATGAAAGTGAAAAAGGAGAGTGAAAAACATTCAGAAAACTAAGATTATGGCGTCCAGTCCCATCACTTCATGGCAAATAGATGAGGAAACAGTAGAAACAGTGGCAGACTACTTTTTGGGGCTCCAAAATCATGGCAGATGGTGACTGCAGCCATGAATTTAAAAGACGCTTACTCCTTGGAAGGAAAGTTATGACCAACCTAGACAGCATATTGGAGAAGGCAATGGCAACCCACTCCAGTACTCTTGCCTGGAAAATCCCATGGATGGAGGAACCTGGTAGGCTGCAGTCCATGGGGTCCCTAGGAGTCAGACACGACTGAGCAATTTCACTTTCACTTTCATGCATTGGAGAAGGAAATGGCAACCCACTCCAGTTCTTGCCTGGAGAATCCCAGGGACAGAGGAGCCTGATGGGCTGCTGTCTATGGGGTCACACAGAGTTGGACATGACTGAAGTGACTTAGCAGACAGCATATTAAAAAGCAGAGACATTACTTTGCCAACAAAGTTCCATCTAGTCAAAGCTATGGTTTTTCCAGGAGTCATGAATGGATGTGAGAGCTGGACCATAAAGAAAGCTGAGCACCAAAGAACTGATGCTTTTGAACTGTGGTGTTGGAGAAGACTTTTTTTTTTAATTAGTTTTTATTTTTTTAGTTTGTTTTGCTTTACAATACTGTATTCATTTTGCTACACATCAACATGAATCAGCCACGAGTGTACATGAACTCCCAATCCTGACCCCCCCTCCCCCCTCCCACCCCCCACCCTCTCTCTGGATTATCCCCGTGCATCAGTCCCAAGCATCCTGCATCCTGCATCAAACCTGGACTGGCGATTCATTTCACTTATGATATCACACATGTTACACTGCCACTCTGCCAACCCATCCCACCCTCTCCCTCTCCTACAGAGTCCAAAAGGCCATTCTACATATCTGTGTCTCTTTTGCTGTCTTGCGTACAGGTTTATCATTACCATCATTCTAAATTCCATATATATGTGTAAGTATACTGTATTGGTGTTTTTCTTTCTGGCTTACTTCACTCTGTATAATCGGCTCCAGC
>SJXQ01008079.1:62398-158375 GCA_006408695.1 Aepyceros melampus | reverse complement strand
CGCCCCACACCCTCTCTCTGGATTATCCCCGTGCATCAGTCCCAAGCATCCTGCATCCTGCATCAAACCTGGACTGGCGATTCATTTCACTTATGATATCACACATGTTACACTGCCACTCTGCCAACCCATCCCACCCTCTCCCTCTCCTACAGAGTCCAAAAGGCCATTCTATATATCTGTGTCTCTTTTGCTGTCTTGCGTACAGGTTTATCATTACCATCATTCTAAATTCCATATATATGTGTAAGTATACTGTATTGGTGTTTTTCTTTCTGGCTTACTTCACTCTGTATAATCGGCTCCAGTGTCATCCACCTCATTAGAACTGATTCAAATGTATTCTTTTTAATAGCTGAGTAATACTCCATTGTGTATATGTACCATACACAATGGAGAAGACTCTTGAGAGTCCTTTGGACTGCAAGGAGATCCAACCAGTCCATTCTGAAGGAAATCAGTCCTGAATGTTCATTGGAAGAACTGATGCTGAAGCTGAAACTCTAATACTTTGGCCACCTAATGCGAAGAACTGACTCCATGGAAAAGACCCTGATGCTGGGAAAGATTGAAGGCAGGAGGAGAAGGGGACAACAGAGCATGAGATGGTTGGATAGCATCACTGACTCGATGGACATGGGTTTGAGTAAACTCCAGGAGTTGGTGATGGACAGGGAGGCCTGGTGTGCTGCAGTCCTGGGGGTCACTGAGTCAGACACAACTTAGCCACTGAGCAACAACAACATTTTTCTTATTGCTTTATAGTTTGTTTTTTAATAACATCCTGGATATGAGTCCTTTGTCAGATTTCTGTATTGTCGAAAGCTTCTCCTACTGAGGATTCCTTAATGGTGTCTTATAGTGTAATTTATCATTTTTCTTTGTGGTTATTGCTTTTTGTGATGAGTTTAAAATTTTTTGTCTACTCCAAGTTTATGATGTTCTCAAGCTATTAATTACTAGATACCATTCCTCTTTCTGGCCACTTCTTTTAACCTTCTTATTGGTTCCAATAATCATGATGTGAGGCTCATTTTTTTCTTTTTAGATAGGTAATCATTTGAAGTAACTGGCTGTTTTAGGTCTTGCTTTTCATATAAGTCAAGAAGTAACCAAAACATATGATTACATGAACATAAACAATATAAGATTGATTGCTTCACATACAGAGAAATTCCAAGATAGGGCGGCAACAGGTACAGCATGTCAAGTTCCAGTTCTGCTTCAATGAAAGACTTCCCTGCTTTGTTATCCTCCTATGTTGACTTCATCCTCAGGTTGCTAGCCAAATGCTGCACTGAGCCCTAGCTTGCTAAGAAATATACAGGGAAGCTGGACTTCCCCGCAGCTCAGAGGTAAAGAATATGCCTGTAATGCAGGAGCCACGGGAGACCTGGTTTGATCCCCAGGTGGGGAAGATCTCCTGGAGGAGGGCAAGGCAACTCACTCCTGTACTCTTGCCAAGGACAGAGGAACCTTGTGGGCTACTGTCCACAGGGTTGCAAAGAGTCAGACACGACTGAAGTGACTGAGCGCACACGTATGGGGAAGCCTGGCATGTCACCCTCCATGGGGTCACAAAGAGTCAGACACTGAACACACACACGTAGGAAATATTTCATCATGACTGAACGTTGATTATTATCAGATGCTTTTCTTGCAGTGATTGAGTTAATACTGTTTTATTCCTTTAACGTGTTGACTAATATACCAAATCTATTTTCTAGTTTTGAACCATCCTTGAATTTCTCAGGTAAATATATTCTTAAATATCTTCTTTCAATCTCCTGGTGGATTCAATTTGCTAATATTTTATATAATATCTTGGATTCTTTGTTTATAACAAAATAGGCCTATAATTTTATTTTCTTGTGTGATCTCCAGCTTAATTTGATATCAGGGTTAAGCCAAGTAGCTTAATTCCTCCTATTTTTCTATGTCTTAGAGCAACTTGATACATTAGAATTACAGCTGATCCTGATTATTTGTGAATTCTCTATCTGTGAATTTGCCTACCAGTTAAAATTGATTTGTAACCCCAGAATCAATACTTGCAGCACTTTTGTGGTCATTTGAGGACAAATGCAGAGCAGTGAAGCATTTGAATCATCCTACAGGCACATTCCCCATGGAAGCCAAACAAGGTGACGCTCTGCCTTCGTGACTCAGCTCTCCTACTATGATCAAGTATCTTTTTCATGGTCTACTTAGTGCCATGTCTTTTGCATTTCTGTGCTTTTGTTGGTGATTCTGCGGCTTAAAGTGGTCTCCAAGCACAGTGCTGGCATGTTGCCTAAGTTTCTAAGCACAAGAAGGCTATGACGTGCCTTATGGAGGAAATTTGTATTTGCAATAAGTCTTGTTGAGGCATAACTTATTGTGCTGTTGGCCATGAGTCTAACGTTAATGAATCAACAATATCTATTAAGTAAAATATTTTTAAACAGAAACATACATAAAACAAAGTTATGTATTGATCAGTTGGTGAAAATGTGGCCAGAGGCTCACAGGACTAACTCTACATTTCCCCTAACAGCAATAATTCAGTGCTCACTAATTCAGTGTTAATAGTGACTTTTTAGAGCATCAGTTCAGTTTAGTTCAGTTGCCCAGTTGTGTCCAACTCTTTGCGACCCACCAATAATGAGAACTGACTATACCTACTGTTTGCAGAGTTGACAGCAGTGACTTTATTGCTTCTTGTAGACTCAGATCAGTAATTACCATTTTGCTTTCTTTTCTGGACTTGGTCTGTTCAAGCATCCCCCGGACCAATTTTAGTAATTTACACTTCTTTAAAAAGTGTCTGTTTCATCTGATATTCACATTGACTGGTGTTCCTTTTTATAATATTTTATTCTCCTGTGTATGTTCCATTTTTGTTATGAATCTTATTATTTGGGGGTTTCTCTTCTTCTCTGATATCTGTCAATGTCTAAGTATGACGTTGTTGACATTGTGTTTGCCTGTAAGCATTTTCAAATATGAAGTCTTATTTTGTGATTACTTTGTTGTTTATTTTCCTTAACATTTTCTCATATCTTTATTAACTCCTTCCCTCTTTTTAAAGTCTAAAACTTAGTCCATTTGTCTTAATTATTTCTTATATTCTAAAATAAAATCATATATAATTCTTTAAATTTTCCCTCAGCTTTCTCTTTGACTCTCTCATCCTATAAGATTTTATATAAAAATTTTTGCTGCTATGTAGTTATATAATATTTTGTAGCTTAATTCTTATTTTCTTGAAACCAAGAGTTACTAGAAGTGTTTTTCCAGAGTACTAATTATTTTTCTTTTAATTTTTATTTTTACTTTATTTTGCTTTACAATACTGTATTATTTACAGAGTACTAATTATTTTACATACCAGTTAATTAATTAATTTCTAATTTTACTGCACTGTCATCAGCAAATGTGGCTATATAGGGTTAACTACTAGAACTTGTATTTCTTCCTCTGGTACTAGGCTGAACACAAAGCTGCTCAAAAAGGTCTTAAAATAATATTGCTGTGCATTAGGGCATCAAAGAACAGCTTTCATTATTTTCTAAATTTCCCAAGCTACCTGCAAATGCTAACTCTTCCTATCCTCCTGGGAGGGGTTGCCAGGCCCCACGTGTATGATAGCTTGCCCTTCCTCTTTGATCTCCTCCCACTTCTAAGACCTAGAGGTGGTCCCTTCCTCCAATATAGTTAGGAACTTACTTTTTATCTTATAAGCCCTTTCTACCTGTATCTTATAATAAAAATTGACATTCATATTCCTAAACTCTGTTTTTATACATAAAAGGGAATTTGGGAATTTGAAATATGTTTTCTCTCCCACAAAACCCTGACCTTTAAAACTATTGTCTTATTACAGACTCAAAAAACCTAATTTGAGGCTAAGCAATGTTAGAACCAGACATGGAACAATAGGCTGGTTCAAAACTGGAAAAGGAGTACATCAAGGCTGTATATTGTCACCCTGCCTATTTAACTTCTATGCAGAGTACATCATGAGAACGCTGGGCTGGAAGAAGCACAAGCTGGAATCAAGATTGCCTGGAGAAATATCAATAACCTCAGATATGCAGATGACACCACCCTTATGGCAGAAAGTGAAGAGGAACTAAAAAGCCTCTTGATGAAAGTGAAAGAGGAGAGTGAAAAAGTTGACTTAAAGCTCAACATTCAGAAAACGAAGATCATGGCACCTGGTCCCATCACTTCATGGGAAATAGATGGGGAAACAGTGGAAACAGTGTCAGACTTTATTTTTCTGGGCTCCAAAATCACTGCAGATGGTGACTGCAGTCATGAAATTAAAAGACACTAGCTCCTTGGAAGAAAAGCTATGACCAGCCTAGACAGCATATTAAAAAGCAGAGACAGTACTTTGCCGACAAAGGTTTTTAGTGTATGGTCAAAGCTATGGTTTTCCCAGTAGTCATGTATGGATGCGAGAATTGGACCATAAAGAAAGCTGAGTGCTGAAGAACTGATGCTTTTGAATTGTGGTGTTGGAGAGTCCCTTGGACTGCAAGGAGATCCAACCAGTCAATCTTAAAGGAAATCAGTCCTGAATATTCTTTGAAAGGACTGATGCTTAAGCTGAAACTCCAAAACTTTCGCCTCCTGATGAGAAGAGCCAACTCATTAGAAAAGCCCCTGATGCTGGGAAAGATTGAAGGCAGGAGGAGAAAGGGGTGACAGAGGATGAGATGGTTGGATGGCGTCAGTGACACAATGGGCATAAGTTTGAGCAAGCTCCAGGAGTTGGTGATGGACAGGGAAGCCTGGAATGGTGCAGTCCATGGGGTCACAAACAGTTAGACACAGCTTAGCAACTGAACAACACCAACAAATGGCTTTATTGCCCTATAAGACATATATTTAGGCCCTGAAGCACTGAAACCCATTGATTCAATGGAACGGAAATCACATGGCATAATGATTTAAAGGGAATTAAAAATACCCTGATTTAACATTTTAAAAAATACTCAACTGACTCTGATTGATTTGTTTTTTTGTGTGGTCCAATTGGCTGAATTTCATTTAGCAGCTTACAGTAACTAGCTGTGGTAAATTATTTCTTCACCATTCTTCCACCCCACTCCCCTCAGCTGTGATGCATTTTCAGCAGAGAAACTTCCCAGTGTCCCTGGCTTGGAGTTTGGCCAGGTGATTTGCTTTGACCAATGAAACATGAGAGGACTTCTGTGTACTACTCTGAACCAGACTATAAATGTATGTGTGTCTTGGTTTGCCCTCTCACATTCTTGCAATTCTCCATGAAGAGACTGTCCAGAACACCAGTTTCTCCATTCTGAATCTCAGAATAAGGAGACATATGGAACAGACCCGAATCTAACCTATATCCTGCTGCCAAGCCCAGCCAAACCCAGCTGAGTCATAACCCAATCCACAGACTGATGAGCAAGAAACCAATATTTGTTGTTAGAAGTCAATGGAGATTTGGGGAGTTGTTTGTTCTATAGCATTATTTCAGTATAAAGCTGACTTATTCAGTAATCTTGTAGGAAATTATTCCAGCACGCTCTATATTTTATATAAATCACAGTAGACAATTCAAATTATATATCTGATTCTCCAATTTAATCAAGTCTCCATATGAACAAGCGAAAAAAAGTTTGTACCACGTAGTTTGGTAGCCACACTTGGGTGGTGGGTGGCTGCAATGGAAATATACCTGCATCTTTCCATTAGGTTAGAAATATTTCAGTTTCTACTAGTTGGTCAGGAACCTAGCAAGGTCTTCACATATACAAGGCCCCCTACCATGCATCTTAGAGTACAGCCACTCCTACAAGCTTTATGTTGGCGCAGAATAACACCCCAGCCAGTGGGAGGATAAGTATAACAACTTCCTCATGAACAGCTGTTCATTTGCATAACTCCAGCACCAAGGGTGACAGCCTATCAATGTGATGATGGGCTAAAATAGGGATGAATTTCAATATTCCCATATTACCGTGGGTATCTCTCTCTCCCACCTTAAGTTGACATCTGTGATGGCCTTTCTGAATAACTCAGGGCATCAGAGGGTGCTCTCTCCCATAAGCCAAGGTAGCTTTGGCAAACACATCTGTATAATGTGTGCACTGGGCACATTTCCTTGTTGAATTATTCAACTAAATCTGATAATGAGAGCACATTGACACAGTTAAACACTCAGGTGAATAAAGGATTCACTTTGAAGTGCAGGCATTTTGGAGTCATCTGTGCTTTAACAAGTGATGATTCTTACTACCTTCATCCAGGGAGGAAGAAACTTTAGAAAAGGTAAACTAGAGTTGAGCATGCTGGAGGCTTTTTCTGGCATGATTTCAAGGAGATGAAAGGTGGAGGCAGTTTCCAGTATTCATTTGAGCCTTCAATCTTTTTTGAATAAATGTAATGAATTTTAAGAGATGGGAAAATGAGACTCAGTTCTTAAGTCAATCTTATTTCTTCCTCTGAACTCCAATGGGACATAGAGAGATGAACACAAGTACAGGTATCAACACATGTGATTTCTGATCCTCCCTCTGTAAAGCCCCTCATGCACAACCTTACAAAAACCTTGGGCTTTTTTCATCTCAAATCTCACTCTGTAAAATGGGAGAAAATTGATTGATTCCCCCATTGTTACCACAGTATGTACAAGGAATCAACAAAAGTTTTGCAAATACAAGGCTATCCAGAAAAAAAAATTTGGGTAATGGTTGTATTTAAATACGATGCATACAGTATGAAGTATCCGACAGTCACACTGGCTGTCTCTGCAATAAGGACATCATCACTGATAATGATTTGGCACTTGGCAAATGACACTCTGTAGTTTTATTAGCGTGCTTGTCTCTCCAACTGGTCTGTATGTCCTTACAAATAAGGACTATTTCTCAACTCTTTTTTAATATTCGTAACTTAGTACAGTATGGAAAGCACAAGGTAGGTGATCATTGATTGTATAATGAAGTGTTAGTCACTCAGTCGTGTCCGACTCTTTGTGACCCCATGGTCTGTAGCCCGCCAGGCTCCTCTGTGCGTGGAGTTCTCCAAGCAAGAATACTGGAGTGGGTTTCCATCCCTCCTCCAGGGGATCTTCCTGACTCAGGGATCAAACCTGAGTCTCCTGCAGGCAGACTCTACCAACTGAGCCACCAGGAAGGCCTGATTGTATAATAAAAGTAGTTAAGAGCGGCCACTTATTGATTCTCTTCCATGTGCCAAACCCTGCACTAGGCATTTAACATACACTTTCTCTGATTCATACAATTGTACGATAACTCTAAAGGAAAAAAGTTATCCCCATCTTACAGATCAAGAAACTGAGGGTCAGAGAGACTATAAGACTAAGTCAAGGTATACTGCTAATTCAATTAAGAATGACTTTGCATGTAATGAATAAAACCTTTTAAGTAATTAGATGGTCATAATTAATTGTGTAGAAAAGCAGGAACTGAAATAAAGTATTACTAGTAATTGCTGACCTAGTTCACTATTCTTATCAACTATTCAGTGTCTGCTAGGATCAGAGAACTTACTTAACCTCTGAAACCAAAGCTTTATATCAGTATCTAGAGAAGAAAGTAAACTGTGCAAATGCTCATTTCTTAGCAGAGAAATAAGTTCAGTTGCCTAAGATGTCTGGTCTAAGTCTTTCTTTCCAAATGATTGTATCTAACTTAACGAAGTGATACTTGTCAAAATTTCATGCGTACTTATCCTTGAAAACACACGTACCCAGTCATATCTGTATTTTACACACTATTTCCCCCATATTATAAGCTCAAGAAGAAAACTGTAAAAGCAAGACAAGAGAGAGGATTTGTAAAAGTTGGGTGTTCGTTCTCCAGTGACCTCCGCATGATCGTAATCCAATACCGTGGATGAGTCACTTAGATGAGCCTCATCCTCACAGTATCTCTTTCACGATCAGGAAAGGACCACTGAGCCAACCGCTCTCTTTCTGCCTCTGAGGCAATGAGAACCGAGACAGTTTATTAAGTGACCAGATGGCCATCAGTCAGTTGGCCCGGGTCTGAGTTACAATTAGAATCCAGGCTTTCTTTCCATTCCCCCAACCCCAAATTTCCAAATTACACTTTAAAAATACACTATCCTTTTCTCGTGTAATAATTAAGAAATATAAGCTTAAGAAACACCTAGTTTTCTTCAGTCTTGAATTAGCCCATGACTTGAATAGTAAGCTTTCAAAAGCATACAGTAAATCAAGGAGATGCAACCAGTCCATTCTGAAGGAGATCAGCCCTGGGATTTCTTTGGAAGGAATGATGCTAAAGCTGAAGCTCCAGTACTCTGGCCACCTCATGCGAAGAGTTGACTCATTGGAAAAGACCCTGATGCTGGGAGGGATTGGGGGCAGGAGGAGAAGGGGACGACCGAGGGTGAGATGGCTGGATGGCGTCACGGACTCAATGGAGGTGAGTCTGAGTGAACTCCGGGAGTTGGTGATGGACAGGGAGGCCTGGCGTGCTGCGATTCATGGGGTCGCAAAGAGTCGGACACGACTGAGTGACTGAACGGAACAGAACGGAATGGAAATCTGATTTTAAAAAATCAACTCTGCTCAGGGGACCTTTCCTTATTTACAAAAACCTTCACACTCAGTGTTGCATTTCGTTCTCACTGCCATCCTATGAGCTGTTATTATGATCTTGATCTTGCGGATGAGGAAACTGTGTGTCAAAAGAGACTACATCATTCAGCTGGTGGGTAGCAGAGCCAGACTCTAAAACGGCTGCATAAATTTGACTTCATTGATGCCTCCCTTTCAACACAATTCCTGATTCTTCTCATGGAAAAACTATCTAACTCTCCCAGTGAGTTCAAGCTTCCCTTCGCAGGGTAGGGAGTTTTGGCCAAGAGTGGGAGCCGGGCCAGGGACTACGCTCTCAGCCATATACCCCTGAGTGTGGCCATGCTCATCAGTGGAACGTGAGCAGAAGCGTTCTGTGTCAGAAGCAGTTGCACCTTTACACGCTTCTCCTTTCCCATCCTCTGGCGTGTGTTGCTGTCTGGGACGCTCTTGGTATGCACGTGCTGAAGATGGCAGAGCTGCTGACCCAGGGCCCCCGAGTAATAGCAGAACAAATGTGCCTTACTCCAGAGCAAGAAAAAACAAATGTTTCTTGGGAAAGCCAATGACATTGCAGGCTTTATCTGCAAACCTAGCTAGCAGTACCCTAGAAAAATGAATATACTTTTTATTGGAGAAGAGGATTAAGATTTCTGTTACTTCTTATCACTATAAATACTTGTTTGCTAAATTCACTGACTTTTAATTTTACAAAATGGAAATGATTTCCCAATGACTGCCTTTCTGTCCCTTGATTTTCTCTTAGTTAAAGCTTAAGGATAATTACGGGGCTTCCCGGGTGGCACTAGTGGCAAAGAATCTGTCTGTTAATGTGGAAGACGCAAGAGACGTGGGTTCAATCCCTGGGTCGGGAAGACCCCCTGGAGGAGGGCATGGCAACTACTCCAATATTCTTGTCTGTAAAATCCCATGAACAGAGGGGCCTGGCGGGCTACAGTCCATGGAGTTGCAAAGACTCAGACGTGACTGGGCGCACAACGATCACTCTCCTATATTTCTATGTATGGTCCTCAAAGTGTGTATGATACTCAGACTCAGACTGAAGCAACTGAGCCCTCGAATACAAGCGCCATAAAAACACATTTATAGCATAGTTATTTGTAAAATAAATAGATACCTGACAAAATTTTTCTTAAAGCCCCCCTTCTTTTAAACCCTTTCAAGTACTCCCCATCTTCAAAAACATTTTTGAGGAAAATTTACATCTCTGACTGGGCAAGGAGTGGTGGTCTGGAATGAATCAGCAAGGATTTATTGTTTCCTAGGAATATAGTTCACACAAGGGCTTCCCTGCTGGTTGACAACCCTGAGCCTACCACTGCGGATGCTCCGTCAGCAACACACAGGACCTGTTGTCTGGGCACTGGTTCCAAAATGCGGCCGAAAATTTATGCCACGACCTCATATTGCCCACATTTCCCCACCACACAGAGGGTCTGAAGCCTTCACTCTTTTCATTCTCTTGATGTGGTTGCTCCAGGAGTGAGGAGTGGGAGAAATGGTGGTTTTGAAAAAGGTACCTCGAAAAATTTTTTGACAACTCTCTCCTCCACTATAAGCTTTCAACCTTCTCTCTTGCCACCATGTCAAAGTATTGCTCCTCTCAATATGTCAAGTCTAAAACCTGAATCTGAATATGTCTAAAATCTGAAAAAAAGGGAAAGTTTTGCCAACAAAGCAGTCCCTATAGCAAATGATAAATACCTCAAGCCTTTTTGAAGAAAAAAATAAAAAATCCTAAAAGCAGAGTTTGGTCACTGGAGTAAATCCCCATAGAAAAAGGAATAAATCTCTGTGACATGTGCTAATGTACACCATTTCCCTTAAACACCTCTTCCTGTCCGCTTTCCACACCTCCTTCCCCCCTTTCCCAATGCTCCTTTTGTTCTGTGTCTTTTGGCCTTCAGGGGACAGCTTAGCCAGCAGATGGTACTAGGAAAACCGAGGGTATTGCATGCAGCTGTGTGTAAGCATGTTGGTGAATTAAAATTCCAGGTCTACGATCTGAAATAAAAATCATTGTGAGCAAAAAGATAGATTATTTTTTCCCATGCCTCATTCACTCATGTGCACAATAGGAATTCACCTATGGTGTCAGCACTGTTTAAGGCAATGGAGAAATAAAAATTAAAGATGTGGTCTCTGTTTCCTTAGCCAGGTACATGTTATAAGTTTAAGAATCCCAAACAAACTATACAACTAAAACATAAAGAATGAGAGATTCAACTAACTAAACAGAAAAGATCCACATGTTGAAACGCATCACACAGATGAGTCAGGAAACATGCTCTTGTTTTATTTGTTTGATTGTTTGTTTGCAGGAGGACTGTCCTAGAATGGATTATCAGGAAGCACATGTTATATGACAGGTGACATATAACACCTGAAGAGATATCTTTGGTCTGCAAACATCATGAGTCAGACTCTAACTATAGCCCGGAGTTCAGATTTGTTCTCCTCCACTCAAGAGATGGATATGGACCTTAGGGAGAGTCTAGTGGAGATGCACGGAAGAGGAAGGCCTGCAAAAGAAGGTGCTAGAGATGCTGATGGAGCAATAGTAGGCTCCATCCTAGCTGGCTTCACATTCAGCTCTACCATGACTCACAGCATGTTCCCCCAAGGAAGTCCCAAAGGGACTGAACTTCCACTATGAAACTTCCACTGTTTTCTGGCTCTTTTGCTGTCAAAACGGGCCAGTCCAGAGTTGCCCAATAAGTCACCTTGAACTACACCTGCTTTGCGTTATTACCTCCTGTTTCCCTTCCCTGGAGATTCTGCAGCCATCTGGACCACATTGTGGCATGACACACTTCTCATTCTCTCCACAAACATCCCTGATTGAAGGCAGATGACCTGACCTCCAGCTCACCTTTAGGAATCTGTGCTAAGTCTGGTTAAGCACAACGAGGCTACAGTGTGGCTGTTATTCCTATCTTCCAACTCTGTGGGTCACAGGTTATTTTATAGAACTCCAGCTATTGTACAGGGAGATCACAACCAGATTGAAATACTGTTTAAGTCAAACATCTAGATAATTAGACCATAAGCCCAACTATGAAGAAAAGTCACACCTTTAGAAGTCCTTAGGAATAGGCTAGACATTCACCTGTCTTGGATGTTTCAATATACTTCTATAGAGAAGATGATTTTTTGATATTTCAACACTGTAACCACATATCCCCAATATATTAACATTTATTAACATTTAATAACATATGTTAAATATGTTTATTACCATCTAATAACATATCATTCTTAACATTAAAACATAATAACATATATTAACATTTCTCTAGCTTTTACTTCTTCTTTCGCCCATGTGTTTGGGAATGAAAGGGAGGTGGAAAATCTGCCAATAAACTGTAGCTACTGTATAGCTCTTCCATGGGGCTGGAAATGACCCAGTAATTTTTAAATCTGATTAACTCTTGCCTCATGTAAATGTATCACATTGGTTTGAATAAGATCCATTGGCTCGATTCTTTTGGCATTGTCTTCAGTTTCTTCCATCTCCATCATTATCATTAAACTATACTGTGTTCTCTCTCTATAATGGGTTTTGTGCTAAGTGCTTACACATATCATCTATTAGAAATCTCACCACAATCCTATTAGATAGATAATGTTAGTGTCCCCATTTTGCATACAAGGAAATTGAGACTAAGAGAGATTATGTGACTTGCCCACTAGTAATAATGATATCTATTTTTTTGTCTAAATAACCTAAGGCATTTGATAAGGAATAACTTTTATGACTTGGAACCTCATATTTGCTGGATGATTTTTACATTTCTTGCATTTATTTCAAGTGAATGAAACACACTTATCCTCTTAGTCTTAAAGTATCTCTCTGTGCTACTCTCCTCTGTGCTTCTGGGATCTATCTTTTCGTCTCTTCTACTGACTCTCTTCTCTCAGTCACACTTCTGTCCTCATCATCCCCACATGTAGGGCTTCTATGTAACTTTCCTTCCACCTTTCTCCTCTGCCTACTTACAAGAAGTGCAAAGCTCAAAACATGGGTGCAGAGAAGCACTCTCTCAGACAGGCTTATAGCAGACAGCTTTTATTTGCAAGAAGTCTGAAAGGCTTTAACACAGAAAGAGAATTTTCCCCTGCTCTTGAAAACTGTTGGGCAAGTTTCCAAACTCCCACTGTAGTAGGGAAAAAAAATCCAACTATCGGGAGTATTCTATGCACCTGACACCATCATGTTAGTGGCATCAGATTACATGCTCAGTACAGACTTCTACCACATGCTATTGCAATTAACCACATGGGAATGCGCAGGCCAGGACCCCTCACAGTTATTCAATCATTGCCATAGTACAACATACAGAGCAGCGAGCACCGAAAATGCTCTCGGAACATAACGCTATATTTCATTACAAAATGAAATCGTGACTTTTCTGGGAGTGACAGCTCTGGTAGGAAGAGATGATGGCTCAGATTTCTACTTATCACCAGTGCAACGACTCTAATCCTCCAGCTCCATGTCAGGTCTTTGATAAAGTACCTCCAAGGAAACTTCAAGATGGTTTGATTGGCTGAAAACAGTGTCTAGATTTTAGATGCCTGATCAGTCATGAGAACCACTTAAGGGACAGGTATTAGAAATTCACTGGTCCTTAACACTGGAGAAGGCAATGGCAACCCACTCCAGTACTCTTGCCTGGAAAATCCCATGGACGCAGGAGCCTGGTAGGCTGCAGTCCATGGGGTCACTAAGAGTCAGATACGACTGAGCATCTTCACTTTCCTGCATTGGAGGAAATGGCAACTCACTCCAGTGTTCTTGCCTGGAGAATCCCAGGGATGGGGGAGCCTGGTGGGCTGCCGTCTCTGGGGTCGCACAGAGTCGGACACGACTGAAGTGACTTAGCAGCAGCAGCAGCAGCAGTCCTTAACGCAGACATTGCATTGAAACCAAGAGAGGTCAGTTGGAAATGCCTGTGGTACCTGCCCCAAGACACCTAAAATACTGTGGCATCTAAGAACTCTGCTTCTGGAATTTACTCCCTACTGCCATCTCTTCCAGGGACACCTGCACCCTCAAGCTCTTCCCGGGCTGGGAGGGACTCCAGGTCATATCTTCCTTCCCTGTGAAGAGTTCCAGATCTCTACCTACCCTCCTCCCTGCCTCCGAACACCTGTACCTGTTAAAGGCCTTATTCTGAACACAGAATAAGGCCTGACTTGGTTTTAGAACTGCTCTGACTTGGTTTTAGAACTGCTACCATCTAACTAGTGAAACAGAAATTTGAAGATATTATTTTCTGACTGATACTATCTTCTATTTTAATCACAATGGGGTATATTGCCTAACAGTGCTGAATAATGATAATTAGAAAATAGAACAAAAAAGCAACACTTTAGAAGTCCTATAATGGAGTCCTTTCTCTTGTCTCCTGATCAGCTAAAGGATTTGCATAGCCTTCAACATATGTATGATTTTAGTCCTGCAGAGAAAATCTGTCCTGTACAACTATGATATAATCAATGGTAATTGTGAAACTGTAGCTTCAAGAAGAGGCACTGGGCTTCCCTTGGTGGTGCAGTGGCTGAGAATCCACCTGCCAATGCAGGGTACACGGGTTTGACCCCTGGTCTGGGAAGTCTCACATGCCACGGAGCAGCTAAGCCCAGGCACCACCGCTACTGCGGCTGCTTGCTCTAGAGCCCGTGCTCTGCAACAAGAGAAGCCGCTGTAATAAGACCATGCACCACAAGCCCCCACTCTCCACAACCAGAGAAAAAGACCCAACACAGCCAAAAATTCATAAATAAATAAATGTTTATAAAAGGTTAACATTTTTCTAAAAATAAGCACTGATCCTAAAAATGGTACAAGAGTGAAAAGGTTACCACCTGCCATGCCAAGACACAAATAAAAAAAGATAAATTACTATAGGTTTTGGCTTCAAGGTAGATGACAGTTTCGTGTTTATTGTTGGTAATATCCTCAGAAGCCATACCAACACCACTTGGGAAAATTAGATTGGGATATACTCTGTTTCTCACTTACTAAGGTAAATACCTTGTACAGAATTTATATTATTGTTACCTACAGTTACATAATGTGACAGAGACAATGCTATGTGTTCATGAAAGCCCCTTCATTTTTCTTCTAGAACTTATCAAACTAGACCTCAGGACTTCCCTCATGGTTCAGAAGTTAGGAACCCAGCTGCCAGCGCAGGGGACGCGAGTTTGATCCCTGGTCTGGAAAGACTGCGTAAGCCCACGCACCGCAACTACCGAGGCTGTGCTCTGCAACAACAGAAGCCCGTGCACTGCAGCTAGCGAAAACCCACACACAACACAGACCCAGTGCAGCCGCAAATAAATGAGTAAATAAAACATTTTAAAAATAATAGGTAAAACTAGACCATGTTTTCCAGTCTCCTCTGAAGTTTTGAAGCCCTATGACTAAGTTCCTGCCGGTGGAAGGTGGGCAGAAGCCACGTCGGGCACTGTTAGACCCAACCTCTAATCCTCCTGTATCCCTCACGCCCTTGCCTCCTTACCCTCACTGGAGTATGATAAGAGCAAGAAAAATGAACTCTCCACATCTCATCCACCCCCTCAAATATCCACAGCTTGTTACAACAGTTATCCCAATGAAAAAATATACTCCCGTGCTCAGGAAGGTTCAGTGAGACCCAGTGAGACAACTGTCACAGCGGATACCAGGACACAGATTGCAAAAATAATAGCAAGTGGAGATCCAAGTTCAATCCCCGGGTCAGGAAGATCCCCTGGAGAAGGAAGTAGCAACCTAGTCCAGTATTCTTGAATGGAAACTGCCATGCATAGAGGAGCCTGGCGGGCTACAGTCAGTCCACGAGATCACAAACACTCAGACACAACGAGCGACTAACTTTCACTTTTTCACCACGGGGTCTGGCTTCATGGTAGATGCCAATTATACCCTCATTTTGAAGTAGGATATTTCTGGCATGTTGTTGTTGTTGGGAAATCTCTCTTTCCCATCCCAACTTCCAGTTTTTCTTCCTGAATAATAACACCAACATTCCTTGTGGGGCTGCGCTCTCTTCTGCCCTCCTTTGTGGCCTGATGGGACCCCACCGCTCCCTCTGTACAGGACATTCTACAAGCACTCAGTGGTTTTCATCTGAGTGAATTCGAACAAAAGGAATGTGGTGATGTAGGCAGTAAAGTAATCTCAGCCCCTTGGGTTCCTTGGCCTTTCCCATAGAGCATGTGTCCTCAGCCAACGCTGAGGAGTCAGACCCTGCATGAGGCACAGCGTATGGGGGCGAGCGCGTGACTTAAAACAGATGAGGGTTTTAAGTTCAGCCTGTGCTCAACAGTTAAATTCAATTTAGAGACTTCCCAAAACCCTTTCTGAAGTTACAAAAGGGCCATGAGAAATCAGCTTCTTTCTTATGTGGTTGCAGATTTAATTCTGCAGTTCGTGAAGCTGCGTCAAAGCGCTTGCATAACACTGTTAGCTGTCGCTGATGGAAAGGAGGCTGGTTGCTTCTCTGCGGTTAAACACCTACAGTGATTACACAAACATTCAGCCCCCACCATTGTGTTAGATGTGTGAGCCAGAGGTTTCCTGCTCCCAGAGAATTCAAAGATGCCTAGCGAAAGAGCCATTGAAAATGCCTGAGAGAGGAAAATACTAAAGGGGAGACCTGGTGCCTCAGAGGTTAAGCTTGAAAAGCCCATCCCTGGAAGGAAGGAAAGACTTGAAAGTCGGAGAGAAATACTCAGTTAGAGTTACAGGATTGAGAGGGGTACTGGAGACTCTTCCCGCTGAGATCAAATTCCCTGCCTCTGTGTGGTCAGTGCGAGCCTTTTTCAGCGTCACAGAAAACCTGCCTGCTCCTAATTGCTCCTCACAACTCGAACGTAGGTTCAGGATGACCTTCTGGGAGACAGCAAGCTCCAGCAACTTGAACCCCTTTACACTGACTTGCGGTGCTATACTATTTTTTTTCTTTAAAACCAAACAGTCTGAATTTGGAAGCCAGAAATATGGTCCCCATCCCATAATTAATTGGTTAGTAATGTGGCCTTCCTCTCATCTAGGTCTGTGAATGAGAGAGTCTGTTATTGGAGGCACACAGTAAATACGTGCTGATCCCCTAACTCTGACGTCATTTGTAAGGAAGTTTAAAAATTTTAAATCTCTATAGAAGAGTGTTTGCTAATCTAGGAGCAGGCTTTCCCTAGTGGTTCAGATGGTAAAGAATCTGCCTGCAATGCTGGAGACCCAGGTTCAATCTCTGGGTTGGAAAGATCCCCTGGAGAAGAGAATGGCTACCCACTTCAGTATTCTTGCTTGGAGAACTCTACGGACAGAGGAGCCTGGTGGGCGACAGTCCATGGGGTTGCAAAGAGTCAGACACAACTGAGTGACTCTCTCACACACACACACACACACACACACACACCCCTAGGAGCTCATCAAAATTACCAGAGGAGACTGCTGTTCTTTGTTAAGATAAATTTAACAAAGTTATTTGGTTTGAGTTGCCTTCAGTTTGTTAAGCTATAACTTACCTGCAGGGAAATGCACAGATCCTGTAAGTGTAAAGTGTTTTGACAAATCTATCCCACAATGTAACGTCATCCCCATCAGGCCATAGCAGTGCCATCACCCCCAGAAGCTTCCCTAGTGCCCCCTCACCAATTAACTGCCCTTCCCACCTCCACAATCACAGTCAACCAATCTCTGACTTCTGTCACTATCTAAATGGAATCAAAAGTATGTACTATTTAGTATCTGGCTTCTTCCACTCCTAATGTCTATAAAAGTCAGTAATTTTGTCTTTTTTTATACTCAGTGGTATTCCATTGGATGAACATACCTGCTAGGGACTAAATTGTGTCCCCTCAAATTCATTTGGTGAGTCTCTAACACCCAAAGTGATTGTATTTGGAGATGAGGCTTTTAGGAGGTAATTGAGGTTTGTGGTTACTGTTTAATTGCTCCTTCATATCCGACTCTGCAACCCCATGAGCTGTAGCCCCCCAGGCTCCTCTGCCCATGGGATTTCCCAGGCAAGAATACTGGAGTGGGTTGCCATTTCCTTCTCCAGGGGATCTTCCTGACCCAGGGATTGAACCCGGGTCTCCTGCTTGGCAAGAGGATTGTTTACCACTGAGCCACCTGGATAAATGGGGCCCTAAGGGTAGGGTTCTAATCCAATAGGATTAGTGTCCTTATAAGAAGAGGAGGAAAGAGAGATCACTCTCTGAGTACACGCACCAAGAAAAGGCCATGAGGAGGCAGCTGTCTACAAGCCAGGAAGAAAACTCTCATCAGAAACTGAATTGGTTGGACCTTAATCTTGGATTTCCCAGATGCCGGAACCATGAGGAACACATTTCTGTGGTTTAAGCTACTCAGTGTATGGAATCTTGTTATTTGGAAAATTTTCAGCAGGTAAGTGTTTATTCAAATATATTTCTGTTCCATTTTCCTTATCATTCAGGACTCCAATTATATGTATATTAAACCTCTTAATATTTTCTCACAGGTTATTGATAGTCATTCAGTTTTTAAACCTTGTTAGTCTCTCATTTCAGTTTGAATAATTTCTATTGACCTGTCCTGAAGTCTAAAATTCTTTGCTATGTAGTTCCAAACTTCTATTAGCATACTCAATTTTTTTTTAATTTTATATATTGAATTTCTTAAAGAATTTCCATTTGGTTCTTTTTTTAATGCTTTCATCTGTCATCCTTGATGTCTACATTCCTTGCAGAATCTTTTTTTAATTAATTTTTATTTTTCAGTTTGTTTTGCTTTACAATACTGTATTCGTTTTGCTATACATTGACATGAATCAGCCACGAGTGTACATGAACTCCCAATCCTGACCCCACCTCCCCCCTCCCGCCCACACCACCTCTCTGGACTATCCCCAATTTAAGTCAGGTTGGGGGGGGGGTCATGTTAATCACACGAAGTCAGTCTAATTATAACTATACTGAAAGTTGACCCTAGGAGAAATCTGAACTATTAATACTTTATTTTAGTGTACCATACAAGTACCATAAAGTGGAAATTTCAGTATAGTTATAATTAGACTGACTTCGTGTGATTAACATGACCCCCCCAAACTGGCTTAAATTTGTCATTTTTATATGGCTATTTATGTATTAAAACCTTAATGAGAGATGTATAATGACTGTTTCTATATCCTTGAAAAGCTAATTGTTCCAAAAATACTTCTGATCACAGTTTTCAGTCAGAACAGCAGCACCAACCATTCTATACACATACTGAATATCCACTATCTCACAGGCCCTGACCTGTTTATGTTCTGAGGCTGGATACAAAAAACTATATGGATATTTCTTACCTTCAAGAGCATTAGAATCTAACTGGAGAAATGCGACAGATACCTAAAAACTCAAATAACCTGGCAAAATATATTTTATAGCATGCCACATGAGTGACAGCAGCAATAAATACATCTCTGTGAAAGTGGTAGTCACAAGGAGCTCTGGTGATTAGAAAAGAGTTCATAGGGAGATAAGACTTCAAGTGAGGCTGGAAGAAAATAGAAGGAAAATGAGGCAGGGTCAGGAGGCCTTCAAGAGAAAGACAGTGTTGTCAACATGTGAAAATGGCCCATATTTAAGAAGAGGAGTTCTTAGTAGTGATGGGAGGATAAGGGATAACCTATCGCTACTAAGAACTCTTAGACATGGAGGAGCCACTAGGGAGAATAGTTTCACCAGAGAAAGGCCTAGAAGAACTGGAAGTAAGAGTAGAAAGTTGAGGGGGTAGGCAGCAACAAAATTGCAAAGCAAAATAACACACACTAGAAATTTTGGGCTAGAAATTAACATTTAGTAGGAAGATATTATGAAAATGTTTCACGTTTGTCTAACATAATAGCTATTAAGAGATTAACTTCTCAAATACAGTAAGGAGTGAAGGATTTGATGAGGGGATGGGGAGGGTGCAGATAAATAGTTTTATAGGCAAAGATTTTATTACCTAAAAATACCAAACAAAAGAGAAGGACTCCATTTATAGCAGTATGATTTTCTAAGCCACAAGGACTCTGAGGAAGATTCAATAAACAACAGCATTTTAAATGCCAAATTAGAATGAATAAATAAATGACTTTCCCAAGGGAAAACTGGCTCCTTTGAAATTTTAGCAAATAGAGTTATAATTGCCAGATTTCCTTATCTATGGGAAACTAAGCTTCATTAATATTGAACTTGCCAGTTATCTACATGAGTAACAGATCTTCATGAAAAGGGAGATTCAATAATTAGCATTTAACTCTTCATTAAAATATATGAATAGCAAGAGAAAAAAAAAATCAACTTAGTCTTGAATTCCACAAACATAAAAATGATCTTTTATTATCAGACCACCATTTATGGGACCTTCAATAAACATTTTATCAAAAGTATCTAACAAAGAAGCCCTAGGCTTAATTGCTTTGAAAAGTGTATTTCCTAAGACATCCCTATTTCCCTCAACAGGCCTAACTTTAAAAATATTGTTTCTAAACCAGACAAAGAAGCCAGCCAATGCGCATGTGTTCTCCATAGAACTGACCCAGAGTTGAGCAAACCTGTAAGAAGTCTCTGCTACGGGGCTCATCGTCTGCCCTCCAACCCCAGGGTCGCTGGGAGGAACAGCGCCTCTCCCAACGAGTCACGCATGGAGGCTCTGGCCCTCTGTGCTGTGCACACAGCAGACGCCCTGAGCACATAAGGGGCAGGATGGGTGACGAGGATGCTTCACTGGGCGAGGCTTAGAGCCTGGGCTGCAGGGATAAAGCAGTGGCGGGAGAGACAGATGGGGCCCCACAGCGCCTGGAAGAGGAGAGAATGAGGAAAATGGGAGATTTCGGTTAAGCTAAGGCAGTGATTCCCACACTGTCCAGGTGTCAAGACCCCTATTGTTCTAATTCTAACATATAAACGAGGATTACTAGCAGAATGTAAGACTAGGTTATAGATACACATTTTATATGTACATATAAATATACATTTGTAGGAATACACAAAGCAAAATGATTATTACCATCTCTCTAGCAAAATAAGTTGTGCCCTAGACACAGGGGATTATTTCTCTGTTTTCCCATTAGCACTTAGCATGTCATTTGGTCATCTGCCAGTGTTCACAATCAGGCAAGACATCACAAGTGTCAGTGGCCTGAGAAATAACTTAGGAGAGAAAATCAAGGAGATTATTCATTTACTTACATTTATTCTGAGAATTGGCAAAAGGCTGTTACATTTTAGTCAAAATTAGCTTGGTCTGTCACAAGAAACATCCATACCTTGTGAAGACCCTTGGGCTGCTAACAACTGAAACCTACTTAAACTAGCTGAAATAAAAGAGTGGGAGTTACTATAAGGATGGGGCTTCCCTGGTGGCTCAGATGGTAAAGAATCCGCCTGCAAAGCAGGAGACCCGTGTTCGATCCCTGGGTTGGGAAGATCCCCTGGAGAAGGAAATGGCAACTCACTCCAGTATTCCTGCCTAGATAACCCCATAGGCAGAGAAGCCTTGCAGACTATATATAGTTCACAGGGTCACGAACAGTCAGACACGACTAGCGACTAAGCACATACGCTGTAAGGACAGAAGATCATCTTTTGGAATGTAGGGCAGGGATGAAATAAAGACTCGTCGATTTCTGGAACTAAAACCAGCAAAGCCAGAAAGAATCTTTCTCTATTTGAATCCCCTTATTTTCCTCTGCAAATCTAATTTTCTCTGTCTGTCTCTCTCTCCTTCCCTCTCAGAATAGTTCCTCTGCCTCTCCATCCATAAAGCAGCAGTGTATGGTGAATTTCACAACTCCCAAGATCATCAGAGATAGACTCTGTTGTTTGCTACAAGGGGAACTACATGCCTGACTCACTGCTCCCACATTTGTAGTCATCTTCTGCATGCTACTCTGGGACGGACTGTCTTACGCTGGGACCCTGAGAAACAGTAGAGACTGGATGTCCCCTTCTTCATGATCATCAAATTCTCAATCCTTTCAGTAGAGAGCCTTTATGAACAATGATTCCGCTACGCGTGTTTTAGATTATGAAAGTGGCAGTGGGAACAGGCTAAGGTCCTGCTCTTACAGCATTTGCCAGGAAGTTACTAATCAGATGCAGGATTTTGCTCTGCTAGCAACCAGGATTCCAGATGGCCCCCCAGGGTACCTGTAGGGAGCTGCTGCCCTCCCCGCAGTGAGGGTAAGCACACAGAACAGCAGCTCGTAGCCCCCAGCATCCCCTAATTCAGGTCTCTCCGCTCTTACACTTTCCCATCAACAGGCAAAAAGCTACTATGTCCTCAGGACAGGACTAAGAAGTGAGTGATGTCTAACGCCTGGAGGAGGGAGCCAGACAGCCACAGAGCTGGCTTAGCCCACAGAGCCCGGGGCGGAGGATCACACTGCTTCTGTGGCTCCAGACTTGTCCATACTCACAAAGAATTTCAAGTGAAAGAGTGAGCTGATGTTGAGCACTCTAATCCATCCAATCGGCACTGCCACATCTAACTTACCTGTGAGCGCTGAGCCACCTGAGTAGATTAGGCAGCCGTCACGCACTGTAGATGGGCAAAGCCTGGTCTTCTGTGAGACCTGACTTTTCTGTCCTTCCACGGAGCGGGGGTTGCCTTACCTTGCTGGAGGCCTGATTTTGGCTGGAGGAGAAGGTGGTAAAAGGTTGGCTGAAGTGTGAAAGCTAATAAATGGCTATTTTGTGCAGAAGAGGAATAATTTAGGTTATACTTCAGGCAGATAGCAGGTGACTCCTGACTAAATTATGTTGTCTTGGTCAGGGTAGCAGACTTTGAGGAGAACTGAAAGATTCTAGATGCTCTGACTCATGGGCCTGCCTGCCCCGGGATGCAGGTGTGTGAAGGGCGGCTGCCTGCCTAGTGTTGCACTGTGTCACACCCCTTGTCACAAATCCTGAATGCTCCGAGTTATAGGTACCATCTGGGGATTTCTCTCTTAGATCCTGGGTCAGGCTCCTGACTGTATTTCTAACTGCAGAGCCTCTGCAGGCCAGTTTTATGCCCAGGCACACGGAAGTGTGATTTAACAGGCAAAAAAAAAAAAAAGATCCCACATGCCTAAAAACTTTTCCACATCAGTCTGCCATGCGCTGGAAGTCCCTGCCTATCTCTCTTCCTTTGTGGCAATGCCGTTAAGTCTGCCTCATCCTCTCCATCCCCACTGTCATCACCACCCCTCCCCCACCCACCATCACTTGCCTGGGCTAGCGCCATCGCTTCTCAGCTAAATCTCTGCTTCCAGTCTTTCCCCAAACAAACCCACCCCATTACATGCTATTAAAAGTACCTCTTCAAACACATTTTTCATGTATAACATCTCTCTGTGGCCTGATAAGTACCTGTTTGTGCACAAACCCCTCTGACTGGTGTCTGAGATCCTTGTCAATGTGACAGTAACCTAACTCTTCAGCATCTCTCTCATGGCCGCCTGCACTGACAGGGATGCCCCACACAGACTTTCCTGTTCTGCTTCTGGGGTACCTTCTACACCGTTTACCTGCATATCTTTGTTTCTGTTGTTTCCTTGGCTCCATCCCCACCTTGTTCTCTGCCTATTAATCTCTCCTTCATTCTTCAAGGTCAGTCCCAAATGTCATCTTCTGAGAAGCATAATATGAAAATGCATGTTGTATCATTTGTAAACTATTAAACATTGTACAGATATAAGAAGGCAAAAAAGCTATTTATAAATTCTCTAGTATGGAAAGTTGGATTCGTTAACTGTTGTTGTTTAGTGGCTAAGTCATGTCCAACTCTTTGCAACTCCATGGACTTAGCCTGCCAGCCTCTTCTGTCCAAGGGATGTTTCAGACAAGAAAACTGGAGTGGGTTGCCATTTCTTCCTCCAGGAGATCTTCCCAACCCAGGGATCAAACCTGCATCTCCTTCACTGGCAGGCAGATTCTTTACTACTGAGCCTCTTGGGAAGTGCATTGCGCTTCCTTAACAAAGAACCACAGACTGGGTGGCTTAAGTAGCAGATAGTCCTTTAGTTCCGGAGGCTAGAAGTCCTAGATCAAGGTGTCAGTAGGGCCATTCTGCCTCTGAAGGTGTTTGGGAAGAATCTATTCCAAGCCTCTCTAGCTCTGGTGGAGCCTTGACTTGTAGCTACATAACTCCAATCTCCACACAGTGTCCTTTCTGTGTCCAAATTTTTTTTTTTCCTTTTTATAAGGACGCCAACTATATTGGGTTAGGGTCCATCCTATGAACCTCATTTTAATTTTATTGCCTCTCTAAAGAATTTGTCTCCAAATAACGTCACTTTCTAAGGTACTTGGAGTAGGATTTCAGAATACTTTTTGCAAGACATAATTAAATCCATAATAAAAGTTGCTCAATGATACCATTTTTATCGTTATTTTGACCAAAGGAAAGGCCCTAGAGAGTGAGAGGCCATTCCTTCACCACTAAAACCAGAGCCACAAAATGCAGGCAGAAGGCTCTGCTGACCCAGCTAGTCATCAGTGCTTGGGAGTTCCTGCTTCATAGCACCTGCAGGTCAGTTTATGTGCTCACCACTTCTCAAGACACAGAGGATTATCCTTCTCAGCCTCCAGATTCAAGAAGACAACGTCTTCTGAAGAAAGGAATGCTGTTTAAGACAGCAGTTCCCAATCTTTTTGGCACCAGGGATCAGTTTCATGGAAGACATTTTTTCCATGAACCAAGTGTGGGGGGAGATGGTTTCAGGACTACTGAAGCACCTTACATTTACTGTGCCATTTCTTTCTATTATTATTACATCAGCTCCACCTCAGATCATAAGGCATTGGATCCCCAGAGGTTGAGGGCCCTGCTATAAGAGACTAGGCCATTGAAAAGCTTTCCTAGAGAAGGCCAAGAAAGTCTATAGCATCACCTTACTTTATACTTTGATTATAGTAGATGGGACTCTCAAAATAGTATCATATTCAGGTGGCCTAAGGCTGTGGGTGTCTACCTGGCTACACATTAGAATCAAATAATGGTGTCTTGATCCTCTACCTGCTCAGCTACTGATTTAGAAATGTGGCATGGGCCCAGATTTTGGATGAAACCAGAGTTGAGTACCATTGATCTAGGCCCTTGTGCTAAGGTAAAATAGTGCTGAGTACTTTAGTATTTACAACAGCACTCATCTACAGCTATGAACAAAAAATAGGGTTTGTAGTATTTGCAAAATACTCTTTTGCAGTATTTAGATAATCAGTCAAGGGGAAGAATATATAGTAAGTTTTCTCAGAGCACATTGCCCAAGCTAAAGTCATGGTATACTTTAGGGTTTTGGAGATAATCATGAGGTTGTAAGAATAAACTCCCTACTGATTGAGCTTCTCACTCAACCTAGTGCAATATCTCCTTTGTCTCTTAAGAACTAAATGAATGAAACTAACAGAAATCAGTGCTCCAAGCATTCTTGGAGCAAAAATCCTCAAATTGTTCACTATGTACACTGAGGAATTAGAAATGTACAAGACAAACAGATAATATCATGCTATTTTAAAGTTGAAAGTGTTCCTTTTGCTCTATGGGAAGGGAATGAAGGGACTCTTGATCATCTAACCAAATAAATTATCTCAAAGCTAGTGGCCCACACCAGAGATTACTGGTAAGGTGAAAGCTTGTGCAGCTTATAAACTCATCCTGAAGTCATGATCATTGTTCTGGCATGAACCACATTCAACTCTGGAGTTTATCAAAAGTACAGACGACCAGGCTCTCTCTTTCTAGTCCCCTTCACTAGGCTGCCAGTCCCTTGAGAATATGGACCATGTCTATTCTCCCATCCAAAGGGGTAACAAGTATGGAGTGAAGCATATAAAAGGTGCTCAGAGATACTTGATATAAATGCAGTCTCTCTATTCTTCCCTGTTCTTGCTAAAACCAGGAAGAGGGAAGAGATGAGAGTGAACCTACCAAATCAGCATTCAGCACACCTGGCCTGTGTCCTAAAATCTAAGGGTGCACACAGAGAATCAGGAGTGGCACTGCCAGGCCAATCAGGTACTCATCAATCACAGATGACTGGAGAGTGAAAAAACACAGAAACCTCTCCTCTAGTGAAGCCTAGCAAAGCGTCACTACCTTAATTATGTATACAGGTATTGGTATTTTATTATAAACTGTGTTTTTATTATAATATGAGGAGATATATGATGATTCAGTTTCTTTCTAGACATTTTTACTTCGTCTACATACGTTAGCAAATGGATTAGCAAACTATCTAGAGGGCATTGTATTGGTGCTTTTATTATGGATTTCTCATGACTAACAAGAGGCACAAAGTAAAGAAAGGGGTACTTTTTTCTGGCCATAGCACCTGGTGATCTAAACTCTGCCCCCACAAATCCCTCACAGTGAAATACTGAAAAAGGATGACCCTCACATAGTCCAATATTGGTTAATTAAAGGTGTAGACAGCCGAGCAAGTTTTCAGATGTCTGGAGAACTGTGCTTGGTCCCAAGCACAGTTTGGGTTCTTTCTGGTTCCTTTAGAGAGATTCTGCAGTGATTATAAGATGGAGTTAGGTTTTGCAACAATTAAAGACTGTCTTGTTGACAACAGCAACAATCTACAATTTTTCATATGCAGTATATATATACTGTATATACTTATACATACAGTATATAAAGATCTGTCATTCTGCTTAAATGTGTTTATAAATTGAATTTATGAACTAAGATTTTTATAGAATGTTATATACTGTTGTCAATAAAACTTAGGATTGTAATCTATTAATTCTTTAGAAATAGATTCTACTGTTTACAAATTGTTGTTGTTTCATTGCTAAGTCATGCCTGACTCTTTGCGACCCCATAGACTGTAGCCCTCCAGGCTTCCCTGTCCTTCACTATCTCCAGAGTTTGCTCAAAGTCATGCTCAAACTTAATTTTACAAATTAAAATTAATTTAAAAAAATTTAAACAAGATACAGGGTTCCACTCAGCAGTTTCTACCTAGAACTTATTATAATTTTTTAAAAATATAAATATATTTATTTTAATTGGATGTTAATTACTTTACAATATTGTATCAGTTTTGCCATACATCAACATGAATTCGCCACAGGTATACACGTGTTCCCCATCCTGAACCCCCATTCCTCTTCCCTCCCCGTACCATCCCTCTGGGTCATCCCAGTGCACCAGCCCCAGGCATCCAGTATCCTGCATCGAATCTGGACTGGCGACTCGTTTCATATATGATATTATACATGTTTCAATGCCATTCTCCCAAATCATCCCACTCGCCCTCTCCCATAGAGTCCAAAAGACTGTTCTATACATCTGTGTCTCTTTTGCTGTCTCGCATACAGGTTATCATTACCATCTTTCTAAATTCCATATATATGTGTGTTTTTAATGAGCCAAGATACTGTACTTTAAAGTTATTTCAAAAGAATTTAAAGATCAAATTATTTATTAAATCTGCTTCTTCCTTTTCCCTACACCCTCCTGTACTCATCTAAATTTACAAATTTCTGCTATAATTTAATTTTCCTCTGTAACTTTTGAAGTTGTTAGTATATAAAGATCTGTCATTCTGCCTGCATACAGCATAAACTAAATCTCATTGAGAAATTCTCCAGTTTCCAGCTACTCAACATGTTTTTAAACTGAAAAATATTTTATTGATATCTGAGTTCAAAGACAGTTCTCTCATTATAGGGCTTTAAGAGCAGTTCAATAAACTCTAATACTGTGAGTATAAAAGCTTCAACTTGATTATTCAATCATGGCTAAAGTAACATTTAAGATTCCTGTATTTCAGCAGCAACCTGCTAAATTATCTTTTATAATTAATAATATGCTAGAGGACAAAAACATCTGTATAAAAATTTCAGGAACAGAGAGCACCCAAACACAGATGCTGTTTCATGTAAAATTTTTAAAATGTGATCTTGCTCTGGTGGTCACAATTTTTTGCTCCGGCAGTGTCAGTTTTTGGGTCACCACAAACACAACCATCACAGAAACTACATTTTGCACTCTCTGGTTATTTCCTGCAACACATAGGGATTACTTAGGGATTGATGGAAGCCTGTACCCAACTTCATTCCTTCATCCTTCTCGTGAGGGTAAAAGGCTGCTGTAGTCCACAGGAAAGAGAGCCGTGGGCTTGTGAATCTTGGTGGAGAAAATTTTCACCTACAGGTAGAATGTATGACTGAAGATAATCACTCTCCACAAAGTAATGGATTCTGGAAAAGCTTGACTCAGAAACACATCTGGGCCCCAAGTGTGGTCTCCTGTAAGTGTGGGGTTCTTCCTCTCTCTAAAAGCCCAAGGGGAACTGAACAGGTAGACTCTGGCTTTCCTGAGCTTGACCTGGGGGAATTCAGGGAGTCCAGGGGGCCACGAGGCTTCCTTCAGGTGCCTTATTAGGGGACTTGCAGCCTGCTTGCTTCTGCACCACTGACCTAGCAGGTAGAAACTGTGTCACCTTTCTCTGCTTAGGGAACCGCTGAACTTAGGGTACTGGATCCGAGTCCAAAGCAACCAACAAATAAAAAAGAGGAACTTTCTTAAGAGGAAGGTCAATCAGAACAAAATGAACTTGCGTGCAGGAAGATACAACTACTGGATGATAGACAACAACTGATTGAAGGAGGATGAGAAGGAAGTGGGGGAGGAGAAAGATGGGGAAGTGAAAGGAGAAGGAGAGCAAGCTGCTAGAGATCAAGGAAAGCACAGTCTCTGATGCTCATTTCAGATGTCACAAAGGAGATAAAGGGGAAGAGAGAGCATCTTAAAGGGAGGAACAAGAGCAAAATCAGGTCAACAAAGGAACATCGGTCTTCCCAGGTGGCTCAGTGGTAAAAAATCCACCTGCCAAGGCAGGAGATGTGGGTTCAATCCCTGGCTTAGGAAGATTCCCTGGAGGAAGAAATGGCAACTCACCCAGTATTTTTGCCTGGGAAATTCCGTGGACTAGAGGAGACTAGTGGGCTACAACACACAGGGTTACAAAAAGTTGGACATGACTGAGCACACATTTATGAAGAAACATCCCACACTCCTTGGAAAAGGAGACTCCTGCCACTTTTGCCCAGAGAAACTTCAGAATTCCTAAGTGCATGTCCTCCTTCCCTTACTGAATGCTAATATTTACTGAGGTTTTTCCTGTCCCTGGATCCCCGGAGGAAATATAACCCAGATGCTCTGGCTTCAGAAGAGCTGCATCCAGACCTGGTACAGATACTACTCAGAATATCAGAGTATCTTTGAATATCACTCAGAGATCCTGAGCTCTGAACCTGATGTTCTCAATGAATGGGACTTTTGCATTGCCTGCCTTGGGCCCAGGGAGTGAGCAAAATATATGGTGACCAAAAGGTGGACCGTGGTCATCATAAGGACTTTCACAGATATTTCTAGCTCTCCTCCTGCCAGGCACACAGTAAACCTGCCTTTGCTTTATCCTTTGAAGTCTGGTGTGGCCATGCTACTGTCTTTAGAGAATAAAATATGAAAAGAGGAGATGCAAGGTGCTGTGAGCTAGGGAGCAATTTCGGTGTTCCCTTCCCTAGAACAGCAATCATGGAAGCATCTATCAAGATGGAGCCTCTCTCAGCTTTGGTCCCAAGTGACTACTATGAGCAGAAGCATCTATTTTGGACCACAAGGAAAATGTATGAAATAAACACTTCTTGGGTTAAGCTACAGAGATGTGAGAGTTGTCACTGTGACAAAATCTAATAGACACTGACTGATTCACATGTTAAATTGAATTAGAAAATCCTGCTCTTGCTGGGATAGGTATTGTTGAAAAGACCTGAAAATAAGACTCTCACATTGAAAATGACTTCTCCATATTGGAAATTTTTAAGATTTAAAATTTATAACTATGTTGCTAAATTCTTAATGAAACCTTAAACAAATCAAGAAAAACTTTGTGTGAGGATCACAGTTTGTTCTCAGGTAGAATGGAAAGAAAATTCTTAAATATCACTTTGAGACCCTTATTGAAATGAATGTACACTCACACACCCTCATGTTCTAGTTTGAGGAGCATCACAGATAGTTTTATATGTGTGTGTATATAAAACCACACTTGAAACCCAGGGGAAGTGTGGCTAAGGAATAAGACCCAAAACCTTCCCACCAGCTGTACAAGCTGCAGATTAAATCCCCATGACCAACAGGCAGACTCTGTGTCTATGGAATATATAAAAGGTCATTGAGGACTCCCACAAAAGAAAATGCACTAGTTCTCATAGCTGTGGACATTGGAGGCAAGAACACAGAGGAGTAAGACCAGATTAGAATCTGAGCTGCCCCCACAGCAGGTCCAGAGACCAGCACAGTGCTGGGCATCCTAGGGAGGTGAGGTGGGCTGTGACTCCCAGTGAGCAAAAGAACTCTGACAGCAGTGACTCAGGAAAAACATTTATTATTCTGATGCTCACACTTATTCTATAGATTCTTTGGATTTTCCCCCCTTTTCCTCCTCTGTTGTAGTTGTTGATCTTATTGGCACTATGAAATCTAATTAAGCTTTTAAGCCATTTTCTTTTCCTCAGTCACATTTTTTATTGTTGTTATAAACCTCTGCCTCTATGTTGGGCTTTTGCAGTTCTGTGCAGTTTTTTTTTTAACCTATTATTATTTTTTGTACATTTATTCCTTTGTTTGCTTTCCCTACTGTTCTTTTCCCCTTGCAGTTAATCTTTAAGCTATATAAATCTCCTTCATCTACCTCTATTTAACTTTGCATATCTATTCTTTCTTTCTTTTCTTTCCTTTCCTCTCAACATATTTGTTAGGTTTATTTTCATTGCTTTATTCCCCACTAGGCACCTTGCTTTAGTTTTTCTTTCTAGTTTGTGCTTTAGTTAGTTTTGTTCTTAACTGCTAAATATAATTTTTTATTTCCTTTGTACCTCCAGTCAATCTACTGTACTTCATTTTGGTTGAACTGTTTTTTTTTTTAATATATTTATTTATTTATTTTACTTTACAATATTGTATTGGTTTTGCCATACATTGACTTGAATCTGACATGANAAAGGGGAAGAGAGCAATCAGGCCAGTGAACTCGCTCCCAAGTAAAAATGGGTACTGAAGATTGGGTTCTTAAAGGTACAAAGTTGATAACAAATACCAAAAAGCAAAGATTAAAAATCTTAAGTAAAGATTGGGAGTTCATGTACACTCATGGCTAATTTATGTCAATGTGTAACAAAACGAATACAGTATTGTAAAGCAAAACAAACTAAAAAATAAAAATTAATTAAAAAAAATCTTAAGTAGAGGTTAGATTCTCAAAAATACAATATTAAAAACAAAAAAACAAAAAACAAAGTCACAGAAATTATATTATGTATATGTATATATATATATATATATGAAGTTTGCTTTAAAAATAGGGTCTTTCTCTTTTTTTTGCAAAGTAATAGTAGGTTATAAAAATGAAAATTAAAGGAGTAATGGGGACTTAAAAATAACAAACAAATTAAAATACACTTTTAATTTAAAAAATGATAATAGTAAAAATATATCTAAGACTTTCTCTGGAGCTGTTGCAGACAGTGTGGGGTCAGTTCATTTTCAGATAGTTCCTTGGTCCAGCTTGTACTTTTCATGATCTATAGGCCCCTTCCTATGTAGTCAGTGCTAACTACAGGGTTTTAATCTATTGCACCTGTCACTTCCAACGCAGTTCCCTCTGTTTATGTTAGCTGCTTCTGTTTGCTGGTCTCTTCAGTGTCTAATTTCTGCCCTGACACAAGAGATGTGGTGGTGGTCACTTATTTTTAGGCTTGCTCATTCAGTTGTGCTTTGGGGAGGGAGGAACACTGCAAACAAATATCACTGGTGTGTGTTTACAGTGATTCAGCCACACTGGGTTTGCCCCCGCTCACGGCATGTGTGCTTTCCCAGTCTACACTGCTCAGACTCTAGGTTGCTCTGCCGGGAACTATCTGACGCAGGCCCTGGTTTGTATGCACTTCCCAAGTCTAAGCTGCTCAGGTTCAGGTTCTTGGGTACTCCACAAAGGCACAGACTTGCTTGGGCCTGTGTTTTGCACCCATCCCAGGTCTGAGCAGCTCAGGTGACCAGGTGCTGGCGCGCACGTAGTCGCCCCCAGTTGAAGGCTGCGACTTATCCCCTCCACCATCCCAGCCGCTCGGTTTTCTGGGTGTACAATGGGCATGCATTCTCTCTTCTGGGAAGCTGATGATCTCTGGCTGCAACCCTCCTGGCAGATGTTGACCATCCAGAATTCCAAGAAGTGGTTAGCAACAAAGTCTGCTTGCAGTCTGGTATAGGATGCCTCTCTGGGGCTGCAATTGCCCCCTTCCGGCTCTGGCTGCCCTCACCTGCCTCTCTTCAGCGGGGGATGGGCCAGTGTGCAGCCATCTAGCTCTGCTCAGTCCTTTGTTCTGTGAGCATGCCTGGCGGTGGTTAGGGCTTTTTGTGAGATCTCAGGATAGTGGGATAGCTATCCCACAGTCTGGGTTGCTATCTCAAGCTAGTTCCCTCAGATTGCCCTCAGGGTATTCAGGCCCGGTCCTTATCCTAAGCAATGCCATCCTCTCCTCCCTGTCCCTCTCCCACTTGCTAGTGGGGGATGCGAGCCTCTGGGCTATTACACCACTGGGAGTTGCTGTTGGGCACGTAATCTGGGTTTTAATTATTTATTTATTTTTCCTCCTGGTTATTTTGCCCTCTGAGATTTCAAGGTTCACCAGAGACCCACAGGAGAGAGTGTTTCCTGGTGTTTGGAAACTTCTTTTTAAAGACTCCCTTCCCGGGATGGATCGCCGTCCCTACCTCTTTTGTCTTTTTATCTTTTATATTTTGTCCTACCTCCTTTCAAAGACAACAGGCTGCTTTTCTGGGTGCCTGATGTCCTCTGTGGAATTTGTTTGGTGCTCAAATGTTCTTTCGATGAATTTGTAAGGGAGAAAGTGGTCTCCCCATCCTGTTCATCTGCCATCTTAGGACCACCCCCCTGGTTGGACTGTTTTGACTTTGCTCATGGGTGCATATGTATATGTGTATATTCCTATATTTTAATTATTATTTGCCTGATTTTATAACTGCCATTTGTCTGGGACTCATCTTTGGTTTCTCCTTTTTGGACTTTGCTTTAATCTCACTTAATGCCATAACAAACCACTTGTGGAATATTCGTTTGTGAGCAGAGATCATGCCCTAAGCCTCTGGAGTGGAGTGCTGACTCCAAGACCAGAGAACACCAGAGAACTAACCGAACCCTAGGGAGTATCTAATAGTGAGAACTCACAAAGGAAACCACTTGAATACAAGACCAAGCATCACCCAACCACCAGTAGCACCCTGTGCAGGATGCTTCATCTAAATAACAAACAAAACAAAAATACAAACCCAATCATCAGCAGACAGGATTACCACCTCACTCAGCCTTGCTCATCAGAGGAAAAACAAACAAACAAACAAAAACTCAGGACAAATCTCACCCTATGTGAAGCTTACACAAACCACTAGACCAACCTTAGGAGGGCAGAAACCAAAAAGAATATAGAATTCAACCTTGACCTGGGAAAAGGAGACCTCAAATACAATAACTTTAAAAAATAATAATAATGAAAAGGCAGAGAAATACTACACAAATGAAGGAACAAACTAGAAACACAGAAGTCCAAATAAATGAAGAACTAGGCAAACTACCTGAAAAAGAATTCAGAATAATGATAGTAAATATGATAAAAAAAAAAAAAAACCTTGAAAACAAAATGGAGAAAATGCAAGATTCAATTAACAAAGACCTAAACAAATTAAAGAATAAACATACAGAGACAAACAAGACAATTGCTGACATTAAAAATACTCTAGAAGGAATCAATAAAAGAACATCTGAAGCAGAGGAACGAATCAGTGAGCTGGAAGATAAAATGGTGGAAATGACTATGGAAGAGCAGAATAAAGCAAAAAGAATGAAAAGAACTGAGGACAGTCTCAGAGACCTCTGGGACAATATCAAACACACCAATGTTTGAATTATAAGGGTCCCAGAAAAAGAAGAGAAAAAAGAAAGGGTATGAAAAAAATTTTGAAGAGATTATAGTTGAAATTTTCCCAAACATGGAAAAGAAAATAGTCAATCAAGTCCAAGAGGCACAGAGATCCCACACAGGATAAACCCAAGGATAAACATGCCAAGACACATACTAATCAAAGCAACAAAGACTAAACACAAAGAAAAAATATTAAAAGCAGCAAGGGAGAAGCAACAAGTAACATACAAGGGAAACCTCATAGACTTAACAGCTGATCGTTCAGCAGAAACTCTGCAGGCCTTAAGGGAATGGTTGGATATATTTAAAGTATTGAAAGGGAAAAATCTACAACCAAGATTACAGTACTTGGGAAAGATCTCATTCAAAATTGATGGAGAAATATAAACTTTTCAGACAAGCAAAAGTTAAGAGAATTCAGTACCACCAAAACAGCTTTACAACAAACGTTAAAGGGACTTACATAGTAAAGAAATACAGAGAAGAAAAAAGAGCTACAAAATCAACCCCAAACAATTAAGAAAATGGCAATATGAACATATATGTCAATAATTAACTGTAAATGGATTAAATGCTCCAACCAAAAGACACAGACTGGCTGAATGGACACAAAAGCAAGACCCCTATATATGCTGTATACAAGAAACCCACTTCAGACCTAAAGACACATATAGACCAAAAGTGACAGGATGGAAATATTTATTCTCTGCAAATGGGAACCAAGAGAAACCTGGAGTAGCAATTCTCATATCAGACAAAATAGACCTTAAAATAAAGAAGATTACAAGAGATAAGGAAGGACACTATATAATGAACAAGGGGTCAATCCAAGAGGAAGACATAACAATTGTAAACATGTATGCACCCAACATAGAAGCACCTCGATACATAAGACAAACACTGACAGACATAAAAGGAGAAACTGACAGTAACATAATAATAGTAGGAGACTGACACCTCACTCACACCAATGGACAGATCATCAAAACAAAACATTAATAAGGAAACACAAGCCTTAAATGATAGATGAGACAGATCTCATTGATATCTTCAGGACATTCTATCCAAATACAGAAGAATACACCTTCTTCTCAAGTGCACATGGAACATTCTCCAGGATAGATGATATCTGGGTCACAAATCAAACCTCAGTAAATTTAAGAAAATTGAAATCGTATCAAGCATCTTCTCTGACCACAATGCTATAAGACTAGGTAAAATTACAAGAAAAAAAAAAAACCTGTAAGAAACACAAATACATGGAGATTAAACAATGTGTTTTTAAATAACCAACAGGTTACTGAAGAAATCAAAAGGGAAATTAAAAAATGTCTAGAAAGAAATGACAATGAAAACATGACAACTCAAAACCTATGGGACCCAATTAAAAAATGGGCCAAAGAACTAAATAGACATTTCTCCAAAGAAGACATACAGATGGCTAACAAACACATGAAAAAATGCTCAACATCACTCATTATCAGAGAAATGTAAATCAAGACCACAATGAGATACCATTTCACACCAGTCAGAATGGCTGCGATCCAAAAGTCTACAAGGAAAAAATGCTGGAGAGGGTGTGGAGAAAAGGGAACCCTCTTACACTGTTGGTGGGAATGCAAACTAGTACAGCTTCTATGGAGAACAGTGTGGAGATTCCTTAAAAAACTGGAAATAGAACTGCCTTACGACCCAGCAATCCCACTGCTGGGCATACACGCCAAGGAAACTAGAATTGAAAGAGACACGTGTACCCCAATGTTCATCACAGCACTGTTTATAATAGCCAGGACATGGAAGCAACCTAGATGTCCATCAGCAGATGAATGGATAAGAAAGCTGTGGTACATATACACAACTGCTGCTAAGTCGCTTCAGTCATGTCCGATTCTGTGCGACCCCATAGATGGCAGCCCACCAGGCTCCTCTATCCCTGGGATTCTCCAGGCAAGAATACTGGAGTGGGTTGCCATTTCCTTCTCCAATGCATGAAAGTGAAAAGTGAAAGTGAAGTCGCTCAGTCGTGCCCGACTCTCAGTGACCCCATGAACTGCAGCCCACCAGGCTCCTCTGTCCATGGGATTTTCCAGGCAAGAGTACTGGAGTGGGGTGCCATTGCCTTCTCCGGGTACATATACACAGTGGAGTATTACCAGCCATCAAAAAGAATACATTTGAATCAGTTCTAATGAGGTGGATGAAACTGGAGTCTATTATACAGAGTGAAGTAAGCCAGAAAGAAAAACACCAATACAGTATACTAACACATATATATGGAATTTAGAAAGAACGTAATGATAACCCTGTATGCGAGACAGCAAAAGAGACACAGATGTATAGAACAGACTTTTTGACTCTGTGGGAGAGGGAGAGGGCGGGATGATTTAGGAGAATGGCATTGAAACATGTATATCATATAAGAAACAAATCACCAGTCTAGGTTCGATGCAGGATACAGAATGCTTGAGGCTGGTGCACTGGGATAACCCAGAGGGATGGTATGGGGAGGGAGGTGGGAGGGAGGTTCAGGAGTGGGAACTTATGTACACCCGTGGAGGGTTCATGTTGATGTATGGCAAAACCAACACAGTATTGTAAAGTAAAATAATAAAAATAAAATAAAATAAAAAAACCTATGGGATGCAGCAAAAGCAGGAAGTTTATAGCAATACAATCCTACCTCAAGAAATAAGAAAAACATCGAATAGACAGCCTAACTTTACAGCTAAAACAACTGGAAAAAGACAATTAAAAAAAATAAGTAGAAGGAAAGAAATCATAAAGATCTAAGCAGAAATAAATGAAAAAGAAATGAAAGAAACAACAGTAAAGATTAATAAAGCTAAAGGCTGGTTCTTTGGGAAGACAAACAAAATTGACAAGCCTTTAGCCAGACTCATGAAGAAAAGAAGAGAGAAGAATCAAATCAACAAAATTAGAAATGAAAAAGGAGAGGTTACAAAAGACAATGAAGAAATACAAAGGAGTATAAGAGACTATTATGAACAATTATATGGCAATAAAATGGATAATCTGGAATCTTCTTACTGAACCAGGAAAAAGTAGAACTTATGAACAACCCAATTAAAGCACTGAAATTGAAGCTGTGATCAAAAATCTCCCAAAAAACAAAAGCCCAGGATCAGATGGCTTCCAAGAGACTTCTATCAAATATTAGAGAAGAGCTAATGCCTATCCTTCTAAAACTCTTTCAAAAAATTGCAGAGGAAGGAACACTTCCAAATTCATTCTATGAGGTCACCATCACCCTGATACCAAAACCAGACAAAGCCAACACACAAAAAAGAAAACTACATGCCCAAGTCACTAATGAACATAGATGCAAAAATCCTCAACAAAATTTTAGCAAACAGAATTCAGCACCACATCAAAAAGCTCATACACCATGATCAAGTTGGGTTTATTCCAGGAATGCAAGGATTCTTCAATATATGCAAATCAATCAATGTGATATACCATATTAACAAATTGAAAGATAAAAACCATATGATCATCTCAATAGATGCAGAAAAAGCCTTTGACAAAATTCAGCACCCATGTATGATTAAAACTCTTCAAAAAATGTGCAGAGAAGGAATGTACCTCAACATCGTAAAGGCCATATATAATATGCCTACAGCAAACATTATTCTCAATGGTGAAAAATTGAAAGCATTCCCCCTATGATCAGGAACAAGACAAGGGTGTCCACTCTCACCACTATTATTCAACATAGTTTTGGAAGTCCTAGCTACAGCAATCAGAGAAGAAAAATAAATAAAAGGAATCTGAATAAGAAATGAAGAAGTAAAGCTCTCACTGTTTACAGATGACATGATACCGTACATAGAAAACCCTAAAGATAGTATCAGAAAATTACTAGTGCTACTCAGCGAATTTAGCAAAGTTGTATGATACAAAATCAATACACAGAAATCACTTGCATTTCTATATAGTAACAATGAAAGATCAGAAAGAGAAATTAAGGAATCAATCCCATTCACCATTGCAATAAAAAGTATCAAATATCAAGAAATAAACTTACCTAAGGAGACAAAAGAACTGTACACAGAAAATTATAAGACACTAATGAAAGAAATCAGAGGCATCATAAACAGGTGGAGAGATATTCCATGTTCCTGGGCAGGAAGAATCAATATTGTGAAAATAACTATACTACCAAATGCAATCTACAGATTCATGAGATCCCTATCAAATTACCAATGGCAGTTTTCACAGAAAAAGGACAAAAATTTTCACAATTCATATGGAAACGCAGAAGACGCTGAATAGCCAAAGCAGTCTTGAGAAAGAAGACTGGAGCTGGAGGAATCAGCCTTCTTGACTTCAGATTATACTACAAAGCTACAGTCATCAAGGCAGGATGGTACTGGCACAAAAACAGAAATATAGACCAATGGAACAAGATAGAAAACGCAGAAATAAACCCACACACCTATGGGTACCTTATTTTTAACAAAGGAGGAAAGAATATACAATGGGGCAAAGATAGCCACTTCAATAAATGGTGCTGGGAAAACTGGACAGCTACATGTAAAAGAATGAAATTAGAACACTTCCTAACACCATACACAAAGATAAACTCAAAATGCATCAAACACCTAAATGTAAGACCAGAAACTATAAAACTCTTAGAGGAAAACATAGGCAGAACACTCGATGACATAAAGCAAGATTCTCTATGACCCAGCTCCTAGAGTAATGGAAATAATAACAAAAGTAAACAAGTGGCACCTGATTAAACATAAAAGCTTTTATACAGCAAAGGAAACTATTAGCAAGGTGAAAAGACAACTCTCAGAATAGAAGAAAATGATAGCAAATGAAACAATGGATAAGGGATTAATTACCAAAATATACAAGCAGCTCATACAACTCAATGCCAGAAAAACAAACAACCCAATCAAAAAGCGGGGAAAAGACCTAAACAGACATTTCTCCAAAGAAGACATACAGTTCAGTTTAGTCACTCAGTCGTGTCTGACTCTTTGCAACCTCATGGACTTCAGCACGTCAGGATTCCCTTTCCATCACCAGCTCCCAGAGTTTAGTCATGTCCATTGAGTCAGCGATGCCATCCAGCCATCTCATCTTCTGTCATCACCCTCTCCTCCCACCTTCGATGTTTCCCAGCATCAGAGTCTTTTCAAATGAGTCAGTTCTTCGCATATGGTGGCCAAAGTATTGGAGTTACAGCTTCAGCATCAGTCCTACAGATGTCTAACAAACACATGAAAAGATGTTCAACATTGCTCATTATTAGAGAAATGCAAATCCAAACTACAACAAGATATCACCTCACACCAGTCAGAATGGCCATCATTAAAAAGTCTACAAAAATAAATGCTGGCGAGGGTAGGAGAAAAGGGAACCCTCTTGCACTGCTGGTGGGAATGTAAATTGATACAGGGGCTATAGAAGATGGTATGGAGATTCCTTAAAAAACTAGGAATAAAACCACTGTATATTCCAGCAACCCCACTTCTAGGCATATATCCTGAGGAAGACAAAATTGAAAAAGACACATGTATCCCATTTTCATGGCAGCACTATTTACAATAGCTAGACCATGGAAGCAACTTAGATGTCCATCGACAGAAGAATGGATAAAGAAGTTGTGGTGTGCTGTGCTCAGTTCAGTTCAGTTCAGTAGCTCAGTCGTGTCTGACTCTTTGTGAACCCATGATCTGCAGCACGCCAGGCCTTTCTGTCCATTACCAACTCCCAGAGTCCACCTAAACCTATATCCATTGTGCCAGTGATGCCATCCAACCACCTAATCCTCTGTCATCCCCTTCTCCTCCTGCCCTCAATCTTTACCAGTATCAGGGCCTTTTCAATGAGTCAGCTGTTTGCATCAGGTGGCCAAAGAATTGGAGTTTCAGCTTCAACATCAGTCCTTCCAATGAACACCCAGGACCGATCTCTTTTACAATGGACTGGTTGGATCCCTTTGCAGTCCAAGGGATTCTCAAGAGTCTTCTCTAATACCACAGTTCAAAAGCATCAATTCTTCTGCACTCAGCTTTCTGTACAGTCCAGCTCTCACATCCATACATGACTACTGGAAAAACCATAGCCTTGACTAGATGGACCTTTGTTGACAAAGTAATGTCTCTGCTTTTTAATATGCTGTCAAGAAAAAGAAATGCAAAAAGGCAAAATGGCTGTCTGAGGAAGCCTTACAAATAGCCATGAAAAGAAGAGAAGCAAAAAGCAAAGGAGAAAAGGAAAGATATACCCATTTGAATGCAGAGTGCTATGCTATGTGTGTGCTAAGTCACCTCAGTCGTGTCCAGCTGTTTGCGACCCCATGGATTGTAGCCCACCAGGCTACTCTGTCCATGGGGTTCTCCAGGCAAGAATGCTGGAGTGGGTTGCCATGCCCTCCTCCAGGGGATCTTCCCAACCCAGGGATTGAACCCGTGTCTCCCATGTCTCCTGCATTGGCAGGCAGATTCTTATCCACTGTGCCACCAGGGAAGTCTGTTGAAGTTGTGGTACATATACACAATGGAATTTTATTCAGCCATAAAAAGGAACACATTTGAGTCCATTCTAATGAGGTGGACAAACGTAGAACCTATTATATAGAGTTAAGTGAGTCAGAAAGAGAAAGATAAATATCATATTCTAACACATGTATACAGAATCTAGAAGAATGGCACTGAAAAACTTATTTACAGGGCAGCAATGGAGAAAGAGACATAGAGAACAGACTTATGGACACGGGGAGAAGGGAGGAGGGTAAGATGTAGGGTAAGAGTAACATGGAAACATATTACCATGTGTCATATCAAACGAAGAAAAGCTCCATAAAGGAAATAAACAGAATGTTAAGTAAATTGGGCAGAGTGAGGGATCTGGAAATCTCTCTCTGCAGAGTTTAGGATTAAAGGATAAGCACGTGCGAAGAGTTGACTCATTGGAAAAGACTCTGATGCTGGCAGGGATTGGGGGCAGGAGGAGAAGCGGATGACAGAGGATGAGATGGCTGGATGGCATCACCGACTCAATGGACGTGAGTCTGAGTGAACTCCGGGGGTTGGTGATGGACAGGGAGGCCTGGCGTGCTGTGATTCATGGGGTCGCAAAGAGTCGGGCACGACTGAGCAACTGAACTGAACTGAACTGAAATGAAACATGGGGAAAGGTGGAGTCACGATATTCCAGGCAGAATAAAAGGCAAAACGAAAAACACATGAGGACTGTGAACATCCTGTGCTGGTTCATGATAAACTGGATGCATTCTGGTCACAAGGCTGTTACCTCCGGAAAGTTGTTTCTCCCTTGGTTTGCCAGTGCTGCACTCTGCCTCAGTGTTCAGACTATGTCAGCTTCATGTTTCTCTTGGTGCTCCTCCATGGGTCTCACACACACCCAAGTAAGACAGGGGCCATGGGATTGTAGCTTGCTTGTGCAACTCCCACAAATGCCCTGGAAAGACTGAAGTGGGAAGAATGATCATCTTTCAGCCTCAGTTCTACCAGAAGGCTCTCCTAATCCAGTTTGGTTATTTTGTTCATTGCAAATAATCCTCGAGACAAGAAAAGTCAGAGTGAGTAAAGAAGCTCAGAGGCTAACATCAGTGGAACAACCCTTTGCACTCTGTTGGTAAAAACTTACAGAAACACTTCAGATCTTTCACCATTATTAAATGGCATCAGTCAGTTCAGTTCAGTCGCTTAGTTGTGTCTGACTCTTTGCAACCCCATGAACTGCAGCACGCCAGGCCTCCCTGTCCATCACCAACTCCCGGAGTTTACTCAGACTCACATCCATCAAGTCAGTGATGCCATCCAGCCATCTCATCCTCTGTCATCCCCTTTTCCTCCTGCCCCCAGTCCCTCTCAGGATCATAGTCTTTTCCAATGAGTCAACTCTTCCCATGAGGTGGCCAAAGTACTGGAGTTTCAGCTTTAGCATCATTCCTTCCAAAGAAATCCAGGGCTGATCTCCTTCAGAATGGACTGGTTGGATCTTCTTGTGATCCAGGGGACTCTCAAGAGTCTCCTCCAACACCACAGTTCAAAAGCATCAATTCTTCAGTGCTCAGCCTTCTTCACAGTCCAACTCTTGCATCCATACATGACCACTGGAAAAAACCATAGCCTTGACTAGATGGACCTTTGTTGACAAAGTAATGTCTCTGCTTTTTCATGCTATCTAGGTTGGTCATAACTTTTCTTCCAAGGAGTAAGTGTCTTTTAATTTCATGGCTGCAGTCACCATCTGCAGTGATTTTGGAGCCCCAAAAAATAAAAGTCTGACACTGTCTCCACTGTTTCCCCATCTATTTCCCATGAAGTGATGGGACCGGATGCCATGATCTTCATTTTCTGAATGTTGAGCTTTAAGCCAACTTTTTCACTCTCCTCTTTCACTTTCATCAAGAGGCTTTTTAGTTCCTCTTCCATAGTCTTTAGCTAATATATCTTGTCTGAAGCATATCTATGATACAGAAAAGATATAAGGATGTGTCTAACACAGAAGACCAACCACCATTCATTGGGGCACTATTCCATTTTTAATGCTATTTTTAAAATTCTGTAGTAATTTATTTTTTCCTTTATCACTATGATTAATGACTATGCTATGTGCAGTAGACATTGGCTTTTGGACCTATAGCATCCATTTGTTCCCCTCCCTTTATCAGTGTACCATTCCATTTTGAGTATTTTCTCTCCTCTCCTCTCAGTCCACAGTAGTAATGGCATAACTGATTCCATATCCAGCTTCACAGATGTCATGTGACCCAGGCTCCAGCAATCAGAGTCGCAGATTTCGCTGGTCACAGTGACTGTTTCAGAGAAAGGCATCAGAAATGTAAGGTGCCATGAGATTCTTAGTGAAACGTTTGGACCTTAATTTGAGCATAATGAGAATAAACAGTTGCTAGAACCACTTTGAAACCCCAGGCTGCCCAAGAATGAATCCAGTACATAAGAGAGACAGCCAAGCAGAGATGGAGAGACTGTGTCAGGGAGTACCTGCTAAGTAAAGCCTTGCATGAAACCAGATTTACCTGGAATGGTGAGTTTTACATCAGTGAATAAATTCCCTCTTGACTTAATTTGGGGTGGATTTTATGTTACAATAGAAATAGTCCTGATACCTGATAAACACTAAAGACTAATTAATTTATAAACTTGTTAAATGGTTCTGCCATAGCCTTTAGCCATAACATTCATCCTCAAGGATGAATTCATAAAGTGAATTCATCCACTTTACCTAGTGGCTCAGAGGTAAAGAACCTGCTTGCCAGTGCAGGAGATGTGGGTTTGATCCCCCCTGGACAGAGGAGCCTGATGGGCTACGTCCATGGGTTACAAAGAGTCGGACATGACTTAGCAACTCTACAACACCAACAGCATCCTCAAATGCATTCAACATATTACATTAGAGGAGATTTATTTTCTCTCCCCATTTTCAGCCCTCATCTTTTTTTTTTTTTTTTTTGCAGTATTCTTCTGGATTTAAAAATCAAAAGTCAAGTTCACTCCATATTAACTTACTTTTTTGCATATTTGAAAATAATTTCTTAAACACAGTCCCTACAATCCCTCACTATGATTCACTGAACTAAAAGACCAATACAGCCTTTGTAAAGGCCAGGCAGGAAATAACTAGTAGCTGACTTCATTGAGTCTAGAACAGAGAAACAAGTTTCAAATAATACCTTGTATTTAAACCGTATGATATTTATATTCCAAAGGGCAATCAGCAAAATTCTGATATGATAAGTCCCCACGTGAAAAAGTACATCAAACAAAGTTGCTTTGACAGTTTAATGAATGGCATTTACTCCATTCCAAAGTCTTGCAGCTCAGAAACATACTTTGGGCTACATAATTTATCCGTCTAGCTGATACCTTGTCTAAACTGGAAATGTGCTTCTCCCTTTTACTAAAAATACTTGGGTAGTCCCGTGTAAAGTGAATTGCCATTCCCCACTTAATCTTCCTCTCAGGGGACTATTAAGGTGACACTACCAGGAACGCGGCAGTTTCAATATCAGAACAAGCAGCTGAGACCACCTACAAAATCCATCTCCACTCACTTATCAGGAGAGCTCTGGAAACTTAGTTCATTTCTTCTGAGACTTGGTTTCTCCACTGGGAACTCGGAAATGGCAGAGGCCAAAGCCACCAGCCTCCTCGGGCTAGTGTGAGAACCAAAGATAGCATTGGGCAACTAATGACACAATTTACAACAATTATGGAAAGGGGAAAAGGTGTACCAAGTAACTTTTGATCTATTTTTACAGATTTTTTTAAATCTCCAAACTGTTCCAAATCAGTAATTTAACAAGAGTTTTCCGCAGACAGAGAATGAACTTTGCTTGGGGTCTGGGGGAGACTGGGGGGAAAGGTTAGTTAGGGAATTTGGGATGGACATGTACACACTGCTATATTTAAAATGGATAGCCAACAAAGACCGACTGAATAGCACCGGGAACTCTGCTCAGTGTTGTGTCAGCCTGGATGGGAGGGGAGTTTGGGGGAGAACAGATACATGTGTATGTATGGTTGAATCCCTTCACCGTTCACCTGAAACTGTCACAACATTGTTAACTGGCTATACCCCAGTACAAAATAAAAAGATTTTAAAAAGAAGAAGAAATAGAGTTTTCTTATCCAGTCAGTCAGTAAGGGAAGGCTAGACGGCCAGGCGATTGTCTTTTCCTCCTCTCTGCTCCTGACAGCGGGACTGCAGCACCCAGGACCAGGGTTTCCCGCAGAAATGAGGCTTTCCGAGCCTTCTGAGGACAGTGCGCATCCGTCAGTCTTGTGCAGGCAGGGTTCATTACTGGATGGCGTGGGTTACGGGTAGGAAGTAAAAACAACAGGCCCCAGACGGCCTAGGGCGGAATTCATTACCTGTGGACTCGCTGCTAATGATTTAGGGAGCACACTGGTGCTTAATATTTTATCTGTTTAGTGCCAATGGGAGGGCGAGGCTCTCACACAAGCCCCAAACTGAGAATCTAGTGCCTGAAATTTCTGTTCTGAAAGACACTGAACTGGGCGAGAGTGAGGCACACTAGGGGAGAACATCGTTTTCCTCTCTGGTTGCTACCACTTCAGAAGCAAAGCCCACGCCTCCTGGCGCTGGTGCTCAGGAGGCACAGCAGCCCCAGGGAGGGGGCTGGCAGAGCGGCCTCCGAGGAGGGGGTCTGGGCTGCGGATCCGCAGCAACCCGTCGGGGGCGGCCCCACCCTGCCAGGACAGCGGCAGAGCGGCGAGACACTAACGGGAACTTGCCGTGCTTGTCTCACGAATCCCTCCAACATTCTGAAGACACAAGAAGCTTTGGGTTAACGTTCACAGCGGGAAAGAAGACAGAGGGCTTCAGGAGCAAAGATGAGTACTAGCTTATTCTTAATGTTATTCCTAATATTCTAATATTCAGTGAAGCCAGAGTTGGGGGAGCAGGATTCAAATGCAGACTGTGTGGCTCCAGAGTCTACAGCCCGTGGGAAAAACAAGAGGAAATGAGATGGAGGAGACATCAGCGACAGTCACAGGCCGTTCCTGGTGTGCTCCACAAGAGTCTTCAAGACCAAAGCTAGAAAGGGGGCCAGACAAGTCACACAGGCTCATGAGGAAGCACACTCAGCCCATCAGGACATATACTTAGACCTACACAGGCACATGCCCACACACACACACACACACACACACACACACACCACCTCACCAGCTCACGCATACTTTGCCCATCGGGGAGGACTGAATTCTTCTCCTAGAGTAGAGCTTCCAGTGGACTCAGGGGATGGGTGGAGATGATCGCCAACTTCCACCACAGCCAGCCCGACTTATGGCAGCAAATGACACAGGGCTATTCCCAGCTGGCGCCGTAGTAAAGAATCCAAGACACGAGAGATGCAGGTTCGATTCCTGGCTTGGGACGATCCCCTGGAGTAGGAAAAGGCAACTCACTCCAGTATGCTTGCCTGAAAAATTCCACGGACAGAGGAGCCTGGCAGACTACAGTCCATGGGGTCAAAAACAGTCAGACATGACTGAGCAAGCAAGCATCAGTTGGTTAAAGAATTCTTCAAAGCAACTCAAAGTGGTTTCATCAAGGGAGAAAAATCTAGGATATCAAGTGAAATAAAATAACTGTACATATTCCAGGCAATCTTCCATAAATATTATTCTTATAAACATGCTTTAGGCAAATGTTGGGCAGCAGATATTTTGAGCCTAGAAAGAGGGAAATTTTGTTTGGCTAATTTAGACCAAATCTATGTGCTTCTGAAAAATCAATCAAGAAGGTAGGAAGGACGTTCCATTAAAGACATTAAGAAACATGTCCCAGAAGTCTGCTGAAGAGGCCACCCAACCACCCCATATATATGGTCAGCATATCTGCCTCTTTTCTAGTTTTATTTTTCAAAATAGAATCAATCTAGAAAAATGAATTTAAATTTCAGAAGTCACTAAAATCCTATGCTGCTGCTGCTAAGTCGCTCAGTCATGTCCGACTCTGTGCAACCCCATAGACGGCAGCCAACCAAGCTCCACCGTCCCTGGGATTCTCCAGGCAAGAACACTGGAGTGGGTTGCCATTTCCTTCTCCAAAACATGAAAGTGAAAAGTGAAGGTGAAGTCGCTCAGTTGTGCCCGACTCTTCAAGACCCCATGAACTGCAGCCCACCAGACTCCTCCGTCCATGGGATTCTCCAGGCAAGAGTCCTAAAGAGGGGTGCCATTGCCTTCTCCAACTAAAATCCTATATCTTAAGGAGTAAGAGTCAGTTTGTATTTTTTAAAAAATGTAAAAGCTGGCATCGAGGTTACACATGCTACAAAACTTCACAGAGAGGGAAAACAAAATGCAGGTGACTGTTTTATTATTTTGTTTTTAACTTTAATATTCCCATACTGCAACTTCTTCCACTGTAGTAATAAACCAAAATAAAGCCCCTGAGTTGTATAGAGTGGGTGATTTCATCTTTTAAAGCCTAGGGTAATCACATAGCTGGCGCCTTATAATTGAACATGAGGTTTTTCTGAAAAATGAGATCTACAGATAGGTAGCTCTTCCGTCTAGTTCATCCCCCCTGTCCCCCGCCTCCCCACCCTCTACTCCCTTGGTTTCTGAGTCAGGGAAATTGTGACTTGCCGGCCGTCTGAGCGTAGTGTCCAATCACCGTATATGTCAGGGTGCTCACCAGCTCTGTCTCGTGACGATGCCATAGGCTGGCCCCAGAGGATAGACTGATAATTTTGCTGATGAATGTCTCATGCTGTTTTTAAGGAGAACATTTTTCACTTTTGCTGCAAATGGCTATAAATCTAGCCTGGCCTCATCCGCTTCTTCAGGTGGACCTCATCGGTTGTAGGCATCTTATCAGCAAGAAACAGCCTCTCCTAATGGCTTGATAAATATTCCTGCCTCTGAGAATCAGTTATCGAGAGATTCAAATCATGGTCAGTACTTAGAGCAGCTATTACTACAGATTTAATGCCGGTTACCCTTTGTACTTATCTCTGTAACCAGAGAGGCTGAATAGCTCTTTTTATGTCTCCACTCCTGGTCACTCAAAGCTAAGTTCATTCAAAATTTCCTCCTGCCTAGGGAGCTCACAGGCCTGTAATAAAACTTGAAGAGATTTGTGTGAATATAAAATAAAATGTATGTTTCCTCTGGCATCCAATCCCTCAGTCCCAAACCTGCCCCAAATTTGGCCCAGGGGTAAAGGCACATAAATCTGAAATGGTGCCACAAGTGAAGGCAGAAACAAGCTCCATTGCCTTTAGATAGCTCAGCCTAAGATACAGTGGTTCCAGGGCGATGTGTTTTGTCTTCTGCCTCTTTGTTTTAATGACATTGATCTACAGAGTCTGAAATCTGAAAAATAGGGTTTTTTGACATCTCAAACAGGGCTTGGGATTTATGAAAATGTGCCAAGTCACAATAGAAAACAAATACTTTTTCCTGCACAGCCCAAACAACATACCTTTAATGAAAATAATTATAAAATCTCAATTGTTACAAAGACTGGGGAGAACTGCTAAGTAAAACTGCCACTCTCCTTTAGGGGAAATGGGTATCATGCAATATGTAAAGAAGAGGGCCTGTAGTTAACAATCTGTACTGTATATTTGAAAGTGGCTAAGAGAGTAGATTTGAAAAGTTCTCATCACAAGAAAAAAATTGTAACTATGTGTGATAATGGATGTTAACTAGACTTTTCATGGTGATCATTTGGCAGCATGTACATAAATTGAAGCATTATGTTGTACACGTGAAACTAATTTACTGTTATATGTCTTATATGTCAATTATATCTCAATTTTTAAAAAATCAGCACATAGAAAAGGGTCTGGAAACCCTTGCAAGGAAAAGTGGTGTGCTTTATGCAATATGGTACGTCCTCAAGAAAGCTATTAAGGTATCTAGGCTCATAACAATGACTTCAAAAAGTAAAAATCCACAGATACTTTCAGCAGCTCTTAAAACCATCATCAGTTACCTCTACATTCATAGTTAATTGCTTCCTACTATGCAGAGGGTTTCCCTGGTGGCTCAGATGGTAAAGAATCTCCTTGCAATATAGGAGATTCAATCCCTGGGTCAGGAAGATCGCCTGGAGAAGGGAATGGCTACCCACTCCAGTATCCTTACCTGGAGAATTCCATGGACAGAGAAACCTGATAGGCTACAATTCATGGGGTCACAAAAGAGTTGGACATGACTGAAGCACACATGCACACACACAATATGTCAAGGCTGTATACTGCACTGTTTATTTAACATATATGCAGAGTCCATCAGGAGAAATGTCGGGCTGGATGAAGCACAAGCTGGAATCAAGATTGCCAGGAGAAATATCAATAACCTCAGATATGCAGATGACACCACCCTTATGGCAGAAAGCAAAGAGGAACTAAAGAGCCTTTTGATGAAGGTGAAAGAGGAGAGTGAAAAGCTGGCTTAAAACTCAACATTCAGAAAACGAAGATCATAGCATCTGGTCCTATCACTTCATGGCATATAGATGGAGAAACAATGGAAACAGTGACTGACTTTATTTTGGGGGCTCCAAAATCACTGCAGACGGTGACTGCAGCCATGAAATTAAAAGACGTTTGCTCCTTGCAAGAAAGCTATGACAAACTTAGGGTATTAAAAAGCAGAGACATTACTTTGCTGTCAAAGATCCATAGAGTCAAAGCCATGGTTTATCCAGTGATCATGTATGGATGTGAGAGTTGGACCATAAAGAAGGCTGAGCACTGAAGAATTGATGCTTTTGAACTGTGGTGTTGGAGAAGACTCTTGAGAATCCCTTGGATTGCAAAGAGGTCAAACCAGTCAATCCTAAAGGAAATCAATCCTTAACATTCATTGGAAGGACTGATGCTAATGCTGAAGCTCCAATATTCTGGGCTCCTGATGCAAAGAGCTGACTGATTAGAAAAGACCCTCATGCTGGGAAGATAGAAGGCAGGAGGGGAAGGGGACGACAGATGATAAGATGGTTGGATGGCATCACCGATTCAATGGACATGAGTCTGAGCAAGCTCCAGGAGATGGCAAAGGACAGGGAAGCCTGGTGTGCTGCAATCCATGGGGCTGCAAAGAGTCAGACATGACTGAGCAACTGAACAACAATGCATGCAGTGAAGGAATGTTCTACAGAACGTTGATCTTCCATCTTGATTTTTGTAGACCTCACAGTTGTATATAGCATTCTTCAGTAGCCTTTGGTTTAGGTCTTCTTTTTTGTATTCTTGTAGTTGACTCAAGGAAATCTTTAGTATAGCTTAAGTTGAGCATCCCCATTTCACTGAGGAGATAACTGGGGATCAGACAAGATTAAGCAATTTGTCCAAGGAAATGAAATCACTGAGTGATGAGTGTGCATTGTGGTTGTATGCCCAGGTTGCAGGATTCTGGCTCTCCTCTTTGGCCACATGGTCACCATGGGTACCAGGGCTGGGAGGTCATGGGTGTGGGGAGGGGCCTAGCCATGAACCAGAGGGGTAGACCGACCCATCAGCGGCCATTTCTGAGGCACACAGTTACAACCCAGCCATGTCGATATATAGTTTTGGATCACTTGTAAGAACCTCTCTTCGGCAGTTATTCATTTCCTTTCTTCATAAGGTCATGCTCTTTCTTTTCAAAAACACATTTAATTTATTAATTTGGTTGCAACATTTAGGATCTTTAGTTGTAGCATGTGGGATCTAGTTTCCTGACCAGGGATTGAACCCGGACCCCCTGCCTTGGGAGCTCGGAGTCTTAGCCACTGGACTATCAGGGAAATCCTGTCCTTCTCTTTCCAGAGTAAATCAACCTCCTTCCCTTGGTGCTTTGTAAATATCTGATTGCTGATCTTCCCCAGGGAAATTTCAGTCACTTTCAGACTGTCCAGACTCTAATGGTGAGAGGAGAGTGGTGAGAACTGCTGCAGAAAACCTGTGTTCTGCTCTGGGTTATAGGTCTCTAGTCTCTGGACCATTCTCAAACCCAGAAACAAGCTGTCTAACCCTTCTGCTGTGAGGCACTGCTCAGAATTACATCCTCCCTGAGGTAGCCAGAAAGGAGAACAAAGATGCCCACCCCATTTTTGGACAGCAAGTGAGTTTAAGATCTGAAATTAGCCCCAGAACTCCCAGGACCATGAAAAATTATTTGCTTAAGAGCTCTTGGTTAAAAAGGAAAGGTTAAATTCCCCCTGCCACACACAAATAACACTTTTTTCCCTGTAAGTGGAAAAACTTGCTAAACCTATGACCTCAAGGTTGACAACTATAATTGTGGTCCTGAACAGATGGCCAAGAGAAAGATTTTCCTGTTTTTCAACACCTTTCAGTTCTGTACCCATGAGGCGAATGTGCCATTCACTGCCATCTTTCAACGTCTACTGCCTCCTGTACAGAGTTGGAGAAGAAAAGCCATGTTGGGTTCTCCTTTCACACACAGAGATTAAACGGTCAGATAGTACATGCAGAGCCGCATTCCAAGTCCTTCTGAGGCCATTTAGAAGCATTTCATCACTGCTTCTGTTGACTTAGTTTTTCATCTGCTCACAGCTCAGCCCCACCAAGTCTGGGCCTGCCCCCTCTCCCTCCCTATGAAGCTTTTTCTTCACAACAAGCTAGGAATCTCCTCTTACACACCGAGCAACTAAGGACGGCGTGTATCCTCACTCAGTGAGCTGGAAGTTTGTTGTTTGTTGTTGTTGTTGTTGGCATTCAGACTCTCAGCCCCAAATGAAGATTTTTCCATAAATGTTTTATTCTCCTAACTCCGCAAGATACCTTAGTCCATTTTTACTATCTCTCATTTCTTAGCTGGCATAGAATTTTTCTCATTGATGCATATTCCTCTTGGGTGGCCTTTCTGTCTCCTTTTCAAAGTTGTTGTCAGAAAACAACATTGTTTGACAGAAAACTCTGGAGCGCTGTACGTCAGCTGGGCTTTTAGTTTCTGCTGCTCACTGGCTTCTCTAAATCATGGCAGTTTCACGGACGTCAGGAGGCCTGGCTGAAACTCTTGACTTCCAAACGCCTCGCGTGTCCTCTAGCTCACCCCTGCAGACGCGTCTTTGGCAGAGCTCGCGCAGGAGGAACGCCAGTGAAGACCAGCCCGTGCCATGGCGACCTCCACAAAGACAGTGGCTCTCTGAGTCAGACTGGAAATATTGGCTGTCAGTGGTGCATGGAAGAGGGAAGGCTTCTGAACATGGCTTTTAAACCACCTGAATCAATCACCTGGGTAACTGGGCAAACAGAAAGTTAAGTTAAAAAATAAATGTGAACATCAACCAGTGCCACCCACATGTGAACAGGAGGCAAAGAGTCTGAAGCAGTCTTGAAACAAAAATTCTGAACGGCCCTGAAAATCAAAAGAAATGTAAAGAGTACCTTGGGGCTCAGAGAGGAAGTTCCTTTGGACAGTCCTGCTCTGATTCTACATGTCTGAAAAAGATTCTTGTGCTTTTCATTAGGATTATTTTTCATGAGCCAGTTTAAACAAGATAGGAACCAACCGCAATCCATCTCACAAACCCATACCAGTCTTGCATCTTTCGTGGGGTGCTGCTGCTGCTAAGTCGCTTCAGTCGTGTCTGACTCTGTGCGACCCCATAGACGGCAGCCCACCAGTTTCCTTGTCCCTGGGATTCTCCAGGCAAGAACACTGGAGTGGGTTGCCATTTCCTTCTCCAATGCATGAAAGGAAAAGTGAAAGTGAAGCCGCTCAGTCATGTCCGACTCTTCGCAACCCCATGGACTGTAGCCCACCAGGCTCCTCCATCCATGGGATTTTCCAGGCAAGAGTAACTGGAGTGGGCATGTCGTACTAATTCACTTCTCCTGAAGAAAAGGGCTTGGAGACAAATTATTCCAGTAGCTTCTTCTATGGGTCTTAAATCACTCTAAGGCATCAAGAGAATTAAAATCTGTCCTGGGAAAAATTATTAAGAAGTTCTGGACGTATTTCTAACTGTGACTCCTCTACCAGAAATTCTCCTTGTGGCTAATGATTTTGTGAGTTAATTACTTTTTTCTCCACTTTTTCTTCCTGCTACCCTTGGCCCAGATAAGTAGCTCTCCTTTACCTTTGCCCAGGGGAAGCCCAATTTATAATCAGTAAGCAGAAAAGTCTCCAGTTAGCAAAAGCCTAAATGTTTAGAACATGATCTCACTGGAGAGGTAAGGAGAAGAGAAGGGAATCTGTGAATAGAAGCAGAGCTAGAGAAGCCTGGGGAGAGATTCAAATAAAGGGGTCTCTGCAGGTCCAGAAGTAAGAGAGCAGGATGCAGAGAAGTTGACTGATCCAGGGTGGCAAGAATTTGGATCTGCCTTCTAGAAGAGCTCACTGGAAGGGGTTGTGAAAGGCATGACCATTAACTGATCTTTACACAGGCATGATGTTTCCTGCCAATCTCTCTTCAAGGACTGAGATACTCAAATCTATTCTGCCTCTGGTGACCTCCTTAGACTCACTAAGAGTTCTCATGCAGCGCATGCCTGCTATGTGGGCAGATTTCAGTGCCACAATGGAAATCAGAAGGAAAAAGAAAAGCCTCAAGATTGACTTATTCATTTTCTTAGTTGAAAGTGAAAGTCACTCAGTCATGTCAAACTCTTAGAAACTCCATGGACTATACAGACCATGTAATTCTCCAGGCCAGAATACTGGAGTGGGCAGCCTTTCCCTTCTCCAGGGGATCTTCCCAATCTAGGGATTGAACCCTGGTCTCCTGCACTGCAGGTGGATTCTTAACCAGCTGAGGCACAAAGGAAGCCCAAGAATACTGGAGGGGTAGCCTATCCCTTCTCCAAGGGATCTTCCTGACCCAGGAATTGAACTCAGGTCTCCTGCACTGTAGGTGGATTCTTTACCAACGGAGCTATCAGGGAAGCCCTTTTCTTAGTTGAGGGGCTAGTTTTTCTACAGAACTGTTAGTTCAGGGCTACCCTGGTGGCTCAGTGGTAAAGAATCCACCTGCCAGTGCAGGGGGCATGCGTTTGAGCCCTGGTTTGGGCGGGTCCCACGTGCCGCAGAGCAGCAAGCCCATGTGCCACAACTATGAAGCCTGTGCGCCCTAAGCAACAAGAGAAGCCACCGCCACGAGAAGCCCACACACCGCAGCTAGAGAGTGGCCCCCACTTGCCGCAGCTAGAGGAAAGTCCTGGAAGCAACAAAGACCTAGCACAACCCAGTAATTAGCTTTTTATGTTTTAAACTGTTAACTCACACCATGTAAAATGACTGCGGTTCAGCCAATTGTCGACCCCCAGCAACGGCAATGTCGTGTGGCTCCTCAATGCATGAAAAGGTAGCTTATCCACAGGGCAGGTGCAAATCCTGCTGGGCCAGCAGGGACCGCTGCTTGTCTGAGGGTTTCCCAACACCAAGGTCTTCCTCAGAAACCCGTGCTGCTCCCTTGCTTATCCGTGGGGAACCAACTGAGAGCACTACTGTGATTCCTGGCAGAGGAAACGTGAGCCAGGTTGTGAGGGGTTAGGTGGCTACAAGCTGGGAACAAGAAGGATCAGAAGTTAAAACACAGATCGCCCTGGCAGCCGCTCATTTTCTTTTTGGGAGGCTCAGCTTTCCTAAAGAGGGTATGTTTTCCAATCTTTTTTGTTTCCCACATTCAAATGCATCCTTGTGTGTGTAAGTGCATCTCTCAACAGCAATGAAGTATAAAGTAACAATGGTCCCTCAGCTGCAGAAAAAGCAGTAAAATAATATCCTTCGAATATCCTTCGATCGATGTCAAGAGAAGAAAGGGCTCTGACTTAGGATGTTTTAACAGCAAACCACTTTTGAAAATATTAAAAAGTCCAAGTTGAATAGGCATTCATTAAATACCAAGAAGGGCTTCCCTGGTGGCTCAGGTGGTAAAGAATCTGCCTGCAATGTAGGAGACCTAGGTTTGATCTCTGGGTTGGGAAGATCCCCTGGAGAAGGGAATGGCAACCCACTCCAGTATTTTTCCTTGGAGAATTTCATGAACAGAGGAGCCTGGCAGGCTACAGTTCATAGGGTTGCAAGGAATTGGACACGATTGAGCAACTAACACTTTACTTTCAGATACCAAGAAATGCTGAAGGAAGGACCTGTCTCCAAACTTCAGTCAAGATCTCTGCTGACAAGCAAAGGAAAACCCAATGGGCCATTTTGCTCGGGTGTATTTGACTTCAGAACTGTCAAGTAGCTCCAAAGCCACCACTTCCATGAAGCCCTCCAGTATTCCCCCAGCCACAGATGCTTCTGCCTTCTCTATCTTTTCATGAAAGTTTCATTATATTGATAGAATGAGATTCTTTGTTGGGTGATGCAAACACCACCCATCTATGAGCATGTACTGTATCCAAGGCATTGTCTTGCAGGTCATATGAAGATACGAAAAGTACAGTCCTGCCCTTAAGATTCTAAAGAGCCTAGCAGGCAGCCTTGTTTGTGGATAATTATGTTGGCCCCTGCCAATGTCTTGCCATGTCCTATGTCCTCATTAGTCTGCAAGTTCCTTGTGGGTAGAGTCTGTGTTCTGTTCTTTTTCGGTCACCAAGAAGCAGTGTCATGCTGTGCTTAGCCTATGCACATATCGTAAGGGCTCCATAAATGCTTGTGTTGTCCCTACACATGGCAATAACTTCAAAACTTGATGGATGGATGGACAGGAAGCACCTGCTCCACACGGTGTCTTCTCCCACAGCCATTGGCTGCACCTCCTGGCCTGTCTCTGCCAAGCTGCTGCACTCTTGCCCCTTTCTTCACTTGGTCCTCCAGCCTCACAACTAGGACCATTGTACTAAATCCAAAGCCAGTATACAGCTGCCTAAATATAAATAAGCACCTCCCCACCCCCCACTCCTGAAAGGACATATGGTTTGCTTTTCCTTCAAGTACATTTTCTTTAAGACAGTTGTGGAACTCTTTTCCCACTGTGAGTTCTACAGGCCACCATTTTGCCTCTTCTTTCTTTATGGTGTGGTTTGTTCCTTTCTTAATGTCATCTGACTTGTGAACGAGTACTTCAGTTCATAAACAATTTCATGTGTTGGTCAAATTAGATTTAAAGCTGCAAACACTGGCAGGTACATCAGCCAAGAAGTAGAATTATAGTGAGGAAGTCCAGCGTCTTAATATGGATTTCCTCCAAACGCAGACTTAGAGAGACAATGATTTGGGTGCAAGGATTTAGAAGTAATCCCAAGAAACATGGAGAGAGGGAGTGAGGAAATGAAACAAGGAAGGGAAGGAAGTCAACAAAGGAAGTGTTAACAAGCAGATGGCCACTTTGGGCAACTGGGGGGCTTGATCCTGCTGAGGACTCTGTGTGACATGGAGAAAATGCCCTTTACTTTGACCCTCCTTGGGATGAAGAGGCCGGGGAATGTACCTACCAACTCCATTCCACCGCTCTGTGACTGAAGACTGCTTTGGGGCATTAATTCCTGTCTCGTCTAGCATGCTCCTGGAGCTAGAGAAAGCTCTCAGCAGACAGAATCAGGAGCCTGAGTTAGGAAGTCTTAGTTTACATACAAAGCTGAATACTGAAGCTGCAGGTGGCTGAAGGGATATGGCTAGACTCCAGCAGCATTGGCCATGCCCACTGATGTATAATGGAACCTAAGACTCAGCAGGACCAACCCTGGGAAGCCTGAGAGAATGCTGCTCCTCGGACTGTGGAAGGGCATCCAACCGAGAGTGAGAAAGAGACTAAAATCCATGCCACCTTCTGTTTGCCAAACTGCATGCTCCATTTGGGTCTGCCTCCACCGGGAAGAAGAAAATTTCTCTTTCAAATCTACACCAAGGTGGCAAATGGACTAACAGTGGCCCTGATGACACCACCCCAGTGTTACAACAAAACAGTAACAGGGTAATGGAGTCTAATTGTATGCACCACAGTCTCCTTGCTGTGAAAAGAGGGCACGCTAGAATAAGGCAGTACTTGCCAGTGTTTGCACTAGGTAATATTCATTTTTGGATACATGGGTGATTCTTACTGCCAATGTAATTTTTGCTATCACCCCATTCACAGCAAATCTGAGATCTTCTGCAGCAATATTTAATATATGCTTTATCATGAGCTCTTTTTTCTTTTCCCAGAGGAGATCTGACTTTCTGATCTTTCTTGAGTAAGGTGACCCTCTCAGATTGTGCCTTCTGCTATCTTTGCCAATCACTGGACCAGAAACCTCAGAGATTCCCCCATGCTCCTCATTAGAGGGACTGGCCTGCCAGTGCTGTCTCTGATTATTACACAGTTTGGAATTGCAATCAGTGTTGTGGCTCCCACTTCCCACATTTACAACAGACACATTAACTTTGCTGAGCATTAACTTTCCTGCACTTGCCTATGCTTCTGGACAAGGGCTTTTAATGTTCCTTTTCTCTTCTACAAACTGTGGTTTGCATGTTTTCCATCTGACTGCTTAATGGCAGGATGCCTTTCTCCACCTCATGTACAAATTGAATTTTCTGATCATAGGTTATTTACTTAGTCTTTGAAATCCTACAACTTGTCCCTGTTTTTCATACTGACTGAGTAACTCCTGCAGCATAAAAGAACTCAGGGGTAGTCTCCCAAAGCAGAACTCAAGTCAAGGACCCTTTAAGTTCTGATGGCTATAAGACCTTGTGAAGACCCCCTTGGGGGCTTTTCTATCTTGCCAATTGTTCAGTTCCTAGAATCAGAGAAAGTTAGGGTGGGCCAAGGTCTTGGAGATCATCCCAAAGTGAATCTAATGTCTGTAGCATGTAGAGTACAATACCTAGCTGAGATCTGATGAAGAGAGATTATTTTAAGGAGAACAAAATGTGTTCATTCTCTCATCATGGCTTTACTTAAAATGGGAGGAAACACATGGATCATGAAGAGCAGAAATTCCATGATGGATATCTTGGCATAAGCTTGAGATTTTCTACTGTTACTTTATACCTAATTGTTGATAGCTATCATCAAGGCCTCAGCTCTAACCTTGGGTACTCTGCAGACACAGTAGTTAAGGGGTGGCAACTGGCACAAAAGCACACTTTGAACATAATGAAATTTAGTCTCATACACAAAATTTTATATAATTTTATAATAATCAGAGATGACAATTTCACATTCTGAAAATAGGTATGTACAGGCAACTAAACATATTTAAGGAACTCAAATTCCAGGTGTCTGTTTTTATACCTACTTACATAAAATGATTAAAGTAATATATTAATGTTAATGATTAAAACAATTGGACAAGCCCATTTGACTTTCAGTACATGAGAAACAATTCTGTTGGATATCATAAAGTTTCTTTTATCAGTTTGTAACCTGTTACCATACTGCCATTTATGTTTCTAACTTGAAATTTGATCCTTCAACTCCTATAACAACTTGTGTTTTAAAAATTTAGTAGAGGTAATTTTTTTTTAATAATTGGAGCCACTTGAAATAATGGAATAGTGGCTTTGGGGGTCAGACAAGCCTGTGTTTAAATCCCACTGATTAGCTCTGTGACCTCAATCAAATTATTTCATTCGCTAACCTTACCCCCCATCTGAAAAACCTGAGCTAATAATGTCTCTTGCAAATGCTGAGAGGTTAAATGAGATATATCTTAAACATTAAATGAGTCTATCTTGAAAACAAATGTAGTGTCTGACGCATAATAGATCTAGATCTCACCAAATCCTCCATCTGGGCATCTGCCTGCCTATCATCTATATCTCTGTCTTTCTCTCTGTATCTCCTGACTTTCTTATATGATCATATCAAGGACTCTAGTAAAATATTCTCTCTCTCCCAATTAAAAAAAAAGTGTCTATGAAGATTGCTAATATTCTACATATTTTCTTTTAGGACAATATTTTTGCCCCTTGTAGGTCAGATGCTGAGCTTCGTAGTTTGGAGGACTGTGATTAGGCCTGTTTCTTCCAGCACTCCTACAGCTAGATTCTGCATGGGTACAAGAGTTCAGCAGGATTTGTTGCTGTGTTGTCGTTTAGTTCCTAAGACATGTCTGACTCTTTGCAATCACATGGACTATAGCCCGCCAGGCTCCTCTGTCCATGGGATTTTCTAGGCAAGAATACTGGAGTGGCTTGCCATTTCCTTTCCCAGGGGATCTTCCTGACCCAGGGATGGAGCCTGCGTCTCCTGCATTGGTAGGCAGATTTTTTCCACTGAGCCACCAGGGAAGCTGGTCAGTTCCCCTAGCTGACTCCTTGATATAAAAGATGTCATCACTATGCTGTCTTGTTTTATCTGAGTCTCTTACCGCTCCTCTCATAGCTAGCTGTTCCTGCTACCTTCGGTTTGGAAACTGGCAAATATAGTTAGTTCCTCACTAGCTTTTCTCTACCCTATCAACTGTGATTTTATGGCAAACACTCTTGGCCAACATATGGAGAAACTGGAGAAGTTGTTTGAGGAGTTTATTTTTTAACTTTTTATTTTATATTGGAATATGGCCAATTAACAATGCTGTGATATTCCCAGGTGGACAGCAAAGGGATTCAGTCATAGATGTACATGTATCCATTCTCCCCCAATATTTTCTTTTTAATGAAACCATTTTGAAGCTGTGCCACAAATCAGTGAAGAGATAATACAAATTTTTGTCTGGCAGATGCTAAGGTTTATTGAGCATCTCTTAAGAAAGGACAAGCCAAAAGCTCCTCTGTTAAGTCCTCAGTGTTGGGCCTTGAAATGTATGTTTGTGGTTCCCTTCTCTCCCTCTTCTGTGGAGACAAGCCTAAGGCCGACCCCCTGAGGAAGCACTGTGTGATGCTGGGAATCACCAACCCCTCATGACTGCTCTAGAGACTGGGTCCTTCTTCAGGTAGGTGTTGCGTGTGCCCTGGAGGCCTCTGCAGTGAGGCCAGGTGGCCTGTGTATTCTTCTCAGAATAATCTTAAAAATAATGAAAGGCAGTACATAACATGTCAAGGGAAAATAATATATTAAAATTTAGTTAACAAATTATTTTATTTTGCTATGTCCTTTTTCACTAGTGCACAAGACAAGATCTTGTGGCAGGTCTAATAACTACCAAAATTCCTAGTAGTGATGAGCATAGATAATAATTAGAGATATCTGAAACAACAGTGAAATGACATGAAAATATCCATGGGTTTTACTGGTGACAACGTTATAAGTATCAACTAGTACTATAATGGTTTGTTTTCTATACCCGTAATGTAGGGAATGCTAAATCTCAGATATCAGCAAAAATAAAGATGTCATTTTTTTCCCATCCAAGTGCATGGATGTCCCTGAATTCTGCTTCACCAACTCCTTGGATGTTCATGGTCCTCAGGGTAAGAATCCACGGGTCTCAGCTCCCAGTGTGTGAACCAAACTTTCTGGTTAGAGATTCTCACCCTCTGGCCTGTCTCATTGCCAAAGTTGCAAGGACTGAAAAGTCAATTCCTTGCCAATGGCAAGAGACAAAATCTGAACATTCGCAACCAAAGCTGTACTTAAAAGAAGGGCTTTTGTCTTTGCTGACAATGGGAAGGATTCAAGGTGAAAAGATCATTGTGTACCTTGGGTGTTTGGTTAATGTGCCTTTGAAGGATTCAGAACAAACCACCAGGAGAATTCACCCTGCTGCAGACTTTAATGCCACCGCATAGCAAATACTGAAGGTGAAAAGGCAGAGCCATGCATTTAGTCCACAGAAGAAAAACGTGTTCCCAGTTTCTGTCTCCACAGCAGTGAAGTCCAACCTGCTGGATCCTGCTGGAGGCGAGCCTTGAGAGAGAGGCCTGGGATGCCCGGCCAGGGCACCGTCTGGGTGTTCCCAGCGTTACCTTCTGTCTGTTCTTTGGTGTTTGTTTTTCTGTCCTCAGCCCTCCTCCTTCTCAGCCTGGCTCGGATTCAGCTCTGAACCAGAGCCCCAGAAGGCTGGAGGCAGACTTCCTCTGTGCCCCCCTGCGGAAGCCACCCTAGGGCGCTGTCAGTGAGAGAGAGGAGTCGCCGGGATGGGGACAGTCTCTGCCACCTCCCGTCCTCCTCTCTCCTCCTCAGCTCCTGCCAAGCCCTGACAGCTCTGGAAGCCAAGCGCCTTCCTCTGACTCCCGCGCAGGTCTCCACGCTGCGTGCCGCTGCCAAGCCATGGGGCCAGTGCTAGGAATGTGTTTTTAATATTCATTGTTCACTCTGTCTGTTACCGATGTGTGCACTGCAATTATTCTAATTCTTTGCACATGTGTTGTTATGAATGGGTTGCCTTTCAAGCTATGCCAGGTTAATTTTTTTTTTTCTTTCTGAAACCGAAATATATTATTTCTACCTATGTTTCAGTTAGTTTGCCATGCTTCTTTATTTTATTTCAAAGATCAGTCTGGGCGGCCAAGACAGAGTGGCGTGTGCGCGGAAACAAGGCCCGCCTGCTTCCCTCATGGTACACACCACACTTGCTTTTGATTTAGGCTTGTGTGGTGGTTTTTTACCTCCCTCTCTTGTTTGCTTCTTTCCATGAGTACAACCCAGCCAACTTTCAGATACACATGCACTGCTGGTGGAGTAGCCATCTGCACAGGGGGAGACATACAGGCAGTCTGCAAAACACACATACACACACACACGGGCATGCAAACAGCTTTTGTGTTGGAAGATCTCTTGGATATTAGGATTTTTTCTCCTCTTAGTGGTAGAAAGGGAAAGGAGGTCTAGAAAAAATCCTTTTCTTTTTTTTTTTTACTTTAACTGGGGCTTTTTTGATACAATGTGGAAACTTCAGCCACTGGGGTACAAAAAAGATGATATGCCTTCATCAGTTCAGACCATCTTATTTTGGGTTTTGATTTTTTTTTTTAATCAAAGAAAAACAGAAAATGTAAAACAAGACTTTAAAATCTTTTTTTTCAAGTTTCTTATGACAAAACCTTAGTAAACTAAGAATAACCATTGTTCTGCCTTTGAAAACTTATTTTTGCAATTTACAGAAGCTAAATTAAAAATAAAACAGCAGCATCACCTGAAACTATCACATCATTAATCGACTACACCTCAATACAAGAAGTTTAAAAATAAAAATAAATATCTATCACCAGCTTTCCCCCATATATATATACGTATATATATATATATATATATATATATATATATATCTTTCTTTAGGTATTCTCACAATACGCTCTGGTTTTTGCCAGACAGAGAAATCTGACCCGGTTACTCCCCTGCCTGCTAAGCATTTTACCTTCATTGTTAACTATAGCCATTTGTCACCATGAAACATTTTATTTTAAGGTAGCAGGGAAGCAGGACTGCTTGCTGCATAATGGAGCTGTAACTCTTGTTGCCAAGAAGGAATCAAAGAAATGGACAGTGGCTAATGTGGGAAATCACAGCAGAGAGAAAGAAACATGCAGAGGCAGAGACAGAGAGAGGCAGGGCAGGAAAGGGGAGAAGGAGAAACAGACACAGGCAGAGGGAAAGACACTGAGAGACAAAAACCTGGAGAGAGCTCTTCCCAGAAACGCTAGAGTTTCCATGAAAAGCTTTCAAAAAGCATGACATAGCTGTTGCTAGGGAGCTGAGAGGAGAGCAGACAGACACGCCATCCGCCAAAGATGTTTAATATAAACCTGCACGTCTTTGCTGGCATCCTCTCTTCAGTGAGGAGACAGGATAAAGAAGGGAAAGAAATAAGGAGCAGCAGTCTTCCTACACAATTTTAACAGCACAGTCTACAGCACACTCTGTGTTGCAGGTATGCCTGAGGTCAAAGGGCATGCCTCACTCCCCGGATTCCAAGGCAAAGGCTGCATCCATCCAGCAATAGGGAATAACCCTTCTCCCATGCATGATGGCTTTGAGATGTGTAACCCAAGTGTAGCAGGTCCTGCCTTCCTGTCACTGAAGAACGTATCTTGATGGCCTGTGTGGGCAAGCAGGAAATCGGGTTTTACTCTTGCTCTGGCTTGAGGTTAAGGAGAAGAATCTGGTGCTGGGAGAAACCAGCAGTGGCCTCACAAGATCCAGCTCCCAGTGAAAATCTGAAGAAGACGATGGGGGGTCAGTTCTACTCAGAATCGCTGGCCTACCTATACTAGGGTCCTCCAGAGAGACAAAGCCAACAGAATGTGTGTGTGTAGTGGCGGGAGGGGGGCTGTACACACATACCTATGTGACAAAGAGACATATAGAGAAAGAAATTTCTTTTATTTTAAGGAATTGGCTAATGCAATTGTGAGGGCTAAAAAGTCCAAAGTCTTCAGGGCAGGCTGTCAGACTGGAAATTCTGGCAGGGGTCAATGCTCAGTCTTGAGTTCAAATGTAATCAGTTCAGTTCAGTTACTCAGTCATGTCCGACTCTTTGGGACCCCATGGACTGCAGCACACCAAGCCTCTCTGTCCATCAAAAACTCCCAGAGTTTACTCAAACTCATGTCCGTTGAGTCAGTGATGCCATCCAACGATCTCATCCTCTGTCATCCCCTTTTCCTCCCTCCTTCAATCTTTCCCAGCATCAGGGTCTTTTCAAATGAGTCGGCTCTTCTCATCAGGTGGCCAAAGTATTGGAGTTTCAGCTTCAACATCAGTCCTTTCAGTGAATAACTTTTCTTCCAAGGAGTAAGTGTCTTTTAATTTCATGGCTGAAGTCACTATCTTCAGTGATTTTGGAGACCCAAAAAAATAAAGTTTGACACCATTTCCCCATCTATTTGCCATGAAGTGATGGGACCAGATGCCATGATCTTAGCTTTCTGAATGTTGAGCTTAAAGCCAACTTTTTCACTCTCCTCTTTCACTTTCATCAAAAGGCTCTTTAGTTCTTCACTTTCTGCCATAAAAGTGGTGTCATCTGCATATCTGAGGTCATTGATATTTCTCCCGGCAATCTTGATTCCAGCTTGTGCTTCATCTAGCCCAGTGTTTCTCATGATGTGCTTTGCATATAAGTTAAATAAGCAGGGTGACAATATACAGCCTTGACGTACTCCTTTCCCAATTTGGAACCAGTCTTTTGTTCCATGTCCGGTTCTAACTGTTGCTTCCTGACCTGCATATAGGTTTCTCAAGAGATAGGTCAGGTGGCCTGGTATTCCCATCTCTTGAAGAATTTTCCACAGTTTATTGTGATACACACAGTCAAAGGCTTTGGCTTAGTCAATCAAGCAGAAATCAATGTTTTTCTGGAACTCTCTTAATTTTTCGATGATCCAACAGATGTTGGCAATTTGATCTCTGGTTGCTCTGCCTTTTCTAAAACCAGCTTGAACATCTGGAATTTCATGGTTCACATACTGTTGAAGCCTGGCTTGGAGAATTTTGAGCATTCTTTACTAGCATGTGAGATGAGTGCAATTGTGCAGTAGTTTGAGCACTCTTTGGCATTGTCTTTCTTTGGGATTGGAATGAAAACTGACCTTTTCCAGTCCTGTGGCCACTGCTGAGTTTCCCAAACTTGCTGGCATATTGAGTGCAGCACTTTCATAGCATCATCTTTCAGGATTTGAAATAGCTCAACTGGAATTCCATCACCTCCACTAGCTTTGTTCATAGTGATGCTTCCTAAGGCCCACTTGACATTGCATTCCAGGATGTCTGTCCCTAGGTGAGTGATCACACCATTGTGATTATCTGGGTCATGAAAATCTTTTTTGTACAGTTCTGTGTATTCTTGCCACCTCTTCTTAATATCTTCTGCTTCTGTTAGGTCCATACCATTTTTGTCCTTTATTGAGCCTATCTTTGCATGAAATGTTCCCTTGTTATCTGATTTTCTTGAAGAGATCTCTAGTCTTTCCCATTCTACTGTTTTCCTCTATTTCTTTTTCTTGGGGATGGTCTTGATCCCTGTCTCCTATATAGTGTCATGAACCTCTGCCAAAGGCAATCAGGAGGCAGAATTGCTTCCTCTTCTGGTGACCTCAGTCTTTTATCCTAAGGCTTTCAACTGACTGGATGAGGTTCACCAACATTATGGTGGGTGATCTAATTTACTCAATGTCTACTGACCTAAATGTGTGCTGCATGCTAAGTCACTTCAGTCGTGTCCGACTCTTTGCGACCCTTTTGACTGTAGCCCACCAGGCTCCTCTGTCATGGGATTCTCCAGGCAAGAATACTGGAGTGGGTTGTCATTCCCTCCTCCAAGGGATCGTCCCAATAACCACCTCTAAAAAAAAAAAATCCCTCCACAGCAACATGTGAATGGATGCTTGACCAAACAACTGAGCCCCACAGCCTAGTCAGACTGATGCATGAAATTAACAATCACACAGCTCTATAAGACAACTGGGATAAATGCAGCCCTCCAGTCACTGAGCCCGTGGATCAAAGGTTCAGAGGTCGGAAGTGGCAGATCTCCACATTGGAGCGACTGTGAGAAGCTGGGACTTTTATCTAGTACAGTTTTTGCTTTGTACTATCCCAAGAAAATTCCTTCCAAAATTGGGTCTTTCAAAGGAGACTCCTCAAAGGAATCTGTCCCTGTTGTGAACTCATTCCCTCTCTCTCATCCAGACCCTCTATAGGCCACACACTCCCTTACCAAGTTCTCCAGCTGGTTGCGCAATCCACCAACACTGGACAATTCTCCCCCCTCCCCACATACACCCCTTGGCCCATCTTTTGTCTGCCCTCTATATTAGCATCCCGCAACCTGGCCTGACGTTCACTGAGCTCTCTTCTGCCCACTGTGGGCTCCAGAAGGGATGAAGGAGTCAACTCTACTGCTCTGCTGCTGCTGCTGCTGCTAAGTCGCTTCAGTCGTGTCCGACTCTGTGTGACCCCACAGACATCAGCCCCCGTCCCTGGGATTCTCCAGGCAAGAATACTGGAGTGGGTTGCCATTTCCTTCTCCAATGCGTGAAAGTAAAAAGGGAAAGTGAAGTCGCTCAGTCGTGTCTGACTCCTAGCAACCCCATGGACTGCAGCCCACCAGGTTCCTCCATCCATGGGATTTTCCAGGCAAGAATACTGGAGTGGGGTGCCATTGCTACTGCTCTGAAGAAAAGCATATACAGGTGTCCCAATTCTTGCTTGGTCTCTCCCAAAGTGAAAACTTCAGCTGTTTGCCAAACACGTAGGGTTGTGAGATTTAGAGGGAAAAAAGGTCAGTGACGTTTGAATTTTAGATAACCAGGAGATAATTTTTTAATAAATACATCCATCGGAGAAGGCAATGGCAACCCACTCCAGTACTCTTGCCTGCAAAACCCCATGGACAGAGGAGCCTGGTAGGCTGCAGTCCACAGGGTCGCTAAGAGTCGGACACGACTGAGCGACTTCATTTTCATTTTTCACTTTCATGCACTGGAGAAGGAAATGGCGACCCATTCCAGTGTTCTTGTCTGGAAAATCCCAGTGAGGTGGGAGCTGGTGGGCTTCCATCTGTGGGGTTGCACAGAGTCAGACACGACGAAAGTGACTTAGCATTGGGGACATATATTACAAAGTTATTCATTGTTGATCTGAAATTGATACCTAGTTAAATTTGAATTTTAAATCAAGAACAAATAATTTTTAGTACAAATAGGTCCCATGTAATATTTGGAAGATACTTATACAAAAAATATTCTTTGTTGATCTGAAATTCAAATTTAACCAGGCAATGTACATTTTATCTGGCAGTCCTGTAAGATGACCTAAAATAAAGGACACTCCTCCAACTCATGGAGTGGTTTTCTTCCCTCAGAGAGGACATATGTTGTTTTCCTGTCTGGCAACAGATACTATTCCACAGGTGAGGCTTTCAGTCTCACTCCCTCTGTAACAATAGCTTCTGACCACCTCATCTCCCAATACCAGCTGCCCCAGAGTGATGGGGCCACTCCAGCTTTTTCCTTCCACCTAAACAGAGTAGGGTGGAAGAAAGGAAAATATGTCCTGTTTAGGAGGATGTATCTTCAGAGAAAGAATCACCGACATCCCTACTCATCTGGTTCAATACCGTAGTGCATGTGTGCTAAGTCATTTCAGTCATGTCCGACTCTGCAACCCTGTGGACTATAGCCCACCAGGCTCCTCTGTCCATGGGATTCTCCAGGCAAGAATACTGGAGTGGGCTGCCATGCCCTCTTCCAGGGGATCTTCCCGACCCAGGGATTGAACCTGTGTCTCTAATATCTCCTGCACTGGCAGGCGGGTTCATTACTGTTAGCACAACCAAGGAAGCCCCCTAAGACCGAGAGTCATCCTCAACTCTGTCTTTCCTTTGGTTCATCTTTCTAGAGGTTTACTCACAGTATTTTTTTTGTGTGTGTGTGTCCTCTCCCTTTCATCACAGATAGTCTCCTAATCCACATTCACTGTTTTTCACTTAGGTGACAACATGAACTTCTGAATTTCTTTTCCTACCATCAGTGTCCTTCTTCTGCAGCTCATCAGCTACACCCTCTGCCTGAAGTTCAGTGCCACCATCAACACCCAAATACTCCCCAGGCTCAGAAACATTCTGTTTCCAGAATGTCTGCCAAATGAAGTCATATATTTTGGCTTACATCAAGTCCAAACAGTAAGGCCATATATCAAGTCCCTCAAGCAACTGACTTTAAACCAGGGGTCACCTACTTCTGCAAAAAGCTAGATGGCACCTTTCTGTGGCTTTAAGGGCTCCACAGTCTCTGTCCCAGTCACTAAACTCTGCTATTGTTATGTGAAGGCAGCCATAGATGACACATCAATCAGTGGCCCTGGCTGAGTTCCAATACAACTTCATTTATTAAAACAGGAAGAGAGGACAGATTTGGCCTGTAGGCTTCAGTTTGGTGACTCCTTCTCTAGCTGCCATGTCAAAGCTGTTCTCCAAGTCCCAGCTCAAGGGTCACACTCTCGGTAAACCTCTCCCTGATCCACCCAGTTTGAAGTGACCCTTTCACTCCATGCACACAACACTTTACATCTCTTTTATGGCCAGACCCACACTCTGCCTTGTCTAGAGTCCACGCCTCAGCTCTCTATTGATTTCCTTGGCATCCCAAAAGCTGTGTCCTTTGCACAGAGCAGATGTTCAGTAAGAAAGTATTGGTGTGGGGCTTCCCTGGTGGCTCAGTGGTAAAGAATCCACCAGCCAATGCAGGAGACATGGTCTGGGAAGATCCCACGTGCTGCGGAGCAACTAAGTCTGTGCACCACAACTGCTAAGGCTGTGCTCTAAAGCCTGGCAGTGCCACATGAGAAGCCACTGCAGTGAGAAGACCACACACCGCAACTGAAGAGTAGCCCCCGCCCACTGCAACTAGAGCAAGCCCATGCAGCAACGAAGACCCAGCACAGCCAAAAAAAAAAAAAGTTGGTGGGAAGAATCATCAAAAGTCAGTGAAGTAAGTCTAGAGAAATGGCAGAGCTTTGACCAACCACAGCTTCCTCCTTCTCCTCCACAAAAAGTGTGAGTTCCCTTGAAGATCATGGAACAACACCAATGCCTTCTGGAGAAACTCGGCTTCTAGGCCAGTCAGCAATCATTTAAAATACACAGAAGCCTACCCATCAAAAATAAACTAGCTAAGCATTCAATTCCCCAACCAGGAAGGATGGTATGGCAAATGGATTTGGGCTGAAACCATTTTCCTTTCTGAAACACACCCAAGCCTTAAAAGAAATAGTTTCAGCTGATCTGAACTTGCCAACACGACCCTCCAAGATCCATCCCTGGAGACAAACTTGTTGCCTGCTTCAGCTCAAAATCCATATGACTCCAAACTGGCTGAGGCTTGCAAAGCAGGGTGAGAAACAGCCAGGCCCTGTGTACCTCAGAGAGAGGGCTTCAGAGCAGGGAAGAATGAACGGAGGAAAAAAGCAGTAATGCAAACATTTCTCCAGCCAAATTACTGGGAAAGTTAAAGATTATTTTAAAGTTAGCTATCACTGAAAATTGCAGGGTTTCCCTGGTGGCTCAGCTGGTAAAGAACTCGCCTGCCAATGCAGGAGATACGGGACTGCACCAAGAGGTGGACATGATTGAGCAACTTGCACTTCACTTCACAAACTTGATTTGGCCTCTCTAATCAATTTAGGTGCTTGTCATGTCTTCTTAATTAATCTGTAGGTTTATGAAGAAAAGGGTAACATTTTCTGTTCTTGCACAACTCCTCAATTGTTGTATTACCAGGGCCACAGCAAATGCTGAATAAGCACACAATAAACAAACTGGAATGTGAAGTCAAGTGAGCCTTAGGAAGCATCTCTACGAACAAAGCTAGTGGAGGTGATGGAATTCCAGTTGAGCTGTTTCAAATCCTGAAAGATGATGCTGTGAAAGTGCTGCACTCAATGTGTCAGCAAAATTTGGAAAACTCAGCAGTGGCCACAGGACTGGAAAAGGTTAGTTTTCATTCCAATCCCAAAGAAAAGCAATGCCAAAGAATGCTCAAACTACTGCACAATTGCACTCATCTCACTTGCTAGTAAAGTAATGCTCAAAATTCTCCAAGACAGTTTTCAAAGTATGTGAACCATGAATTTCCAGATGTCCAAGCTGGTTTTAGAAAAGGCAGAGGAACCAGAGATCAAATTGCCAACATCTGTTGGATCATCAAAAAAGCAAGAGAGTTCCAGAAAAACATTGATTTCTGCTTGATTGACTAAGCCAAAGCCTTTGACTGTGTGGATCACAATAAACTGTGGAAAATCCTTAAAGAGATGGGAATACCAGACCATCTGACCTGCCTCTTGAGAAACCTGTATGCAGGTCAGGAAACAACAGTTAGAACTGGACATGGAACAACAGACTGGTTCCAAATTGGGAAAAGAGTATGTCAAGGCTGTATATTGTCACCCTGAATATTTAATTTATATGCAAAGTACATCATGAGAAACGCTGGGCTGGATGAAACACAAGCTAGAATCAAGATTGCCAGGAAAAATATCAATAACCTCAGATATGCAGATAACACCACCCTTGTGGCAGAGAGCAAAGAATAACTAAAGAGCCTCTTGATGAAAGTGAAAGAGGAGAGTGAAAAGGTTTGCTTAAAGCTCAACATTCAAAAAACTAAGATCATGGCATCTGGTCCCATCACTTCATGGCAAATAGATGGGGAAACAGTGGAAACAGTGGCTAACTTCATGTTTTGGGGCTCCAAAATCACCTCAGATGGTGATTGCAGCCATGAAATTAAAAGACACTTACTCCTTGAAAGGAAAGTTATGACCAACCTAGACAGCATATTCAAAAGCAGAGACATTACTTTGTCAACAAAGGTCCATCTAGTCAAGGCTATGGTTTTTCCAGTAGTCATGTATGGATGTGAGAGTTGGGCTATACAGAAAGCTGAACACAGAAGAATTGATGCTTTTGAACTGTGGTGTTGGAGAAGACTCTTGAGAGTTCCTTGGACTGCAAGGAGATCCAACCAGTCCATCCTAAAGGAGATCAGTCCTGGGTGTTCATTGGAAAGACTGATGTTGATGCTGAAACTCCAATACTTTAGCCACTTGATGCAAAGAATTGACTTATTGAAAAAGACTCTGATGCTGGGAAAGATCGAGGGCAGGAGGAGAAGGGATGACAGAGGATGAGATGGTTGGATGGCATCACTGACTCAACGGACATGAGTTTGAGCAAACTCCGTGAGTTGGTGATGGACAGGGAGGCCTCGCATGCTGCAGTCCATGGGGTGGCAGAGTCGGACACGACTAAGCAACTGAACTGAACTGAACTGAAACAAACTGACTCAATGGACACGAATTTGAGCAAACTCCAGGAGATAGTGGAGGACAGAGGAACCTGGTGTGCTGCAGTCCATGGAGTCGCCAATAGTTGGACATAGCAATTCAATAACAACAACAAAACATGAATATATGGGGCATATTAACCTTGTAAAGTTCTTGTTGGCTTAGGTAACTTAAGGTCATTTTTATAAATTCCTTCCTTCTCTTAAAATCCTGATTCTATCACTTTTTTACCACCAATTAGCACTATTTCAAGACCTTTGAAATTTTCCTAACAATAAGAAAGAAAAACCAAAATTTTGGTTGCAGGTCTGTTTTACCAGATTTAGAAGTTCTTGGGTGGCAGGACGCAAGCCACTGGCACTGGCACGGAAGAAAGGCAGAACTTTTTGTTGTTTTTGCCAAAGTTGAAAAGCCGCCAGGCAGAGCCATGCTGAGAGTCACACCTGGGTGGGGTGGTGGAGCAGCTGATAAATGGCAAGCAGGGTGAGGGGTTAACTAGCTTTAGCAGGCTCCCTGTGAATTGGCTGCTTTGCATAATTTCACAGGTTCCAGGATTGAGGGGCTGTTTTCAGTTGTCTGGTACCTGGCCCTGGGGCAATTAGGGCTGCCGCACAGACACCAGGAGTGTATCAGTTCCATAGAGAAGTCACTGGGGATGTGGTCTCAATCAGCTGCTCAAAAAGAGGAATGACCAGCCTCCAGCCAGAGCCTCAGAACTGGATCAAGACAGTCTTTTTTTACATCTGTTGGATCATCAAAAAAGCAAGAGAGTTCCAGAAAAACATTGATTTCTGCTTGATTGACTAAGCCAAAGCCTTTGACTGTGTGGATCACAATAAACTGTGGAAAATCCTTAAAGAGATGGGAATACCAGACCATCTGACCTGCCTCTTGAGAAACCTGTATGCAGGTCAGGAAACAACAGTTAGAACTGGACATGGAACAACAGACTGGTTCCAAATTGGGAAAAGAGTATGTCAAGGCTGTATATTGTCACCCTGAATATTTAATTTATATGCAAAGTACATCATGAGAAACGCTGGGCTGGATGAAACACAAGCTAGAATCAAGATTGCCAGGAAAAATATCAATAACCTCAGATATGCAGATAACACCACCCTTGTGGCAGAGAGCAAAGAATAACTAAAGAGCCTCTTGATGAAAGTGAAAGAGGAGAGTGAAAAGGTTTGCTTAAAGCTCAACATTCAAAAAACTAAGATCATGGCATCTGGTCCCATCACTTCATGGCAAATAGATGGGGAAACAGTGGAAACAGTGGCTAACTTCATGTTTTGGGGCTCCAAAATCACCTCAGATGGTGATTGCAGCCATGAAATTAAAAGACACTTACTCCTTGAAAGGAAAGTTATGACCAACCTAGACAGCATATTCAAAAGCAGAGACATTACTTTGTCAACAAAGGTCCATCTAGTCAAGGCTATGGTTTTTCCAGTAGTCATGTATGGATGGAGAGTTGGGCTATACAGAAAGCTGAACACAGAAGAATTGATGCTTTTGAACTGTGGTGTTGGAGAAGACTCTTGAGAGTTCCTTGGACTGCAAGGAGATCCAACCAGTCCATCCTAAAGGAGATCAGTCCTGGGTGTTCATTGGAAAGACTGATGTTGATGCTGAAACTCCAATACTTTAGCCACTTGATGCAAAGAATTGACTTATTGAAAAAGACTCTGATGCTGGGAAAGATCGAGGGCAGGAGGAGAAGGGATGACAGAGGATGAGATGGTTGGATGGCATCACTGACTCAACGGACATGAGTTTGAGCAAACTCCGTGAGTTGGTGATGGACAGGGAGGCCTCGCATGCTGCAGTCCATGGGGTGGCAGAGTCGGACACGACTAAGCAACTGAACTGAACTGAACTGAAACAAACTGACTCAATGGACACGAATTTGAGCAAACTCCAGGAGATAGTGGAGGACAGAGGAACCTGGTGTGCTGCAGTCCATGGAGTCGCCAATAGTTGGACATAGCAATTCAATAACAACAACAAAACATGAATATATGGGGCATATTAACCTTGTAAAGTTCTTGTTGGCTTAGGTAACTTAAGGTCATTTTTATAAATTCCTTCCTTCTCTTAAAATCCTGATTCTATCACTTTTTTACCACCAATTAGCACTATTTCAAGACCTTTGAAATTTTCCTAACAATAAGAAAGAAAAACCAAAATTTTGGTTGCAGGTCTGTTTTACCAGATTTAGAAGTTCTTGGGTGGCAGGACGCAAGCCACTGGCACTGGCACGGAAGAAAGGCAGAACTTTTTGTTGTTTTTGCCAAAGTTGAAAAGCCGCCAGGCAGAGCCATGCTGAGAGTCACACCTGGGTGGGGTGGTGGAGCAGCTGATAAATGGCAAGCAGGGTGAGGGGTTAACTAGCTTTAGCAGGCTCCCTGTGAATTGGCTGCTTTGCATAATTTCACAGGTTCCAGGATTGAGGGGCTGTTTTCAGTTGTCTGGTACCTGGCCCTGGGGCATTAGGGCTGCCGCACAGACACCAGGAGTGTATCAGTTCCATAGAGAAGTCACTGGGGATGTGGTCTCAATCAGCTGCTCAAAAAGAGGAATGACCAGCCTCCAGCCAGAGCCTCAGAACTGGATCAAGACAGTCTTTTTTTAAAAAAAAAAAAGGATATTACATGCTACAACAAAAGTTACTGACAACACCCGCATCTATGTTTCCTGAAAGCAGGAGCCTGCCTGTGCGATTCTCCCTGTCACTGTACCCCCAAGGCCCAGCATGACAAAGGCTCACACATTTTCTCAAGGAAACTGAATGAATCCGGATTTTCCCTCCTACAAGAGGGCAGAAAGATACCCCACTGAGACTGCTCGCCTGGATTCTACACTTTCAGTAGGTATTGAGACTTGCACTGCAGGGGGGAAAAAAGGGTAGTAAATCTATATTCGGGGGAGGGGGGGAATGTGAATAAGGTCAATACCCGTCTGTCAAAAGAGGACATCCGTAACTTGAAATGTTTTCATTTTATCAAAATGACAGACATAAATCAAAGAGATCACTGTTTATTGTACTGATCATGTCTGAGAGCCAAGTGACGTCTGGGGAGAAGAGAAATGGGAATGAGAGAAACAGAAATTGACTACATTTCAAACTGAGCTAGATTTCAATGGTTCTACTGTGGGATAGAAGATAAGAAAGCTTCGAAAACCAAGAAGAAAAGAAAGGTAAGAAATGACACTGGATAACAGAAGCTCATGAGCTCTGGAAAGAGAGTTGGTTTTATAAGATCACCTAACACGAAGGGCATTTGGAAGGATTATTGTCATCTATTGGTAGAGAAGAATGGAAAGAATATGTCTAGATTTAGCTCATGTGCTTAGCCACTCAGTCAAGTCTGACTTTGTGACTCTATGGCCTGTAGCTCACCAGGCTTCTCTGTCATGGGGATTCTCCAGGCAAAAATATTAGAGTGGATTGCCATGCGCTCCTTCAGGCAATCTCCCCAAGCCCAGGATCAAACCCAGGTCTTTGCATTGAGGTGAATTCTTCACCATCTAAGCTACCAGAGAAGCCCAGATTTAGCTTGGATAAAATAAATAGGAAATAATGTCTTGGGACTGTAGAAAGTTAGTCATTAGCCCAATGAATGTAAGAAAACAGACTTAAATGATATTATACCACTACAGTGTTTCTACAGGAAGTAACACAGGATGAGGCCTTCATGATAAACTCTAGAAAGCTTTAGAAAACTCCAAGAATGGTTTCTTCATCTCAAGACCAATCAAACTCTTTATAATATTAATGTATCTTGGGAACTTCCAAGAACACAGTGAGATGGGTCTTGGCTACAGAACCTTCTTTGCATGGAGCATTCATATGACTCATGTTCCATAGAACACTCTGTGATAAAGCCTGAGAGTTGGACCAAAAAGCTGAGCACCAAGAATTGATGCTTTTGAACTGTGGTGTTGGAGAATACTCTTGAGAGTCCCTTGGACAGCAAGGAGATCCAACCAGTCCATCCAACGGAAATCAGTCCTGAATATTCATTGGAAGGACTGATGCTGAAGCTGAAATTCCAATACTTTGGCCGCCTGCTGCAAAGAACTGACTCATTGGAAAAGACCCCGATGCCGGGAAAGATAGAAGGCAGGAGGAGAAGGGGATGACCAAAGATGAGATGGTTGGATGGCATCACTCGATGGACTCGACGGACATAAGTTTGAGCAAGCTCCAGGAGTTGGTGATGGACAGGGAAGCCTGGTGTACTGCAGTCCATGGGGGTTGCAAAGAGTCAGACCCGACTGAGAGACTAAACTGAACTGAACATGATTTTTGTTTTCTTCCAGTGTTATTTGCATAGCAAGAGAAGTTATTTTACCCTGTCACAATTTAAGCAACAACATTTCAGAACACACAGTGCCACCCTATCTCTTAGGGACTAACTAGAAAATTTTCCTCTTGTCTAAAATAAGTATCTATGTCCTTTGAAAAACTACATCTGGTCCCTCTATGACAATCTTGGGAGAGATTAAACATGTACAATAACACCCACTCTCTTAGTACTGAAGATAAAAATTAAAATTAAAAAGATTTGAAGTAGGATGTAGTGAATGCTAAGAGAACTTCAGACTGATCCTAATGTTAACCATTGTTCCATTATGTTCCTGTTCATGTACTTAATTAAAAACCTAGGAAAAATCAATTTAAACCCTGGACCCAAAGCAGCAAGCTAAGAGTAACATTAGTGACTAGAATTTCCATTTCTGCAAAGTCTGCAAAATTTGGCTGTGACTTCTATTGAATGAGCATCCGATTAGGACATCCAAAGTATCAAATATCAGCACTTCACTGTATAGCTTGATATGTCAAACAGAGGCAAAAGCTGTAGTAGGCATTCTAGGAACAATAGAATGTGACGGACAGATTTTTGCCCACTGATTCTGAAAAAACTGGTTTCTCTTTCTTTTTTTCACTGTAAACCTCTTTGCAAGAGCTTGTGATTCTGGTGCTCTATGGGGCAGTTGTTTATTGACATTTTGAATGCTGTAAGGTCATTTTATGATGACTTTCAAGAAACTACGGGCATTACTTTTTGCTTATTTAGATTTCCATTCAATATCTATGTGTTTATATAGGTCATAAACACACAGCCATGGAAGCTCCTCTGAGATCACTACTGTTATAGGAACACAGACCCAAAGAAGTCGGTGGCCTTCAATAACATCTCCAATAATGGCTCCTTTACTGAAATATTGACCGCAGAGCATGTGCTAGGTCTTTTGTCCCCTGGCTTGCTCAGTTCTGTCCCAATAACTAAGCAACCAAGACAGCCTAGTCAATCAGGCAGCTTTTAAACTGCTTTTACCAGCAAAGGAAATAGACTGATGGTCACACAGTCACAGGCATCAAGCCGCATCCTGGGCTCATGTATTGCCATTAATTCAAACCTAGGAAACCACAGCTGCAGAAAACTCATACACACTAGAATAGCAGGCAGCAAAACTATAAACAGCATTCCCAAAGGGGCAAAGAGACAGAAACTGCTTTGCTTTCTTGTAAGTGGAACAATAACACTTTCATTCATTTCACATAACACTGTCCACCACATTCTATTGTTCCTAGAATGCCTACTACAGCTTTTGCCTCTGTTTGACATATCAAGCTATACAGTGAAGTGCTGATATTTGATACTTTGGATGTCCTAATCATCGGATGCTCATTCAATAGAAGTCACAGCCAAATTTTGCAGACTTTGCAGAAATGGAAATTCTAGTCACTAATGTTACTCTTAGCTTGCTATTTTGGGTCCAGGGTTTAAATTGATTTTTCCTAGGTTTTTAATTAAGTACATGAACAGGAACTTGTGTACCTGTTGTTCCAGTGTATCAACTGCCCTAACATTTCCCTCAGAATTTTAATTTTTTAATAAGGAAGTGTTAATAGCTGCATTGGTAGACTTCTACTTTGTATTGCTGCTTCTGACATGGTCTTAGCTAGCACTGTGGGAGATGTATGCAGGATAAACAGATATTTTACTTTAACATGTGATCAACTCTAAAAGACGTCCAGCAATAACCCATTTCTTTTTCCTCTTTTTTTCCAGACCCAGTGTAACAAGTTCCTCCCTTTTTGAAAACCACACACTCAGTACCTGCTGGTAAACTCAGTGCCCTCAGGCAAGAGAGAGCTCAGGAAGCTAATTTCTTGCCGTTGCAGAGGTGATTGAGAAACCCGGGCTCAATATCCCTGCCTCCATCGTTGGGCCAATTGTGGTCTGGCCACACCCACACCTTTCCAAATGCGTGTAGCCACTGAGCCATCAGTTGGGGAGATCTGTAGAAACGTGAGACGTCATTGGCCAGGTGAGAAACATAAATGGAAACTAGAGGCCTTGCCTCTGATCATAGAGCTTACAGACAGCAGCCTAAAGACTGTCATTACACAGTGTTGTGATTCACTATGTGATGTATACAGGGTGCCTGGTGACTCAGATGGGAAGGAGTCCACCTGCAATGCAGGAGACCTGGGTTCAATGTCTGGATTGGGAAGATAACCTGTAGAAAGGAATGGCAACCCACTCCAGTATTCTTGCCTATATATTCCATGGACAGAGGAGCCTAGCAGGCTACAGTCCCTGGGGCCACAAAGAATTTAACATGACTGAGTGACTAACATTTCCACATCCATAAAATGTATATACATATAGCAGTAGCTATTTTTATTCAGTAATGCTGTTTTATTTTGGAATAACTTTTTCAGCAGCAGAGAACTCAAAAAAGCCAAAAGCACATGTTCAGCAAAAAGTTAAGCTCTGAATTTGATTTCACAAGAAAGTTGATGATGAGTATGAAAGTTATAAGGAATATTTAACAACACAGTTTACCATCTATCGTGACAGTTAAGTGATACCACTGACCACATGAAAACCAGAACACAGCTCTTTGGAAGAAGCACAAGCATCTCTTCCCAAAGTTAGAAGTTTCTTTAACACTATCTCCAAAAATGGCTGTTGAACATATGTGCTTACAAAAAGAGTGTTTATAGATCTCTCAGTGAAGCATGACTTTTCACTTACCACCAATGATTGTTCTTCTTCATTAACTTCACCCACTTTGGATTCCAAGTTTCCTTCTGGACACATGCAAAGTGAAGTGATAACTCCACTATCAGAAGAACTCCAGAAATAGTTGAACGAAGCCAGTTTTATTTCGGTGTCCTCAGTTCAGTTCAGTTACTCAGTCATGTCTGACCCACAGACTGAAGCACACCAGGCCCTCCTGTCCATCACCAACTCCCGGATTTTACTCAAACTCATGTCCATTGAGTCAGTGAGGCCATACAATCATCTCATCCTCTGTTGTCCCCTTCTCCTCCTGACTTCAATCTTTCCCAGCATCAGGGTCTTTTTCAATGAGTCAGTAATTTGCATCAGGTGGCCAAAGTATTGGAGTTTCAGCTTCAGCATCAGTCCTTCCAATGAGTATTCAGGACTGATTTCCTTTAGGATGGACTGGTTAGATCTACTTGCAGTCCAAGGGACTCTCAAGAATCTTCTCCAACACCACAGTTCAAAAGCATCAATTCTTTGGTGCTCAGCTTTCTTTATAGTCCAACTCTCACACCATACATCACTACTGGAAAAACCATAGCTTTGACTAGATGGACCTTTGTTGGCAAAGTAATGTGTCTGATTTTTTTTAATTTATTTTTTATTGAAGGATAATTGCTTTACAGAATTTTGCTGTTTTCTGTCAAACCTCAACATGAATCTGCCTCTGCTTTTTAATATGCTGCTAGATCAACCCTGGGATTTCTTTGGAAGGAATGATACTAAAACTGAAGCTCCAGTACTTTGGCCACCTTATGCAAAGAGTTGACTCATTGGAAAAGACCCTGATGCTGGGAGGGATTGGGGGCAGGAGGAGAAGGGGACGACCAAGGATGAGATGGCTGGATGGCATCATGGACTCAATGGACGTGAGTCTGAGTGAACTCCGGGAGTTGGTGATGGACAGGGAGGCCTGGTGTGCTGCGATTCATGGGGTCGCAAAGAGTCGGACATGACTGCGCGACTGAACTGAACTGAACTAGGTTGGTCATAACTTTTCTTCCAAGGAGAAAGCATCTTTTAATTTCATGGCTGCAGTCACCATCTGCAGTGATTTTGGAGCCCCAAAATATAAAGTCTGTCACTGCTTCCATTGCTTTCCCATCTACTCGCCATGACATGATAGGAACAGATGCCATGATCTTCGTTTTCTGAATGTTGAGCTTTAAGCCAACTTTTTTACTCTCTTCTATCACTTTCATCGAGAGGCTCTTTAGTTCTTCTTCGTTTTTTGCCACAAGGGTGGTGTCATCTGCATATCTGAGGTTATTGATATTTCTCCCAGCAATCTTGATTCCAGCTTGTGCTTCATCCAGCCCAGCGTTTCTCATGATGTACCCTGCATACAAGTTAAATAAGCAGGGTGACAATATATAGCCTTGATGTACTCCTTTCCCAGTTTGGAACCAGTTTGTTGTTCCATGTCCAGTTCTAACTGTTGCTTCCTGACCTGCATACAGATTTCTCAGGAGGCAGGTCAGGTGATCTGGTATTCCCATCCTTTGAAGAATTTTCCACAGTTTGTTGTGATCCACCAGTCAAAGGCTTTCAGTTCAGTTCAGTCCCTCAGTCATGTCTGAGTTTGCAACCCCATGGACTGGGGCCAGGCCTCCCTGTCCATCACCAACTCCTGGAATTTACTCAAACTCATGTCCATTGAGTCGATGATCCCATCCAACCATCTCATCCTCTTTCATCTCCTTCTCCTCCTGTCTTCAATCTTTCCCAGCATCAGGGTCAGGTCAAAGGCTTTGGCATAGTCAATAAAGCAGAACTAGATGTTTTTCTGGAATTCTCTTGCTTTTTCCATGATCCAGCGGATGTTGGCAATTTGCTCTCTGGTTCCTCTGCCTTTTCTAAAACCAGCTTGTACATCTGAAATTTCACGGTTCACGTATTGCTGAAGCCTGGCTAGGAGAATTTTGAGCATTACTTTACTAGCATGTGAGATGAGTGCAATTGTGTGGTAGTTTGAGCAATCTTTGGCATTGCCTTTCTTTGGGATTGGAATGAAAACTGACCTTTTCCAGTCCTGTGGCCACTGCTGTGTTTTCCACATTTGCTGGCATATTGAGTGCAGCACTTTCACAGCATCATCTTTTAGGATTTGAAATAAGTCAACTAGAATTCCATCACCTCCACTAGCTTTATTCGTAGTGATGCTTCCTAAGGCCCACTTGACTTTGCATTCCAGGATGTCTGGCTCTAGGTGAGTGATCACACCATCATGATTATCTGGGTCTTAAAGATATTTTTTGTCTAGGTCTTCTGTGTATTCTTGCCAGAGAAAATCAGTTAATACCAATAATGGTTTTTCTTTATTCAACTCATTGAATCAAAATACATCTTTTGAATGATCTGTCAATGAGAAATATCTGACATTATTGTGAGTGCTATGTAAGCCTCACATAAGAAGTTCAGCATTAAAGATAAAATTATTTCTTCTGTGGTACAGAGATACAAATTTTAGTAGAGTCTAGTGTGGTGATAAAAATTATATTCTTGCTAAATTGAGAAGCACTTGGAGGACAAATATACATGAAACCGGATGTGGTAATGTATAATTAATAATTACACCCTTAAAAACTCCTATATTGCACTAATCAAAACAGAAACTGCCTTTGTCAAAATCTATAAATATTACACACACACATATGAAAAGGCAGAGTAACTGGATTACAAAACTGTTTATGAGGAAACTAGTGTTCAATTTCATTATAGGAATATACATTGTCTTTGCTGCCTGCCATCCACGTCTGCCCCTAATATTTGCAGAACACACTACAAGAACAGAAATCGAAGCCCATGTGAAAGTGAAGTATGAGTGAGTCATTCAGTGGTGTCTGATTCTGCAGCCCCATGGACTGTAGCCCGCCAGGCTCCTCTGTCAACAGAATTCTCCAGACAAGAATACTAGAGAATACTGGGCAGCCATTCTTGTCTCCAAGTTTTCTTCCCAACCTAGGGGTTGGACCAGGGTCTCCTGTATTGGTTAAGATTAGGGTTGATTGCATTGATTCTTTCACATCTGAGCCACCAGGGAAGCCCACATAATTTAAAGCTTTATAAGTTGCAAGTTAACTTACCATACTGTTAAATATGTTTGATGCTATCATGACAAATATACCTTCAATAATAGCTTTTTTTTTTCAATAATAGCCTAAAAAGCCAAATTATAATTTAGAATCTTCAGAGTGCTTGGCATTCCTGCGTGAAATGTAGCAATGTGGAAGAAACACCCATTCTTGACCCTTCCTCCTTCCAACTCCCTCTGGCACAGCAAAGGCCTCCCAAAACAAGCAAGAACATCCCAGATCAGCCCAAGTTCTGTCAATAGCAGCCCCTCTCCTCATCCCTAAACTGCTGTCCTTTGGCCAGTCGAGGCTGGGGATGCCCATACTGGTAGTAAGTTCCACCCTTGGGAAGATGTACCTGAGGAAGGTCCCTGCCCTGGGCAGCAGGTCAGGGACATCAAGGCAAGGAAGTCTGGGGTCTTAGCCACCTGGGAACTTGTCTCGAAAGCATGTCTCTTTGACCCCTCACATCTGTGCTGAGCTGAACAAGAGAGCTCTAAATGTAGACCTCTGAATTGCTGGCAACGGTCCTGCTGTCTCAGATTTAGATTTAAGACATTGTCAATTGTATTTTAGAAATGTCTCGAGTTTTAAAGCGCCATTTTGAAAACAAACTTAAGTGCCTAAAAATAGCATTGAAATACACACACACACACACAAAATCATCAAATCCCTGACTCTCTAAAAATGGAGGAAGCAGTATTATTAACTCAGGAAATGAGAATAGCATAAACCTTCAGAGACCGGTGGCTCAGGCAGCAAAGAATCCACCTGCAATGCAGAAGACCCGGTTCAATACCTGGGTGGGGAAAATCCACTGGAGAAGGGAATTGCAACCCACTCCAGTATTCTTGCCTGGAGAATCTCATGGACAGAGGATATTGGCAGGCTACAGTCCATAGGGTTGCAAAGAGTCTGACACAACTGAGCGGCTAATACTTTCACTCCTAAGCAAGGCTTCTGAGAGTGTGGCCTGTGTAGTCACACAGGGAGCCTTAGCTCAGAAGAGCCCCACATTCAGTTTCATGCTCACCTGTCACCTTAACATTCTTAACACTTTGAACAAGAGGCCTGATGTTTCCATTTCACACTGGGCCCTGTAAGTCATGTAGCCAGCCGGTCTCGTTCTCAGACAAGAGGCTTCCTATGAGACTTGCGCACTGTTTTCCCTTTGGGAAAAAAAAAAGTCAACAGAGCCAGCATTTCACTTTCGCTTATTTCACTTTCACTTCTAGGCCAAGACAAAAACATAAGGGCAGAAGGGAAAATGGTTTTTAAAGGGCACCAGAATATTTGAAAACCTTGACAAAGATTCCATTAGAGGGTTCAGTTTGGCTCTTGTCATCCTGGAATTGCCTCACCCACACCCTGCCTAATCCCTGATTAAATGCCATGATTTCACCGTGGTGTCATCTTGGTCCTTTCTTCCACCCCTAACCCTATGTCTTTTGATTATAGAGGTTTGCTTTTCCTTTGTGAATTTTATTTTTCAATTCCTTTCTACTTTTTTAGATTAAAGTTTGGAATGTATTATTATTGAAGCATAACACCAGGCAGAGATAGGAAGTTCTCTAGCATATCTTTATTAATCCAGGGCAAGTCCATTCTGAAAGAAAGAAAGAGAAAGGAGATATATAAAGGGCAAGGGCTGCCCTTGGCAGATCCTCACAGCAGGGACAGAGCCTGACACACTGCAGGAAGGTCTTCAAGGAAACAGAGCCAAATTGTCTTCGGTATCAAATTCCCCAATGACTGACATTCCCTTAGCCTCCTCTTCCTCCCACCAGCCCCAGGACCTCTACCCCATGAACCCTGACTTGGACTTTCTTAACTCACTATATATTCTGTAGGCTTTCTCCTACAAATCTCCAATGTCCCCCTCCCCCAGCCGTTAAACAAGGAAAACCCCCAAAGCCAGCCTTCTTCAGACATGGATGGATCCCAGGGAGACAGGGTGACTTTATAGGTGACGCTGAAGGGCTACCAGCTCAGCATCACAGAGATGAGGCTCACCCTTCAGGCTTGTAGCAAGCTGCCAATTTCCCTCTTTAAGGTAAAACATGGAAGCCCAGCTTGACTGACTTGAAACCCAGAAGCCAAGGGAAATCTGGCTCTTTCCTCCTCTGCCTCACACTGTGTGCACACCTATTTTCTGTCTGAGTTATTCTGGAAGGACCACTGGAGCCTGGGGTTCGGGGCAGAGGTGCAATAAAGGCTTAATGAAATAGGGAAGGCCCAAAAAAGAACCAGGCTTTCTGAATGATGGGAACAGACAACGCCACCCCTCTGTCCCCTCACCTTCAAGCTCCCTCTGGGGTTCATCCTCCAAGGAAATCAGTTACAGGACAGAGGTACAGAAATGGTAAGAATTTTCTGCAGTGTTCTGAAAACACCCAGGTCATCCCCTTCTTCTTGAATTTCTAAAAAGTCTGTATTTTTTTCTGTATTTCTCTGAGAAGTGATTCTCAAGTTTCAATTACTAGATTTGTTTCTAGGAGCAATACTCTGAATGTTAAAAATTGATGTGGTATAAGCACAGATCATCAGAGACCTGTCTTTGCAGCTGCAGGTCATGGGGAGGGAAGGGGAATGGGTAGGCAGTTCTGCTCAAGAGCCCTGAGGCAGCAGCCACTTGCCTCCCGATGGAAAACTATCCAATATTTAACGTGGGACCTGTCAGTGCTTACCAGCTGAATACTGGCTCTATTAACAAGTCTTTCTTGGCTCAAATAAATGTGGGGTTAGATATGTCTGGGTGGGAATCCTTGAGATTCCAAGGATTCCACTAGCAGATATAGTCGTGAGCTTAGGTAAGTTATCTGACTCTTTAACCCTTAATTTCTGCATCTTTAAGACTGGATAAGTCACCTCTTAGTTCCTTATGACATTTACAAAGACAGTATACATAAAGTGCCTCTCAAATCAAATTTTGCTCACATAGAATTCAAGATCATATCCCTAGAGAACGTGGCCTCAGAAAGGACAGTAGATGTGACTGCTGGTAAGTGGCATGTAGTATTAAGTGGCTGGTGTGTGCCAGCTCCTATGCTGGTATGATACACTTTTTAGCCAATTCATTCTTACCAAGACCCTGTAAACTGGGAATTTCTATCTTCATCAAGGTCCTTTTTTTGTTGCAAATGATAACAATAGCTAATATTTACTGAGCACTAACTAGAAATCCATAAGGAGTTATTGTTACTGACCTCATTTTGCAAATGGAGAAACTGATTCACAAAGAGTAGTTAATGTGAACAGTACTTGAATTGATGTGTACAGGCAGTGAGGACTTCCACTGAAGTCAGAGACCTCGGTTTAAACCACAGCCCTAAAGGACTTACCAAATCTCTCTAAGCCTCAGTCTCCTCATGTGTAAAAAGAATTTAAAGGGTTGTGAATTACCCACATAGGGAAAGCAAGGGTGATATACAGATCCACGGGCAGGATTAAGGGAAAACTATGAGGGATGAGGAAGCACGTGGTTAGGGGGATGGGGTGGGAAAGTGCTAGCAACCAGCCTAGACCTAAAGAGCCAGAGGAGAGAGTGGGCAAGAACTCTGTGAGAGCTGAGTCTCCACTGTTACTAGAGCTGGAGCCATGGACGAGACCAGAGACGGCGGGTATAGGAATGCAAACACTGCTAACCCGTGGCCTGGCAGGGAGAAAGCCAAGACAAGAGACACCCTAACCTTACTCTCCTGGCGCACTCTGGCCTCCTGCCCTATCTCTCATCACTGACCCCACCCAACTGGAAGTTACAGGGTAAGGAGTCAATTGGGCACATATAGGGTGGAGGAACACACACATTAATGGAGAGTGGATCTGGAAGTGCAAAGGGAAGATCCAGTATGGCTACCTTACTCTACAGACACAGAATTGGTACTGTATTAGTTAGGGTTTCCAGAGAAAAGGAACAAAAAGGTGGTGAGAGGAGGGGAGGGAGATGCTGACAACACTAGAAAAACTTCTAGATCTATAAAGCTGTGCTCTCTGAAGCCTCCTCATCCTGACCTCCAGGCTCATCATCTTTTTCCTCCCACTCAGCACTTGTAGATCATTTAGTGACACACAAACTAAATAATTCACACAGTGTTTTCAAAGTGTATCCTGAGTATATCCTATCCTAACAAATACCATGCAACTGATTTTTGCCCCCAAAGAAGTGTTGAGCCCCCAGATTATAACTCATTTATTTAGATAATATTTGATACCAAAACTTCCAGCCAAGCATAATAATTTTGATGGGTCTTTTATCAAAATACCAGGCTCTGCTCTAAATTTCCACTTGTCCATCATTCAATAAATATTCATTGAGCACTTCTAGGCATCAAGTCCTATTCTCCAAGATAGAGATTCAAAGGTGGAGGACAGTGTGGAGATTCCTTAAAAAACTGGAAATAGAACTGTCATATGACCCAGCAATCCCACTGCTGGGCATACACACCAAGGAAACCAGTATTGAAAGAGACATGTGTATCCCACTGTTCATCACAGCACTGTTTATAATAGCCAGGACATGGAAGCAACCTAGATGTCCATTGGTAGAGGAATGGATAAGAAAGCTTTGGTACATATACACAATGGAATATTACTAGCCATTAAAAAGAATACATTTGAATCAGTTCTAATGAGGTGGATGAAACTGGAGTCTATTATACAGAGTGAAGTAACCCAGAAAGAAAAACACCAATACAGTATACTAACTCACATACATGGAATTTAGAAAGAAGGTAACGATAACCCTGTATGCAAGACAGCAAAAGAGACACAGATGTATAGAACAGTCTTTTGGACTCTGTGGGAGAGGGCGAGGGTGGGATGATATGGGAGTATGGCATTGAAATGTGTAAAATATCATATGTGAAATGAATCACCAGTCCAGGTTTGATACATGATACAGGGTGCTCGGGGCTGGTGCACTGGGATGACCCAGAGGGATGGGATGGGGAGGGATGTGGGAGGGGGGTTCAGGATGAGGAACACATGTACACCCATGGCTGATTCAAGTCAATGTATGGCAAAACCAATACAATATTGTAAAGTAAAATAAATAAGAGAGTGGAAAAGTTGGCTTAAAGCTCAACATTCAGAAAACGAAGATCATGGCATCTGGCCCCATTACTTCATGGGAAATAGATGGGGAAACAGTAGAAACAGTGTCAGACTTTGTTTTTTTGGGCTCCAAAATCACTGCAGATGGTGACTGCAGCCATGAAATTAAAAGGTGCTTACTCCTTGGAAGAAAAGTTATGACCAACCTAGATAGTATATTCAAAAGCAGAGACATTACTTTGCCGACTAAGGTCCGTCTAGTCAAGGCTATGGTTTTTCCTGTGGTCATGTGTGGATGTGAGAGTTGGACTGTGAAGAAGGCTGAGCGCAGAAGAATTGATGCTTTTGAACTGTGGTGTTGGAGAAGACTCTTGAGAGTCCCTTGGACTGCAAGGAGATTCAACCAGTCCATTCTGAAGGAGATCAACCCTGGGATTTCTTTGGAAGGAATGATGCTGAAACTGAACCTCCAGTACTTTGGCCACCTTATGCGAAGAGTTGACTCATTGGAAAGGACTCTGATGCTGGGAGGGATTGGGAGCAGGAGGAGAAGGGGACGACCGGGATGAGATGGCTGGATGGCATCACAGACTCAATGGACGTGAGTCTGAGTGAACTACGGGGGTTGGTGATGGACAGGGAGGCCTGGCGTGCTGCGATTCATGGGGTCGCAAAGAGTCGGACACAACTGCGCGACTGAACTGAACTGAACTTTTTTAAATGGGGGGGAGGTGCACAACATAAGATTTCTGCTGTCAATAAGGTTTATATCTTATCTGGGAAATGACACATGTACCTAAACATGAATAATGAAGAAAATTAAAACAGGCAGGTATAGTAAGTCAGGACAGGGTAGATCCAAGTAAGAATGCATGGTCAGAGAGGCTACTCTGAGAAGTTGACATTTGGGCTGAGATCTGAATAATGAGAAATAGGCAGCCTTGCTAAGATCAGGGCAAGAGTCATCTGGACAGGGAGACAGCCAGAGAGCTGGTGCAGAGGCTCTAAGGCAAGACTGTTTGTCATTTTCAGGATCCAAAATGTTGGCTAGTGTGGCTGAAGCACAGTGGGTAGAGTGCTGGTTGTTTGAAATGAAGTCAAAGAATTAATCAGGAGCCAGACCACGGAGGCTTCCTGTCTGCAGTAAGGAATCTGGGATTCATTCCAAGTGTGATTGGAAGTCATTGGATGGCTTCAATAAGGGAAGCGACATAATCTAATTTACATGTTTAAAAGATCTCTCTGGCTGCTTTTTTAAAGAGTGGAATCAGATGGAGTGGGAAGAAGAGATAACAGAGAAAAAGCTAGAACACCTGTTAGGAGGTTAGCTCAGAGACACCCAGAAAAGAAGTAAGAGCAGTGACCAACAGGAACCTGTATCAGACTCCTTGCTGTATCACTTCACCTTTTTCTATTTTTTCACTTTTCTCTTGATAGACATAATTATAGTGATTTATGGTGACTGCAGCCATGAAATTAAAAGACGCTTACTCCTTGGAAGGAAAGTTATGACCAACCTAGATAGCATATTCAAAAGCAGAGATGTTACTTTGCTGACTAAGGTCTGTCTAGTCAAGGCTATGGTTTTCCTGTGGTCATGTATGGATGTGAGAGTTGGACTGTAAAGAAGGCTGAGAGCCAAAGAATTGATGCTTTTGAACTGTGGTGTTGGAGAAGACTCTTGAGAGTCCCTTGGACTGCAAGGAGATCCAACCAGTCCATTCTGAAGGAGATCAGCCCTGGGATTTCTTTGGAAGGAATGATGCTAAAGCTGAAACTCCAGTACTTTGGCCACCTGATGCAAAGAGTTGACCCATTGGAAAAGACCGTGATGCTGGGAGGGATTGGGGGCAGGAGGAGAAGGGGACAACAGAGGCTGAGATGGCTGGATGGCATCACTGACTGGATGGATGTGAGCTTGAGTGAACTCCGGGAGTTGGTGATGGACAGGGAGGCCTGGCATGCTGAGATTCATGGGGTCGCAAAGAGTTGGACATGACTGAGCGACTGAACTGAACTGAACTGAACTGAAGGGCTTCCCAGGGACTCCCAGACAGTCTGTGGCTCAGTCAGTCAAGAGTCTGCCTACAATGCAGGAGACCTGGGTTCAATCACTTGGTCATGAAGATTCCCTGGAGAAGGAAATGGGAACTCATTCCAGTATTCTTTCCTGGAGAACCCCATGGACAGAGGAGCCTGGTGCGCTATAGTCCAAGGGGTCACAAAGAGTCAGACACGACTGAAGCAACTTAACATACAGCATGCAGAGTACTTTAGACCAAGGAGGCGATAGCAGAGAAGAGAAGAAGATGGCTTTAGGATATAAAAGAGTTGGAGGTAGAATCAAAATGAATTGCTAATGGACAATGATGTTGATGGCATAAATTGACAAAAAATTCCATGGATAAGCATCTTTAATAAGGAATCACAAGTTCTGTTTCAGCCATACTAACATATTGTTATGTTGCCTGTGACCTGTTTTTAAATATTTCTGCATTAAAATATCTATATCATGTATGAATTTGTGTATACACACACACACATGCATTAATTTAAGCTACACTCTAGGGATGGTTAGTGGTCCTAATTGAGAATTTGACTTCCCAGGTGTCTGAATAACATTCTATCAAAAATTCTACTCTGCAGACATCACGACTATGAGTGCCTCAGCTATCATTATTTCTAACCAACCTCAAGTATTTGGCTAATTAGCATAAAAAATTCTATAAATGGGGTTTTATTGGTGAAATTAGTTGAAACTTATGAAGTCACTGAAAATAAATATATATGCATTGATTCAAATGTTCTTGAAACACTCTCTAGACTTTCATGAACAGGATACAATAATCTAGAGTCTAGTGACTTCACTTTCACTTTTCACTTTCATGTAATCGAGAAGGAAATGGCAACCCACTCCAGTGTTCTTGCCTGGAGAATCCCAGGGACGGGGGAGCCTGGTGGGCTGCCGTCTATGGGGCCGCACAGAGTCGGACACAACTGAAGCGACTTAGCTCCAGCAGCAGTACTCTTATGAACGGGGCCTGAGTCTTGATCTCTGATAGTACTGTATTTGACCACTGGTTCTAAGGATTCCGAATGTCAATGTCAGCTATAAGGGTACTTTCCTTCTCCAGGGCATCTTCCCAACCCAGAAATTGAACCCACATCTCCTGCATTGGCAGGAGGATCCTTTACTGCTGAGCCACCAGGGAAGCCCCAACTATAAGGGTAAGGATCTAGAATATTGTTGCATCTGATTCAAATGAGCATTTCATGAAAGTGCAGTAGAAACACCTGAAAGGACAGAGAATTGGAACTTCATCAAAAATTTTAAAAAACAGCTTAGATCCAGAACAAGACAGGAAGGTCTGCTGTAACCATTTCTATTCAGCATCGTACTAGAGATTCTAGCCAGGAAAATCAGGCAAGAAACTGGAGTAAAGGGTATCCAGATTGAAAAGCAGGAAATAAAACTATCTCTATTTGCAGATGACACAATGTTGTATGTAGAAAATCCTAAGGAAACCACCAAAAAAAACTGTTAGTACTAATAAATGAATTCAACAAGTTTGTAGAATACAAGATCAATATACAATGATGATCAATATACAATATTGGTATCCATATACATATTGATATCCATATACAATATGGATATCAATATACAATATGATCAATGATCAATATACAATCAATATACAAAAAGCAATGTATTTTTATTTACATGCAGTGAACAATTCAAAACTAAAGTTAAGAAAAATTCAATTTATAATAATATAAAAAGAATAAAATAGGAATAAATTTAACAATAGAATTCAAAACTTACAGTCTGAAAACTCCAAAATACTATTGAAAGAAGTAAAAGAACACCTAAATAAATGGAAAGACAACTCATTTCGTGACTTACTATTGTTGAGATGGCAATACTCCCCAAAGCAATCTGCAGATTTAATGCAATCTCTATCGAAATCCCAACTGATGTCTGACCCTAAAATTGACATTCAAATGCAAGAGTCAAGAATAGCCCAAACAATCTTGGAAATTAAGACCAAAGTTGGAAAACAAAGTCACATGTTCTGACTTGGAGAAGAATATTACGGGGCTATGGAATGCCCCTTCAACACTTGTGGTCATGGATTTTAAGTGATTCCAGTTGATGCGGCCATTTGTTTACACAAACATCCAGGCAAGGAAGGGAAGGAAGTGAAGGGTGTTTGTATAAGGGAATGTTAAAGATGACTGAGATGAAAACAAGCAAAAAAATTGAACGATGAATATGATTAGTAAATAGTTTACAGGTAAATATTCGACTGTCCTTTATCTGTTAAATCTTGTCCTTATGCTTTTTTGGGGGGGGAGGTCTACATTAGAAAAATAATTATCCATATCACTGATTACTCCAGGCTGAATATACAGCATCTCCAACAATAATCCTTCTCTTTCTCTCTCACCTTTCATTCTTTACCTGTTCTACTCTCAGGTAGGATTTTTAAATATCTTCTAATCAAAGGGTGCCTTGCCCAATGCTGCTATCAGTTCTGGTTCTTTTTAAGAGTATGCCCTTTCCCTGAAATATGTCAGACATGAGTCTTATCCAAGTGTTACTGTCCTCTCCAAAAACCATCTCAGTCTCTGCTTATATGTCAAAGTCTACTCTTTGGAAGCCATACTCTAGATACCTGGTAGTAACGTGAATATTGTGCTTGACCCCTCTCCTTATTTCTCCTCAGCATTACAGGGGCCTCCTCCTCCACTATTTTCCTAGGACACAATGGGTTTTCCACAGTATCTAAATTTATCTTGTTTATTTTTTGTTTCTTTCCAAATTTCCATTGCAGTTTCTATCAATTTCACTTTCCAACTTCTCGATGATATCTTTGAGTCCTCCATCAAATGCAAGTGACTTTAAATGAATGCCATTAGTTTGGAGAAGAAGACAAGAAATGCCATGAATATATACAATCCATGACATCCTGTGGTGGAGGCAAGCAAATTTATAACTTCTGATTCTGTGTTTGGCAAATGACTGAACATTCAGGGACTATTAACTATAGAACTCAAGTATAAACCAAGCTATACTGACTAAAGAGGCTAACTCAAAAAAAAAAAATATATATATATATATATATATACATGTGTATATACTTTTGATTACATGAAAAGATGTTTCTTCACAGAGATTTTGAAAAAAAAAAAAAGCCCCTCAACCACATGAAATAAAATCCTCATGCTGTAATAAAGTATTTCAAATGAATATGTAGTCTCTGAAATATAGAAAATAAAAGAAAACCAAAAATTCCATTAAATCTGCAGCTACACTCATACTCAACCACAGGCGAGCATCAGTTAGATTTTGGAAAATTCTCTAGCTTATTTCTTTTGATTTTGTTTTGGCTCCTATGTCTTTTTTTAATGTTCAGAAGCTTTTTTAAAATAACAGTTCCTTTGCTAAGCATTGAGTTTGTAGTGGGTCACTCTGCATTTTAATCTGTTACAGTAAACACCTACTGAAGAATCTGAGCCAGTCATTTTATCCCCAAGTCTCAGCTCTACATTAACATCATCTTACTTTATACTCTTCAGTTCAGTTCAGTTCAGTCACTCAGTCGTGTCTGACTCTTTGTGACCTCACGAATCACAGCACCCCAGGCCTCCCTGTCCATCACCAACTCCAGAGTTCACTCAGACTCACGTCCATCAATTCAGTGATGCCATCCAGCCATCTCATCCTCTGTCGTCCCCTTCTCCTCCTGCCCCCAATCCCTCCCAGCATCAGAGTCTTTTCCAATGAGTCAACTCTTTGCATGAGGTGGCCAAAATACTGGAGTTTCAGCTTCAGCACCATTCCTTCCAAAGAAATCCCAGGGCTGATTTCCTTCAGAATGGACTGGTTGGATCTCCCTGCAGTTCAAGGAACTTTCAAGAGTCTTCTCCAACACCACAGTTCAAAAGCATCAATTCTTTGGCTCTCAGCCTTCTTTATAGTCCAACTCTCACATCCATACATGACCACTGGAAAAACCATAGCCTTGACTAGATGGACCTTAGTCGGCAAAGTAATGCCTCTGCTTTTGAATATGCTATCTAGGTTGGTCATAACTTTTCTTCCAAGGAATAAGAGTCTTTTAATTTAATATTCCACTCACTTTATAAACTGCAATTTCCCCCTTATCCCTGAAGTCTTAACTTGGATCCCACATCTTTTCCTTACCCATCCTAACATGATCTCTGTCTCTGTCTAATTGTAACTGAGTGTCTGTACAACTTATTTGGCAATTTATTCTTCAATGCCTGGTGACACACCTAAGTACTGTCAGTCGCTCTCAAGGCTTATTTGTACTAGCCAGCAACCAACTCCTTAACAGGAGTTAAGTATTCACTCCATACTCTCAAACCTGGTCTCAATAATGAAACAAGTGCTTATGTAAAGCAACGAATTGGTAAGGGGGGAACAAATCGGTGACAGAAGTCACTTCGAATTTTCCAGGCTTGAGGAAAGGCTCACCCAGACAGGTTATGCAGTTCTCCTGCACTTCTTGCCTCAACATTCTGACCTAAAGTAAAGCTCATTCCAATCACGTCAGCTCCTGAGATAGAGCATTTTCTTTATTGCAAGAGCACCCATATTTCCTAGTTTACCTAAAACATTTCCAGTTTGCTCTACTTGTGTATTTCTTAAAAGTTCCCACTTTTCATTCCCAAAGTGAAAGGATGGTAAATTGCATGCATTGTCTGCTGCTGCTTTCAGTTTCTTATTTATTTCTTAAGCTAAAAACCTACCCCACAGTTTAAAAGACTTGGTAGATGAAGATCGAAATTTCCAAGCAGGATGCAAATTTTGGCCCTTCTTCTTGGTTTAATTAATAAAATTTATATGTGAGCCTAACCTTGAAAGATTAAAGGAAACATTAAATGTGCAGATAAAAACATTTGCTATTTATATGAGGCTTTTAAAAGGCCATAAAGGGAAGTTTTTTATAGTGTTCATGTTTTCTTCAACTAAATTGAGAACTTTTTGGAGTACCGTTATTCTTACTTTTTTGTACCTTTTCATCATAGCATTTAAAACAGTACTCTGTACTAAGTGGGCATGCAATAAATACTACTGTGAAACCACTGGGGGCCTGGAGATTTTAATTTGCTTTTTGATTAAAGGTGTCCTTCCTCTTGACTCCTACTATGTCATCACACACATGTGAGGGGGTACTATTGATAGAGTGCTAAATGGGAAGTGGTAGCACAAGAACCCAGTTGAATTAGAAGAGTCCCCTTCATGTTGCTGGCTCAGCTGCCCACGGATAGAGCTCATTTGAATTAGATGTGTCTGAAAATTCAATTACTCCAAATGGAAACATCTGGATCCCTTTTTCTCCCTTTAGTCCTTTGTCCTGGCAACTCTGCCAGACAGTCCATATCCCTTGCTGGTTTGGGAGGAAATATATAAAGGCATAGTTAGAAGTGGGGGTAGCTGATGGAAATGCGTCCTTGTCTGGTTTTCAGTTTCTGTGGTCACTTTCCTTCTCCAGCTGTTAGAATCACAGATTTTTATCAGAGTGAGAAGTAATGTTTGTATAACTCCATCTTTCATAGTAGAAGGAATTTCTACCCAGCAAAATTAATGAGCTACTCAAAAATACATATGCAATGATAGCGGAGCTGCACTAGAATTTTTTCTTTTTTGATTCTCAATCTAGAGCACTTTTTACCACACCAGATTTAAATACTGTCTGGAAATTAGTTATTGCCTCATTTCAATCTGCCTTACTAGTATTGGATTGATTTAACCTATAGAAAACAACTGCTCATTTTAAAAATTTGAGTGTTATAAAAAATAAGAAAGATCCCCCCCCCCACCCAACTTTGCCTGATATCTTTAGTAGATGCTGAAGGATGAGAATGACTTACTTTTTTAGTGGAAGATATCAGCCAAATTCAAACAGATGTGTTTTTGTGTGTTCATAAGCTAGGACAGAATCAGAGGAAAAAAGTCTGACAAAGATCATGAACCATCAAATACGTCTCATTCTTGCTCTCTAATTCTTTTCATAGAAAAAGAAAAGTTCTGGGAACAAAGAATAAGGAAGAGGTAGACATATATTTGACCTGTGGTTTTAGGTTTAACTTGGGAGAAGCAAAAAATAAGGTCTCATTATAATTATATCTGTAGGGGATACAGACAGTCCATTTAGATAAGCTGAGTATCTAGTTTTCTAAACTAAAAAGAACAGTTTTGATTCTTTGGGCAAATCATGACCTCATGCAGTAGAGAGGTTACAAGATACTACTGACCAAGAGAAGTGATTTTTATACAACCCATCATATGTCTAAGAATACTAAAAAAAATATGTTAACATCTATTTAATCTTATTTTGGACATAAATTCTTATCTTCCCTTCATTCCAAAAAAAATGTTCAAAGTGACATTTCTGCTTCTAGCACACATTAGAAAATTATGTGAAAATACATTTGGTTCATGTACAATATTTCGAAAATCTTTATTGAACCAGTTACTCTAGGGTGTAAATTGATCGTCTCATCGCTACCTGCCTGAAGGCTCAAATATGATGCTGAGGTTGTAAAGGAGGATCATATGACAAAAGGAAATAAAATCTAGAGAGAACAGAGGCTTGACACAAAGGCTCCTTCCAGTCAGCAAAAGAATAAGACCAGTAAGAGTGCTTTGAGGTGGAGGTGGGGAAAGGCATAGAGGGACAGAGACAGGAGAGGCGAGAGGAGGTGAACACAGAAGACTGGTGCTGCTTCTCCAGTGTCTGACCTAGAGACCTATGGAGAAGGGAGCTCGGGGGATGTTGAAAATAGAGTTCTGCATGTGTGCCTCCCATTTGGTTGCCTGGGAGAAATCCACCGGGCAGGGTGTATGCCAACATGGGGTGGGCCCAGCAGCATAAGAGAGTGGAGAAGTCTGGCCAAAGGAAAGCATCATCTCCCTAGCTTTCAAGTGGATAACCCAGAAGATTCCATATGATCCCACAAAGGAAGCAATGGAAAGGATGGTAAAGGCAGGCATTGAGATCCAAAGCAGCCTGCCATGAGGCCCACCATGGTAAGAGGAAGGAAACCCCACAGAGAATTTGCAGGATGAACTACTCAGGCCCGGGAATCAGACGGAGGATATGGCAGATCCTCTTCGTACTGTTCATGGGGTTCTCAAGGCAAGTATGCTGAAGTAGTTTGCCATTCCCTTCTCCAGTGGACCACATTTTGTCAGAACTTTCCACCATGATCCCTCTGTCTTGGATAGCCCTACATGTCATGGCTCATAGTTTCACTGAGTTAGACAAGGCTGTAAATCGAAGAAACCAGGGAAAACCACTAGGCCATTCAGGTATGATCTAAATCAAATCCCTTACAATTATACAGTGGAAGTGACAAATAGATTCAAGGCATTAGTTACATCTGATAGAACGCCAGAAGAACTATGGACAGAGGTTTGTAACACTGTACAGAGGGTAGTGATCAAAACTATACCCAAGTTGTCTGAGGAAACCTCAGAAATACCTGAGGAGAGAAGAGAAGCAAAAGGCAAAGGAGAAAAGGAAAGATACACCCATCTGAATGCAGAGTTCCAAAGAATAGCAAAGAGAGATAAGAAAGCCTTCCTAAGTGAACAATGCAAAGAAACAGAGGGAAACAATAGAATGGGAAAGACTAGAGATCTCTTCAAGAAAATTAGAGATACCAAGGGAATATTTCATGCAAAGATGGGCTCAATAAAGGACAAAAATGGTATGGACCTAACAAAGTAGAAGATATTAAGAAGAGGTGGCAAGAATATACAGAAGAACTGTACAAAAAAGATCTCCATGACCCAGATAACCACAATGGTGTGATCATTCACCTAGAGCCAGACATCCTGGAATGTGAAGTCAAGTCGGCCTTAGGAAGCATCACTACGAACAAAGCTAGTGGAGGTAATGTAATTCCAGCTGAGCTATTTCAAATTCTGAAAGATGATGCTGTGAAAGTGCTGCACTCAATATGCTAGCAAATTTGGAAAACTCAGCAGTAGCCACAGGACTGGGAAAGGTCAGCTTTCATTCTAATTCCAAAGATGAGCAATGCCAAAAAATGTTCAAACTGTTGCACAGTTGCACTCATTTCACATGCTAACAAAGTAATGCTCAAAATCCTTCAAGTTAGGGTTCAACAATATGTGAACCAAGAACTTTCAGATGCACAAACTGGATTTAGAAAAGGCAGAGTAACCAGAGATTAAATTGCCAATATTGTTGGATCACAGGAAAAAGCAAGAGAATTCCAGAAAAACACCTACTTCTGCTTCGTTGACTATACTAAATCATTTGACTGTGTGGATTACAACAAACTGTGGAAAATTCTGAAGGAGATGGAAATACCAGACCACTTGACCTGCCTCCTGAGAAACCTGTATGCAGGTCAAAGAGCAGCAGAACCAGATACGAAACAATGGACTGGTTCCAAATTGGGAAAGGAGTATGTCAAGACTGTATATTGTCACTCTGCTTATTTAACTTCTATGCAGAGTACATGATGTGAAATGCCAGGCTGAATGAAGCATAAGCTGGAATCAAGATTGCCGGGAGAAATATCAATAATCTCAGATATGCAGATGACACCACCCTGATGGCAGAAAGCGAAGAAGAACTAAAGAGCCTCTTAATGAGGGTGAAAGAAGAGAGTGAAAAAGCTGGCTTAAACCTCATCATTCATCTCTGGGCTTTCTATTTTGTTCCATTGATCTATATTTCTGTCTTTGTGCCAGTACCATACTGTCTTGATGACTGTGGCTTTGTAGTAAAGCCTGAAGTCAGGCAGGTTGATTCCTCCAGTTCCATTCTTCTTTCTCAAGATGGCTTTGGCTATTCGAGGTTTTTTGTGTTTCCATACAAATTGTGAAATTATTTGTTCTAGCTCTGTGAAAAACACTGCTGGTATCTTGATAGGAATTGCATTGAATCTGTAGATTGCTTTGGGTAGTATACTCATTTTCACTATATTGATTCTTC